>CM067360.1:76890157-77290157 GCA_034401795.1 Chaetoderma sp. LZ-2023a
ACGACACGACGATGTTATAACATAATCACTTATTCTACTCACATCCTTTAAAAATTTACACCTGCTGTGTGAAAATACTGTATCTATTTAAATACACATGATTTGTTGACATCACATAAGCAACGCGCACGCGGGAACGTCATAAGTGCGTACCCTCGAAATCACATGACCCTCGAAAACACCTTACTGGACGATAATGAGCTTTATGGCTTGCTAGCGTTCGCGAAAACAACTTCTCGGGAAACGCTGAATGGATCAGGCCAAAATTGGGGGGTTATAATTAGGGACTGAGGGCTACTAACGTTTGTTTAAAGCTTGATACGTCAAAAGCATGGCCGCCGTGGATCAATCAAAATGTAGCATGCTTGGTACCCATATTGAATTTTTTATTTGACGGATTTTGAAATTCGTTATATCTGTGATTTGTGCTCTCAAATTTTCCGCTTTCGAAACTGTCGAATAAACGATTTGGTGGCCATCTTGTATTTTCCCCCACCAAAGACTCCATTCGGATTTGTCTGTTTGTGCGTATGCATATATGTCTGTTGAAAACTGTGTCAAGAACTGTAGGTCCTATTAAAAAAACTGATACTCCGATTTGTCTCAAATTTTAACAAAACAAATGCTGTTACAGCGAAAGATGTTTTATAGACTTTTGCTATAGTTCGGATTACAAAACCCGGATGCAGATCAGATGAGATTCCATATCTATTGATATCTCGGAAACTGCTGGTTGGATTTGGCTTAAATTTTAGCACAAGAAATGATGTGACCGCATGTACAAGGATGCCACAACTTTATCGTGATAAAAACATACGGAAAATCCAAAAGGTGGTTTAAAACATATTAAAACTGGATTGCCAGGGTCTGTAATCCCCAATTGTTCTTTTTCTAAACAAGCATATGGCTATGCTCTTTGCACGGCCTCATATCCACGAGACTCAGCATGGACCCACAATTTGGCTTCTTTACATAATTGTCAAGTAACGTCACGATCAATATATGGGCCTATGCTAACATAAAAAAACACAGTGTTGTGTAGCGTTCATATGCAAACCAACTCCTTAATCGTGTCACTGATAAATTCCCCATATCTCATTTTAAAGGCAACCATACAGGAAAACCGTTGAATATTTTCAAATCCATTTTACTGGAAACCGTTGCTGCCTTAGGCAGCAAACAGCGTTCAGTCAAATGAATTTCAAAATATTCAACATAACAATTTTTATATCGTAAAGAATTTATTTTTTCAGGGATTTTTCGGTGAAAGGGTTAAATATCGCTTTTTCAAGGATCAGCGGCAAATTTTCACGACAACTATCATTAAAGTGTAGCTTGTCACTCTTTAACCATATTCAACCTTTACACGCCAACATTTACACCAGAATGCCCGGAAATAAAATGCTTATAAGTCGATGCTTTTAGAGGTATCGACATAATTCTAATGATTTCAATCCGTATAAATTAATATATTTTTACATATGTGAAGTTGAATTATCTTATGGATAGTTCACAGCAAATAGTCAGACTTATCCATTCTCAATAAGTATGAGTATTTGCTTTTTTACACTATTCATAAAAAGAATGTCTTCCAACCGCCAGTGCATACACATTTAGGCCCTTACTCGATCCATATGGTGATCTGAAAATCATGTGATTCAGTACGATTTGTGTCAGTACTGTTTGTTTGGTACATATACTGCGCAGCAAAAATATGTATTCTTAAGCAATGATATGCCGTACACAAAAACGATAGATATAATAAAATGTAAGTTGAAAACTCTTACATGCACCGTTTTGCAGTTGCTTGCGTAGAATGGGAAAGACTGGCAGACGAGCAATCGCGGAAGTGAATTTGGTGTTAAATCGCTAATTTACTACACTCGAATTATCACTTAGCTATTCAGTGCAGTATTTACGCTGTAGGTAGGTCTATATCCTTGTTTTTCATTGTCTGCCCATTTAATCTCTGCAGACTACATGGGAACTCTGGACGTGCTGAATATTTTGAAAACAATTTGACTGAAAGTTGTTGGTGGCTAAGCCAATAAATTTATTTAAAAAATTCAAATTTCTCATAGAAAATGTCCATTTGCTGAAAAAAAATGACCACTGGAATGACTGGCTCTGTTATCGAGCCAGGCATTCCGGCGGTAAATCCTAAAAAATAGTCTTCTTTTGGTCAGCAAATGGGCATTTCTCAACACCATTGCAGAAGCCGTTTTTTGGCTGATATGAGTGTTAAAGAGTTAAGCTAGACGGTCTTTCCATATCCCATCTTAAGCTAGGATTCCATTAAAGCTAGGATTCCATTAACGCGTATGCGTGTGCGTATGCGTATGCGTATGCGTATGCGTATGCGTATGCGTATCCGTATCCGACATTTTTTTCGCTTCCATTACAAATAGATAGTATGATTCCATATGTCCGTATGCGTATGCGAAACCTGTCCGTATCCGAATCCGATCGCTACATGTAGCGATTTTATTCGGATACGGACTGCATTCGGATGTGGGATTCCTTGAAATTGACGTTTTCATTACGTCATTCATGGGCTTTCCCCAAATCGGCACTATTATTCTGTACATGTGTTCCAATATATAAGTTAAATTCGTAGTAAGTGCGCTGGAATGTGAAACTCGCTGAAAGGCTGATATAGACTATTTAAGAAGATATTCATGCTAGTAGTAGTAGTAGTAGTAGTAGTAGTAGTAGTAGTAGTAGTAGTAGTAGTAGTAGTAGTAGTAGTAGTAGTAATGGGTGGGGCTGAGTGTTATTATTCTTCCCAGCTGGGGGTCTTCGAGAACAATGGGTTTTTCAGGAGATCAGAGGAAAAGCTTGCGGAATGGAATGTTGAGAACAATGGCGACTATAACGACACGCATTCTAGAGAACAATGACGACTATAACGCCACGTTTTTTTCGATAACAATGACGCACACCCGCACACGTCTTTTTGGATTTGCAACACTCTGGAATGTTCTATTATTTTGAACTAGTTAACCCTTAAAAGTTTAAAAGTTGTGTATTTTACTTTTAAACGTAGTGGCGGTGCGCCCCCTCCGTGGTTATCTACCGTTGTAAAAATAATAAGAGAGTAATGTAAAAATAATAGAGTTTAAGAGGTGGTCTGATAATGGAGGTCGTAGGAGGAGGAGGAGGAGGGAGTATGAGGAATTACGGTATTGATGTTTGAAAATAATTTGACTGTTTCGTCGATAACGTTATTAGTAAACTGTAGAATATTTAGAGACTGCCTGTAAGCTGTTACTGTCTTAGCAACAGCTACCAGACAGATTAGCAACAAAATATTAAAAATAATCTTGTATTAATGGTATGTTCGGTTGGAATGGTAACTAAGACTTGGTGGTGATGGATTGGATTGTATCATGGGTTAAAAAGAAGTTAACCCTTTCACCGATGAATTCCCCATATCTCATTTTCATCGATACCATACAGGAAAACTGTTGAATATTTTGAAAATAATTTGACTGTTTCGTCGCTAACGTTATTAGTAAACTGTAGAATATTTAGAGACTGCCTGTAAGCTGTTACTGTCTTAGCAACAGCTACCAGACAGATTAGCAACAAAATATTAAAAATAATCTTGTATTAATGGTATGTTCGGTTGGAATGGTAACCAAGACTTGGTGGTGATGGATTGGATTCTATCATGGGTTAAAAAGAAGTTAACCCTTTCACCGATGAATTCCCCATATCTCATTTTCATCGATACCATACAGGAAAACTGTTGAATATTTTGTAAATTGAGATTGGTGCTCTGATATGCGCGGGTAACTAGTCGACAGATATGACTAGCCAACTCCGGTAATGTTTCCTCCGAGTGTCGGCGCAAGTTTTTAAGTTGTAGCCGACTTGTTTCTCTGAGGGCCGTGTTGCTGAATCTTTCCGACAATGAGCTCTCCAGTTCCGTGTATGTTGGTGTATAATCTGTGCCTAAGTCTGCCAGAACTTGTAAAGCTTTTCCGGACAGCTTCGCGGCCAGATATTCTCCCATTTGACAATTTGTCCACCGGTTTGTGTGACTTATGATCTCGAATTAAACCTTGTAATTGGCCCAATCATTCTCCCCACTAAATTGTGGGGGGGGGGGGATGATCTGGCCATGTCCACGTGGTGAGGTGATTGGCGCGAATCCAGGTGGTGGTGCTGGGGAGACTGATGAAAACGCGGATGCTGGTCTGCATGTTGGTGGTGGTGGCGGTGTTGGTGGTATCTCCCGTCAATGTCCCAGCCGATCATAATGGTGACACATCCGGGAAGGCGATTCCCATCGTCGATGTTGTGCATGATACATGGGTTCCACTGAATACTGCCCTGATGTGGGTCCATTGGCAGGTGTTGGTTTATAGACTAGTGGCAGCATGTTATATAGATGACGCGGATGTTCTGGTAGTAATTGTGATGGATGTTCCTCGTATGGTGGCGGTGCATGTGACTGACGAGGACGGTGCGTGTGATGTGTAGGTCTTCCGAGGTATTGCTGAAAAGATGTTACAGCATTCTCCGGTTCATGATGTGGCACCGATGGATAATATGGTGATGACGCATGAAGCAGCGGAGATGCAGGATAACGTATATGAGTGTCCTGCCACTGGTCACCCATTGATGACGTTGGTGAACGAAATGGTCATGAAGGATAGTAGTGGTGCCCGTGTAGGGGTCTTTGTCGTGATCGTCCGTGATCTAGCGTAGATGGTGGGTGCCTATCAGATAAGGTTATATATTGAGTTCCCACCTGCGACGCATCATGGACGGTCCCCTCGCTGATCAGTGAAAACTCATGAAAAGGTGGTGCTGGTCGTTCCACACTGGGGAAATTAGTTACATTGTCAGTGAGCACACGAGCAGTTCGTCCGTCATATGATGCTGATTCCATGTCATGGGAGAACTGACTGTCTGATGAAGGAGACTGAAATTCGCAGGCGGTGAGTGTTGGCATGGGTTCACTTCTCATTCGGGCCCCAGATCGGGTGCTACTTGTAGCTCATGGGGTACGCGCTGGTCCGCTAAGTCGCTCCACTCCATTGCACTGCAAGTACATGATGCATGGGAGTGCTGGTTAGCTGCGGTTCTTATGGTTGCAGATCCTGTATCATGTCTCTCCGAAACGTACAAAGACCGGCCTCTAGAGCCGGTGGAACACTAATGTTCCAGTGGGGCTGTGCAACCATTGCCGCCGAGCTTGAACCACACGGTGTCGCCCCAACTGTTTGTCTCACCGGTATGATGGTCCATTATAATTTAGATTAATGGACAAGATGTTAATAACTAAACAGTCACAAATTCACTATATACTATACACACACTTGCACTCATTTGACAGTAATGAGCACAATAATACACAACATAGAGCCACCCGGTGTCCTTTCTACGTGGCTTTGCCGGAGGTACTACACAGATCCTAGAATCTGCAGAGGTATCCCTGTAAGAGAGCATCGCTACGAGGTCACTGGTTAGTTTAATATAAACTAGTATACCTGACCTGTAGGTGGGGCTTAGAATACACCTTCCGTATCCTCTGCGTGTCGTAAGAGGCGACTAAAGGAAGTAAGGGTGAGGTAACCCTGACAGAAACCTCGAGTGCTGAAGACGGAGGCTCCAGGCCGCACGGCGCACTCTAATAAACCATGGATCCACGCACTTAACGCTTATGATCATGTCGATAGTCACTTACAGGACTGGCGGTATGATCAGCGAACAGAAAAAGAAGAACTAGTATACCGCTAACACACACACCCACCCACCCACCCACCCACGCACGCACGCACGCACGCACGCACGCACGCACGCACGCACGCACGCACAACACACACACACACACACACACACACACACACACACACACACACACACACACACACACACACATGTTGCGAGAGGAAAGTGCCTCGCCCGTGCCTCCGTCACAGGAAAATGCCTCCAACGCCAAAGCGGAGGAAAAAGTTGGCAAAAAGGGCCACTCCTTTGTTCAAACAGAAAATGCTAAGTGCTGAAAATCCTAGTGAAGCCATAATTAATGTGATGGACACTGGTTTATGTGAAGACGGGACGAACGATTTCCAAAGAATTCCCAGGTCACAGTCTTATGTAGTTCCGAAGTTACTGCATTGGTAGTTGCCGCTTTATTTATGCGGGCCTTCTGCTACATTCTAACCTACCTATTAGTTATTAGTAATGAAAACAAGCTTTGGCCGCAAGTAGCAAGGATTCCTTCCTAAATTTAGATAAATTTATCCGTTGGGCGAAGATGCTCAGCTTCCCGGAGGTCCCCTCACATAGCATCTACCTCCAAAGGATAGCATGCATACATGTTAAGGAGCAAGGCTCCAGAATCAAATAATGATCTGGTCACGCTGTCCCACAACCACATATAACATCACCAGGACAAGGGGGGGACCGTGTATGTAAATGGGCACTATCACCACTCGAAAACCTCCGATAGTTTCCCAGGGTCGGATCCTGCTAACATGTCGATGGGAATCCAAACAATTAATAAGCCTTGTGTTTGGTGGATCACGGAGAGACAATAACAAAATATAAATAAGAGGCTCTAAGGTCACTGGCCACTTTTACACAACCTTGCCAGTGCGTGGGGCTACATCACCACAACAGCTGGAAAAGAGGCATACACTATCCGTCTCTTGTGGAGAAAGTGTCCCTAACCACTTTAAGCCTATCCTATTGGGCTGAATAGCCAAGTTTAGTCGGTAACATGTCAGGCTCAAACAATTAGAGCATGAACAGCGACCTCAGTGTAAAATTGATGGTGTGGGCATAATGATGCGGATATATAATGTTGCTGTATAGTATTACCTATCGTACCACGTTCTAGAGCTTCTATAAATAAACAAAACATATTAACTAGAATGGCTACTTGCCATATACATAACTAACTAATATGGTGAAAACAGTATATGTCGCAGGTCACTGGACCTCACGGTGCTCTTAGTTGAAGCACCAACAGTAATTAAAGATAATATCTACAGTAAGAAACAGAAAATATAATAATGCGGTCCTAGGACAGGGAAGGTACCTATTTGTCATCAGTACCAAATACGGAAATAATTAAAGGTTCAACAGTATAGTTACTTGTGTACCTATTGGTCATCAGTATGGTAAAAGTTCAAGAGTCACTGAAATTGATGCGTTAACATGTAAATAGCGTGAGATGGCACGATCTTTGATGATGGGAAGTTCTCCGCATGCAGGTCTCCGCAAGCAGGTTTCTGCAGGCTGGTCTCCGCAAACAGGTTTCCACGGGCAAGGCATCGATGCAGCACATTCTCAGGACAGTGAAGCAGAATGAAACATAAGATGTCCATTAGATAGTCATACAACATATACAAGATTAAAAAAGTGTCTGTAAAGTTTCCGCCCAGCGATGGTAGTTTGAAAGTTGAAAGTTGCCCATTAACAAAGAGGGCTACTATTATAAGTTATTATGCATGTACAATAACTGGCACACAGTGCGGGATACGTCGCATAGCTCTTTGCGGCGCACCGAGCAAAGTCGCCACCAGACTGTGGACAAAAGGTTAATTAATCACATGCGACATGCACCGCAGAGGTTTGAGTCCACTTTTCAGTGTGGTCGGCAGATCCGGCGAGTCATCAAACAAGAATCACCATCGAATCCGTAGAATCATATTTGGGCCCGCAGACCCCCCTGCGGAAAACGTCTTTAGGGAAGTTCCGTAAGAGAGTATTATATTAATTTAATTATTGCCCCCTGAGGGCTGTCCGGGAGCTTCCAAAATTGATGTATCACGGATGTCCTTCCAAGACTGCCCACCAGCGCAGGAGATCTCAATTCCGAATGGCACCGCTGCTATGTTGGCACCGCAATCGCTTAGCAGTTCTCCCATGTCTTGCTGATGGGTTGGCTTCCACGCCGATGATGCTTTCGATCTTCGATTTTTCGTCCCTTTTATGTTACTCGTGATGTCAGAGGAAGGGGCTCCAGCCAATCAGTGGGCGAGCAGTGGCCAATCAGCAGAAGTGGTGGCGTGGCTATCACGTGGATAGCACATTCCCCATTCAATAAATGCAACACATGATTACGGCGTCAAGAGAAATATTTTGAAAATAATTGAACGGGAGTTTTAACGATAACTCAGCCATTTCTGGTCGATTTTAAAATGGTAAAAAGTTCGGTAATTCTAGTTTTATTCCGGTCCTGAGCGATACCAAGAACAACGCGAATACTATGATTTAAGAAAATCACAAGTACCAACTCGGTATACTATAGACATACACTCTCTCCCAATTCCAACACGTGTTATCAGGGAAGCTCTGACGTGCGCGCATGCGCTCCACGCGTTCTAACGGACTTATCCATTTTTAATGACAACCTCTCTCATAGGACTTATATACGCATACTATCCTACTCAGGGGGGGGGGGGGCGTGCTTGGAGCGAATTCGGCACGGTCGTCCCGTACCCAACTTAGCGGGGATGGTCCGTATCCCTCCGGTCGATCCGTGCTACATCAGACAAACAAATAATGTATTTATATAAATGGTTCGATGAATTCAAGAGTGGCATAGCAAATGTGTCGAACTTTGTGGTGGAGGTTGTTGTGGATGGGTGGGTGGGAAGGGTGGTCCCAGTGTGATAGAAAGAAATTGATTGCTGACAAGGTCCAGATTGTCCATTGGCCTGCTTAGCAACGTTAGTTTGGCCATTGACATTAATGATTATTGGCAGTAGAGTCCGTCCAGATAAGGATTTGTAGGCACCTCAGAAACTACAGTATGACACACATTTGATTGTACACAACTGAGGAGGCCACTCAGGTAATGATACAGGAGTACAAAACTGACAAAATTGAAACATATACACCTGTGCAAAAGTTAAGCACCACCCTATTTTTACGCACATGCGAGGGTATATTCATGTGCTATGAAGAAAGCAATAGCATAAACATTTATGTACCCATCCATCTTAGTGCAAGCGGTAATAATGCAACTAGAGGAATGCTGATTATGATGGTGGGGAAACACTGTATGTTTTTGTTTGAACTTGAAAACGAGGCCTGAATATGGTTACGTTGACACAACTGACAACTATTGCCCTACAGTTGACACACGTGGCTAGATTGTCATTAATGGTGTCTGAAAACGAAGTTTAACATCTGTGCACGAGTTTGAGACTGTCATTATTAATACCGGGTATATCCACCTTGTGCCTGGATGACGGCCTGGACACGACGTCTCATGCTGGTCACCAACCGACTGATACGCCATTGTGGTATTCGTTGCCATTCAAGATGGAGTGCGTCTGTTAATTCCTGTAGGTTCTGCACAGGAGGATCCCTTCTTCTCACCATGTTTCCCAGAATGTCCCAGATATGCTCAATATGGTTCATGTCAGGGCTCCTTGCTGGCCATGGTAGGGTTTCGATGGCATTCTGGCGGAGGTATTCATGCACAGCTCTAGCACGATGTGGTCGGGCGTTGTCATCCATGAATATAGGGTGGGTTCCAGGTGCATGATTTACAAAATGAGGGACCACAACTCTATCCAGTATGGAATCTTGATATCTTTGTCCATTTAGTGTTCCAGGTACAGTCAACAGATCCAGCTTACAATCAAATGAGATGCACCCCCATATCATAACGGAACCTCCACCAAATGGAACTTCTTCCATGATGTTACGTTGGTCGTACGCCGTGCGTCTGGACCTCCATACACGAGTTCGACCATCTGTGGCATGAAGCAGGAACCGACTTTCATCGGACCAGTGTACCCGTCTCCAGGATCTCATGTTCCAGTGTCTTCTTTCGTTGCACCACCTCAGACGCTCCTCTTTGTGGTGTGCAGTGAGGAGAGGACGTCTGACAGGTCTCCTAGCTTTCATGCCAGCAGCATACAGTCTCCTTTTGACGGTAAACATTGACACTCTATTGCGCATTTCCCATTGCTGGCTGAGCACTCTGCTGTTGGTGAATGGAGATCTCCTAACAAGGCGTACTAGGGCTCGATCACCACGGGCAGTAGTCTTCTTCGGTCTTCCAGATCTAGGCCTGTCCTTCACCTCGTTAGTTTGCCCATGTTTTGCAATCAAACGACTGATTACAGTATGGTTAATGTTCAGCTGTCTGCCAATCTCTCTGCATGACATACCAGTGGTATGCATGCCTATGATTTGCCATTTCACACGATCACTTAACCTTCGTCTTGTCATAGCGGTTCACAATCAAGAGCTAATTCTCTCTGTACAAATAAACCACGGTCATGAACACAAAATTCCTAATCTTGTCGCCTAAATCTGTATGTAATGTTCTACACCTCAAACTGGACTTTTACATAACTGAACACGTGTGCTGTTTCCCGCCACGCACGGACATCAAGCGGCGTGAAGTCATGCATGCATGTGCATTTCGTACTTGGAATTATGTCAGCTAACGCGGGGACAAAAAGTATGGCAGCCTAGTTGTACCATCATGTTTCTACGTTCTATTGTTTTTGCTGGTGCTTAACTTTTGCACAGGTGTATATATCATGTTTAGGAACTGCACTGATGAGGGGGTTAAGAGATGCATGGGTCAAACTATGATCAGTGAAGAACTGGAACATGCAAGATGCGATTGATCACAAAGTGTCGATTGAAGCACAATGAGGATGTTGGTAAACTATGTCATGCCAGGCACATCGGAATTGGTTGGACACAGGAGTGAAACTGCAGATAAGCAATAACAAGAGACAGAGAGACGACAATTGGTTCAACAAGATCGTTATGATGAGGGGGGAGATAACAGAATGGCCAGAAGAATGGGAATGGCTAAGTAATGGACGTGTATTAGGTGGGAAGGAGTCGACGCTTTTTAAATTACATGCAATGACTTATGGAGAGAGTAGTGTGCCTGTGCAAATTCGGTACAGGCCGAAGACTGATTATGTTGTCCCTCACCCAGACATCCAGGGATGGATTTCATAAAGCTTAGAAATCTGCCTAAGCAAACGAGATTTGCCAACTTCTTAGAGATTTGCTCAGAATCAGCCTTAGCGGATTTCACAAAACATTTGCTTAGGATTATTTAAAGAAAATTTATTAGAATTCCTAGAAATTAGCTAACTTTTCTAAGCCAGCTATTAGGTGGCTTAGAAAAGTTACCAAATTACTTAGCCATGAATTATACCACAACTTTCATCAATAAAGATGTAAAGTGAAGTGTTTTATTCATGAAAATGGTCTTTAAAGACCTAAATATCCACTTAAATATATTAGACAAAAGAAGATTAAAGCTGTCAATTTTACTGGATTATGTGAGAATGCTACAGCTATATGAATGTTCTATAACTGCCCATACTACCCATCAAAAATGTTGTTTTGAACAACAAACAACAATGTCACATGTGTCAACAAGGCAGTCAAAAATAAAATACAAAATAATAGAAATTAGCCTTACCGTATAAAGGCCATATACAAACGCCCGTGATTCATTATGAGACACAAGCTTGTAAGGCGTTTCTTTTTTAATCTATAGGCCTATACTGAATATAATTTGTTAGCACTAATAAGATTTGAGAAGAAAGGGAGTGTCGTGTTCCATTAAATATGTACGGTCTGTTTCTAAACATTAGAAGCCTATAACATTAATTTAAAAATTTTAATGAACAAACATAGATTTTAGTTGAATTATCTCCCTTGAAAAATAGTCAGACAAATAGCATTGAGATGATAGTCTCTGATTCATAGATCGGTGGTCAATTTTGACCAATCAAAATGCGACCTCCATTTGAAAAGCCACTTACAGCAGAAAAAATATTTGCTCAATTGAGGAGGTCTCTAGCCTGAGCAAATATGCTATTCTTTGTCTGTTTTGCGACCAGAATACTTGACATTTCACCTTTAGTAGCCTACCATTTTCAACCACAATTACAAGTAATATATGAAAAGCACCTTTACGCCTCCATTTTGCTTTTGTGATGTCATAGATTATGTTACGTCATAAAGAAATTAACATATTGATTGATGAATTTACATGTATTTAAAGGTAGAACGTTAAAATGAAAAGTGTAAAGGTCACGACCTAACTAGCGAGACAAAAGAGGATACAATGGTGCTTGTAGCTTTGGTTAATAGTGTTAGGGGAGCGCTATGGGCCTTGAGCCTTTTTATTAGTCGTTTGTTGTACTTGCAGGCATGAACATTGCAGTGATATGGATCTGGGGCAGCAAAAATGGCCCATACATGCAGGCTTCACATTTCTTTCATGCTCTGGGATCACTTATCGCTCCTCTTATCGCCAAGCCATTCCTTATGGTGCATAGTGAACGATGTGGGATGAATTCAAGTGACAGTCGAATGGATTGCCTCATTCCAAACGCCTCATCTAACTATACCATGGCACTAGCGCAAAACCTGACAGGAGGAAACGAACACGTGAGTGGCCAGAGTCGAGTGTACATCGTGTACAGTATAATCGCTGGATGGTCTGCCCTTTGTGCAGTGAGGTTCTTGCTTCAAGTTGTACAGTCTGGAAGATCTGCAGTGAAACCGAAGACAAGAGATGAACAAACAATGCAACTACCAACAGAAAGCCACACAGCACGATTTTACATCAACCGCATAGGAATTGCGTTTGGTTTCCTTCACGGCAGTGTCTTCACAACTTTTCCAAATTATTTGTCATCATTTGTAATGGAGTATTTAAGTTGGACTTCAGCTGAAGTGCTATTTTAACATCTGTTTACTGGATGAGTTTATGTCTTGGAAGGGCAATTACTATTTGCACCGTAAGATGTTTCTCTCCTTCCATCAGGGGCGTAGCTAAGGGGGTGTTTTGGGTGTTAGAACACCCCCATGGGCCTGGCAAAAAAATTTAAAATCTAAGTCTAAGTCACAATAAAATCAGCCTATGTGCGCAAGTGAGATAACTGCATATAGAAACAGTGAGAAACACGGCCAGTCAGGCTAGACAATTGACCTCATTGTCTACCAGCGGCCACGCGCATATCGCCGTAGTCACGTGCCTTGTAGCATTGATGCTGTCTCCGCATTGGCTGACCTACAAGCGCTGTCAGAAAGCAATGCGTGTTTCGTATTATCGTATGTATCAGTGTAACTGTTTAAAATGGGTGATAAAAACGGCAGAAGACAACAATTTATTCGTTTTTTAAACCTCGTGACGCTGGTTGTACCTCCGTAATAAACAATGATATCAGAGCCAGTACGCCTAACAATTTACTGCCACAGCATATGAATACGGAAACTGTATTAGAGACTCCAGTCACTGTACAATGTGCTGCTGAAGTGCCAACGGAACAACCTGCTAACGACATTCACATTGGCCTCTTCTGTGGAGATGACTCAGATGAATCTAGGAAAGTGAGTTTCTAAGAGTATTTGTACAATAATGACAGTGACATAAATGCATGAATTTTAATTAGCCGCGATCGTCGAGCGGCTCCATAGGGCCTACGACTATAGGAGCCTTTAATTGTTAGTCCGTTACCTAATTCCACCCTCAAAATGTATTGTTTTTTAAATTGAAATATAAAGGATCAATGAGTTATCCGATCACAATGAAACAGGATGCTTCTATGCCATCATTGCATCCATCCTACACCATGCGAACCTTTGTTAGCCCGTCTGTCTGTCCCTCATTCCATTACTCCATGAGGCTCACACATTCAACGTTAAGGTTTTCGTTCAAAATGCGTTTTTTCAAACGATACAGTATTTAATTCATCAATGGGTTATCCGATCACAATGAGACTTAACAGGATGCTTCTCTACCATCATTACATCCATCCTACAGCAAAGGACCCGTTGTTCGTACGTCCGTCCACCCGTCTGTCTGTCCATTACGCTAACTCCTCTCCTGCTGTTTAGTGGAATTGAACCAACTTTGGTATGTGGGATACCCAGAGGATGCACTTTGCAAGGCGACATTTTGATTAGGCTCCGCCCTCAAGGCAGCGTGACAGGAGTCAAAAGGTCAAATTAATTGTCTAACTGTCCGTCACGCTAACTCCTCCCAAACTGATGGGTGAAATTCAACCAAATTAGCTATGTGGCTAACAGTGGGTTACCCCTAAGAATGTGCTTTGCAAGACGAGATTTAGTTTAGACCCCTTCCCCAATTTTCAATTGGTATTTAATTCATCAATCCTAAAAGGTCGCTGCTTCAACGGCATATGCCGCCTAGTTTTGGTATTACGTTCGCAATACCCCCAACAACCCCGACAGACAAGATTAACAAATAATACGAGAGATCCGCTATAATTAAGCAAGCAACTATGGCTACTAGCACTAGTAGAGTCTTACAGTTACCACATTAAAAATTAAATAACGCAATTTCGAAATATATTTGTATTGCACCTCAATGAGTCTTGAATAGGCCTATAACGAGTTGTGGGAGTTTCCAGTTAAATTAATTTCAAATTAATATAGCTCGTCTAATTGTATATAAGGATTTTAAAATTGAGATTCTGTGACGTAATGGATTAAACAGTTTAACCCTTTAGTGACAAAATTTGTTCCTGAAAATCAAAATATTTGCTTTTTGAATGTCTATTTGCAGGCCAAGAGAAGACTATCTTTTTAAGATTTACCACTGGAATGACTGGCGTGGATATCGGACCAGTTATGACTGACGTGGATATCGGAGCTGTTATTCCAATTGTAAATCTTCAAAATGAGTCTTTTCTCTGTCTGCGAACGGACATTCCTCTAGACCACTAAGGAGGCCGGTTTTATTATTAAATGCTTAATAAAATATGCTGGAAATTGGTTCAGGTCGCTGGGCTGATGACCTTTATACAGATCAATTATTAGGAGGTAATCGTGTGTGGCGGATGTACGCAATCTCTGAATGCCTTCTAATATTAGAATATCTTGCTAATCTGGTCATTCATCTGATTCTGGCCCCAGCTTTGAGTGAGAGGTTCTAATTTATTACTGTATTCCATATTGTTTGCTCATCTGGCCAGAATGTCCAATGAAGCGTATGGCATGGCGACTGGCGGGTGTCCATCCTCCGGCGTCTGTACAGCTAGTCACAGTGTCCCTTTAAAATACTACTCATTAATTCAATGTAAATGATAATGATCCATGTGAGCATCACATGCCATTGTGCTTTCCAAAAGCCCACACATCCAGTATTCGATCCTAATCTTAATGATACATTTTATTCAGAATTCAGATGTATAGTAACAATTTAAAATCCTTGATTTGAATGACAACCTCGTCATTATAGAACAAGAGGCAGATCACCTAATACATTTATCTCGTACAGTTCAAGACCAACCCACCAACCAACCAACCAACCAACCAACCAACAAACAAACAAACAAACAAACAAACAAACAAACAAACAGACGTATCGGTTATATACGCCCTTTACTTTGGTCTATAAATGATAATAATGCACATGTAATGGTTATTGACTAGTCGGAAGTAAATAGAATAGATTTCTATTTTCTTAACAGTTAACCATGGAGAAGCGCTTGGACCTCCTTTGTAATGCGTGGGTTCCTGACGCAGACTGTATATTTTCTTCCCGAGGCAAGCGTAATCTACGATTCCAGCACCAGTGGCTGCATCGGTGGAAGTGGCTCTTATACAGTCAGGTTCGGAGTGGTGCATTTTGTGCCAGAAGGAGCGGGTATTGGAAGTCAGTCTCTGGGAAAGCTTACGAGGATATCTTTTTCTAACTGGACAAAGGCTGTTGAGGTGTTTAACGATCACGAGAAGACCACTTATCACAAGGAGTGCATTGCGAGTGCTGGAAACCTTCAGTCTGTTGCTGGTCGTAAAGTTGATTCAATTGACATCCAAATAGATAGTGCGTCCAAAACCATAATTCATGAAAGTCGTCTCAAAGTTATACCAGTTATTGATACTATTATTCTTTGTGGCCGGCAGGGATTGTCACTTCGTGGCCACAGGGATTCCGGACCTCTGAGACTGAATTGTGTAGAAACATCCGCTAATGATGGAAACTTTAGAGCTCTGCTATGGTATCGTGCAAACGGCGGTGATCAGGTCCTTAGCAAACACCTACAATCATGCCCATCATTTTCAGCATATGCCTCCTACATTAGTCCTCAAATTCAAAATGAAATAGTAGATTGTTGCAATCTCTTGATCCGTGATAAGCTAGTAAATAACATCAATGCTGCAAAATGCTTTTCAATACTCGCTGATGAAACAGCTGACATTTCGGGAATTGGGCAGTTTTCACTATGCGCACGCTACATAGATGAATCGGGACATCAGATTCGAGAAGACTTCATTCAGTTTGTACCTGTTTATGATGCCACTGGCCAGAACCTCGCTCAAGTGATCATAGATAGTCTGCGAAACTTCGGTGTAAATTTAGATTATATGCGTGGACAAGGTTATGATGGCGCAGCTTCCATGAGTGGACGATTCAACGGTGTACAAGCACACATTGTGAGACAGTTTCCACTTGCCCCGTATGTTCATTGCGGAGCACATAGTTTAAACCTTGCTGTGTCAGATGCGTGTACTGAGGTATCAGTACGGAACAGTATGGGCACTATCAGTAGTATATATAACTTTCTCAACACACCAAAACGACAAGCTGTCCTTGCTAACGCTGTTGGGGACAATTTACCAGATGCCAGGCGAAACCACCTAAAGCAAATGTGTCCAACGCGATGGATTGAGAGGCACGATGCTGTCATAGTTTTTTGGGAGTTGTTTCCCGCTGTAATTGAGTCGCTAAATACTATTAGTGAATGGCAAGACAGAGACTCTGCCACAAATGCTAATCAACTATTGTGTGCCATTAAACAGCCTGAATTCATTATCACTACGAATGTTGTTGCAAAGGTGTTCTCTATTAGCCTTCCGCTTTGCAGATGCATGCAGAAGGAGAACTCGGACTTGGCTGCAGCAGTTAACTTTGCAACAGATGTTGAGGACTCGGCTTTGAGAGCCGACTCAACACAAGTGTTTAATGATCTTTATGTTAAAGCTGAGAAGACATGTGAAGAGCTTGGCATTACTATACTTGTCCCACGTACTGCTAAAAGACAAACTAAGCAATGTAATGCTCAAACAGCGGATCATGAAGAATACTTCCGCATCGCTGTATTTGTGCCATTCCTAGATCATTTTCTAAGCCAACTCCAGGACAGACTACTAGCTCACAAACAGCTTCTCAGCAGGTTTATGTGTCTTATCCCAGATGGAGGCTCGTCGAAACCTTCGATGGCTCAGCAAGCACAGATTAAGGAACTCCTTGAGAAATATGCCTTCGACTTGAATTGTAATGACCTAACACTGCTGGGCGAAATTGATCTATGGTATCGATGTGTAGCTACAATGGACAATCCTCCAGCGAACGCTCTAGATGCTCTAGCTAAGTGTAACGTTGACATGTTCCCAGCTGTACGGAAACTAATTAAGATCATGGCAACATTGCCTGTGTCAACCAGTTCAATTGAAAGGTATGAATTGTGTTGCATTGTACGAATGGATATTATAACAGTAGTAGTAGTTGTAGTAGTAGTCGTAGTAGTAGTAGTAGTAGTAGTAGTAGCAGTAGCAGTAGCAGTAGCAGTAGCAGTAAGAGCAGCAGCAGCAGTAGTAGTAGTAGTAGCAGTAGTAGTAGTAGTAGCAGCAGCAGCAGCAGCAGTAGTAGTAGTAGTTATACCAGCAGCATAAGCAGCAGCAGCAGCTATTTTGGTGAATGTAACTATCACGTTGAGTTATATTAATGGTATATAGCACTAATCCATCTCTCAAGCAGCAGCAAAAAGGAACGTTGTCAGCGAGGTCGGGGCAGTAGCAGCAGCAGCGGTGGTGGTTGTGGTGGTGGCCATGCTGCTGTGCTGCTGGTGGGGCTCGTGGAGGTGTTGTTGTTGTTGTTGGTGGTGGTGATGGTGGGTGGTCGTAGCTGTTGTTTGAACTAATTACATATCTTGCTGTTTGCAGGTCTTTCTCTACACTTCGCCGACTTAAAACCTATCTTCGGAATACCATTGGTCAAGATCGCGTGGGTAATGCGCCCATTATTAAACTGTATAAAGTTTTGCTTGAATAAATGACTTTTCGCTCGAGTCAGGTGGATTAACGTTCAACTTTGCTTTATGTGTTATATTTATGCCAAAGTTTTGAAACCTTTAAGCATTTGACTTTTGAATTGCATACCAGTATTGCAGTTTAGCTAGGCCTTAGATATACACGTTACAAATTATCAAATACAAACTGAAACGTTTAACGTGTTGAGTGAACGGAATTAGTAGATCTTTTCAGGGTATGATGCATCGCAATGGTGCAGTGTATTTTGGTGCCATTGTCGGTGTCTATGTATATTCAAGGAGCTTAAGACGCATACTGCAATATGCAAACGTTCTGCAATTATTATATAAGTGATGTAGCTGTTAGGTTTAGTGGGGGTGTGATGGCAACGGGCAAGACTTTCAAACCAGGTAATGTTTTGTAGAAAGATATATTTGACCAGATTGATATTCCAAGATTCTATCAACCTGAATGCAAGAAATTACTCCCAATACATCAAATTTATGAAAAGAATTCTGGAAATACTCATTTCAATACACTTGTATAGCAAATTACCAAAACTGGGGTACATTTTCTCCAAAAAGTATGTAATATCTCGGTAGAATCCAAGTTTGTTTTATCATTAAAATTGCTGGAAATGACGTCTCAGAGCATCTACTTTTCATAATTTTATGGGGGAGGACCCCCAGACCCCCACCCCCCTCCCCCCCCCCGCTTTAGGGTCGTAACACCCCCCATGAATAGCCTGTAGCTACGCGCCTGCCTTCCATTAATATTCTGAGTTCTTTAGTACTTTCATCTGTGATTTTAATCTTATTTACTTTGTTAAACCAAATGGAAAGTGGGATTTTATGGGCCTCTGTAACGTTTATTGGAATTGGTCTTGGACCACTGTTCCCATCTGTGCAGTCATGGTATTTCCAAGAGACGTCGAGTTTATCTAGTATAATAAGTGGAGGTATGGTTGCTAGTGCCGGATTGGCAGGTTCTTTAAATCCTCTATTATTTGGTTACCTGTTTGATAATGTCACGCCAATGTAGTTCTGCTACTTGGTAACAGGACAAAATATCATAACGTTAGTATTATGTATTTCTCTATTTGCTGCCAATCACATTTTAAGACAGAAACATAATGTTTATTCCATCATACCTGACAGCAATGCCCACACTTGATGAATTCAATATGTCAGTCAAGTATTTGGCGTCGTAATTCATTACGTCACAGGTAGGCTGACGTCACAATCATAATGGGACATTCCAGTTTATCCATTCATCATATGGCGTCATAATCAAGTACGCGACGTGTAGGGTGGCGACATAATCAATGACGTCATAAATGCCGTGGATAAGTGCGTCACGAACGCATAATTGGTGACGGACGAAGCGTTGTTGTACGAATTGTATGTATTTACTATTTAATAAAAATTATGTTGAAGATTTTGAAACTAATCTGACTGGACGCTGTGGCAGCAACAGCACCCAATCAAATTAGTCTCAAAATATTCAACAGCTTACCTGTGTAGTTTTCTGGAAATTGGTAGTCATGGCGTTCGTGGATCGATCGATCCCAACACGAGCGAGGTGTGAGTAGAGCTTAACTAGGGATGGGCGAGGAATAGCTAAAACTGGACAGGTTCATTGACAGAAATACTCGGTCATGAATGTTGAATACCGCCTGTTGTACGAATTGCAAGTCTACTATTTAATAAGCATTCTGCTGAATTTTTTTAACTAGTTTAGTGTCAGAGCATTCCACATGTTAGTTGTATACTTAATGATGAAATTACTGGAAAGAGTAAATGATGGAACAACTGACCAATGAATGGGTAGAGAGGGCGAAGGCGACGCAATAGAGAAAGGGTACAAAAAGGAGGCCCCAGAACTGAAAGAGGAGGACCGACACCACCTTCGACCATGTGGAATTGACTAGAGTCACTCGAGAGATCCGGTTTTCTGTTCTGGGCAGCTATTGAGGCATTAATGATTCTCATGAGGAGAACTTGTCGAATTATCAGCTTTGATCGTACAAGTAAGGTTATTGAACAATCCTGCATCGTTAAGATATAGAATCTACAATCGTACTGTTTATATTAACTTATTAAAGAGTCATTAATCAGCATTGGAAATTCGAGTTTTACTTGACTAGAATCCAGAGTGAGATACACCACCTCCCCCTTACCTGGAAAAGGAAACAACGCAGTCAGATCGACAGTCAAATAGACTACACCAACCACGCCCATACAGTTGAAAATTCACAACATGTATGTATGTATGTATGTATGTACGTATGTGGTAGAAACTATATATCGGAATATATTGTCAGGACTTGACGAACTCATGCTACATTGCGGAACATCTTGATTTCGGAATTACTTTAAAAATAAGAAATATACTTTGGAGTGAAACAGTAAAAGTGTTTAAAACGTTTATTGGTGGTGTCAGGGACAAGTCTAGAGAAGAAAACGCTGTAAATTACTTTATCATAAACTACTGTACTGAAAATATTTGGAATGATTGTTAATGTTGTCGTTTCAACAGAAAACCCGCGGAAATTCTAATTTATCGAGCTGTATTAAATGATCTTTCATATGATCACAAAATTCGTAGTTAATTCGGAAAGGGAATCTACGGTGCCGTAGGAATTCTAGCGAAGAACAATTGACATTCCACGCATAATTTACCAGATTGGTTACACGCTATCGGATCAGTTACATTCGGTATATCGGATGACGAAAATAGTACGGTGTTCCAGAATCCAGATACATAGACTACGGAATTCCCACCGTAGAAATGTACTATATTAACTAGAACAAGCATTGGCTTATCTGCTCTATACAATAGATTGAATTTACCGTCCGCCACATTGGTACTCTCATCCGGCCTGACAGCTAATGATATACAGTAATAAAACTAGGCTGCAAAAGCTATATCTGCTGCATCAATGATGAAATGTCATCAAATTTAATGAGTAAATACATACATGATACTTTAAAACACTTTGTCTGCAAGAATGTGTCTTAAGATTGAGTAAATGACAGAAAGCTGCTGCAAACATAAAACTGCTATAAACAGAGTACTGATGTATAAAAAAAAGTTGCCATGCCCATAATACTGTTGAAAACAGAAACTGCTACATATAGAAACAGTAGCGACACATTAAACGGTTTTCATTCTAAAATCCAAGCGAAGCCGGCTCCTATACGAATGCAAGACTGCATGCAGTTGGGTTTTTTTTAAATATTTTGATTAAATGTTGCTGTTATTGTTGAGTAGCAACAACTTTCAGTCAAATTGTTTTCGAAGTTATCATAATGATTCTTACTATGCCTTGGAGAATTACCACAATAATCCTGCGAGGATCAGCATTAGTCTAATTACATGACAGCTGTTGATGATGTCATTGTCATCACCGCCATCAACATTGCCATTAACATTGCAATCGCCATCGCCGTTGCTGATGCCATCATTAGTATAAATTGATATCATCATTTCCCTGTCTATACTCTTCCATTTTGAGTACATTATTAAAATTATCTTGGTTTTGAATGACCAGTTATTATTGTATTAAGGAAATGTACCGTTGGAGTTAAATTAACTTCTGGGGCGCCTCTACCCCCCCCCCCCCCCCCTCCCCTGGATGACAGGACCCAGGAGAGGACACGATTGAATTATCGGACGTCATTTTGTATCTCTTTTTTTAAATATACTATCGATCAGTTCCCTCGTGTGGTAGTGTGGCACCGTCACACGTGTAAGATCTATGAACTATACAATTGAACCGAAAATTCTAATCTATGAATGCGCTTAAGAACAATTAAATTAGCGAGTATTTCGAAATTTTAAAATCTATGGATGTGTCTATGAATCAACATTCTATGGAACTGTAAATAACTATAAACGTTGACAAACTACGGCTAAATATAAGGGCCATCTCTCGCGTACAAAACGTATAGCTATATTTCATAATGGCCGACCAAGCAACTGCCGGGACACCAGTAGGACTGTCTAGATCAGGACTTCCCTAACGCAGTTCCTCTGCCAGCCAGGTTGCAACTTAAGGGTAATATTGCAATAAATTGGAAACGCTGGCGGCAAATCTGGGACTCGTTTAAGATAGTAACGGGAGTACAAGAACATGGCAATAAATATTGTATTGCAGCGTTTATCACTAGTGTAGGACCAGATGCGATGGATATTTATAATGGGCTGCCTTTTGAATCGGAGGACGACAGAAACAATATGAGCAGTGGGTTAGCTTTAATGGAAAAGCACCGCATTGGTGAATCAAATATCATTTATGAACGATATATTTTTAATAATTGGGAACAATTAGAAGGTGAAAACATTGAAACTTATGCTTCTAGCCTCAGAGCATTATCTCAGTCATGTAATTTCTGTGATCTTCAAAGTAAACACACTCGGGATCGGATTGTATGTGGCATTAGGGATCATGCGATCCGGAAAATGTTGTTTCAAGAACCAAATCTGTCATTGACTCGTTGTATGAACATTTGTCGATCGTCAGAAGCGACTACAGCCCAAGTCTGGGGGTGGGGGGGGGGGGACAAACAAAGAGGAGGTAATTCATGGCGTTTTGAAGGAACAAACCCAAGCTAAGAAGCAAATAGCATCGAAACAAAGGACTGTAGAGCGAACTACCTCAGATAAGCAATGCCGTCAATTAAAATGTGAGTGCAAATACTGTGGTAAGAAACACGAGCCGGACAGGACAGTGTCCAGCATACGAGAAATGTTGCAATAAGTGTGGCAAGCTATCACATTGCGCTATAAAGTGCCATGCAAATGTTGAGGTCATTCATGGAATATGAGTAAGCGTCAACAAGACAGATCACGTGATGCTACCGTATTTGCACTAAAAAGGGGCAGTTTCATCAGAACAGATAAACTATTACAGTATTTGTTTATAAACTAATAATAATATAAACACATGTACATATTATATATAAAATATATAATTATCTTCTTTCTATGAACGCAGAACACCATTAGGCATGCTGAATGAGTCATATCCACCACAAGTACCTTAGTGGATACCAGCTGTATCATTTGGGACAAACGAAGCTTGAGAGAGGGCAATACTTTGCGGTGGATGTTTACATGTATTCTGATATTGTGGAACGATTTAGCAACAATCCTGATCAAATGTAATAGTTTGGCACTCGTGTTATGCAAGTACCAGCGGTTTTCACCGTACGATGCGAAGTTGTTGGTGCACCTATTCTACATAAGGGACTTCCAACATACCTTTCCGAACAAGAAGAGGAAATACTGGTGTAATGTTACCTTTCACAATCAAATACAAACCTATTCAGCTTCGCACCGTTGCGGGGATGCATTGATGGAAAGAAACATGTATATTTGATATACCCATTCACTTAAAAGCCCTTAAAACAATGCTTGAGCAAGGAAAGAGACGATTTTAAAACACGGAAATGCGTATAGTAAACCACACCCATGACGTCATTTATCGGGGTCGGCCATTTAAGATGTCGGAATGACATGCTACAGGGAAACACGGCACCTTTTGTATTTATCAAAGCTCATTTGAGGCTGTATGAGAATAAGAACGGTATATTTTGATGCCGAAAAATAGTATCTATTTGATGTAAATACACGAAAAATTCAAGAGAACAGTACAGTTGTAACCCGCCGCTTGACATAATTCAATCGTGGGAATTTTGTCGCGCCCTCTTGACTAGCCACGGCCCGGGTTAGAGAGGTCACGGCCTATCGTCTTGTTCAAGCATTATTAGATTTCTTCGGGTGTTCACAACTTTATTCAGCAATGAAAACTTAATTCTGAACGAATTTATAACACAGACAGTCGTCCAAACAAATATTCGTAGCCATATATTGATGGAATCAGCAATTAGGTTATACGTGTGATTTATAGACATTTCAAATTAGAGAGCGTTTTCCTCTCTCTCTCTCTCTCTCTCTCTCTCTCTCTGTATGTCTCTCTGTCTGTCTCTCTCTCTCTCTCTCTCTCTCTCTCACACCACTGCTGATTGGGCCGGCTGTGTCTAATAGATATTAGCATCCAGGCATAATAACCTTTCAGAGTGCAATACCCTGGCATTCCTCGTGCGCACTCTACCTATGCCTCTCTGCATGTCTATATGCTGCCAACATTGTGCACGTTAGACTGAGCATTAGACTGAACGTTAGACTGATGGTAGATGCATAATTATTTCGTCTTTTTAGGAGTATGGTACGCCGAAATTTGTTGTAGATGAACGCGAAATTCTGCTCTAACGTTGCTGCTAAAATTAACAGCTCAGCCGATACATAGCAGCTCAGACAGACAGACAATGATGTAGAAAGATCTGGTGAGGTGTTGGCAAATTCTCTCTGTGTTTGTAGCTTGACCGTAGAGTTGAAAGACTCGTAGTAATAGCCTCCACAGGGGAATGTTACAGGCAAGCATCCGAAAGCTGCTGCAAGTAGTGAGTCTGTAACAGCTAACACTGATCTAACTCAAAGTTGTGGCAATTCAGGTCTGGTCCGCAATACCCTGGCATTCCTCGTGCGTGGGCCTACCTCGAATGTGTTCAACAGGCAGACCAAGTGGACATCAGTACGGTGTACATGATCTGATGTGTGAATACAGCCACGAGTAGAGAGTTGTTCTTTCGTAAGACTGACGTGGATATGGTAGGAATCGCACCGCTATTGTAGACTGTTTGCAAAGCAACAGTGTGCAATAGTGTGTCTGTTTACAGACCGCTAGATTCCACAATATCCTACATAGTACAATACCAACGAACTAACGTTTGCTGTTCTGTTTCCTTTTAGCTGTTAAAACACCATGTTAATATTTTTGACGATAGAACATCATCTACACAAATTCGGTTTGTTTTATACATTGGTTTAGCTATCATAGCTCACGTTCCTCAAGACAACATTATACTCATGATCATAGTAGTAGAAGAGAGAAACCGTACACAGTAGGACATGATCACACATACACATTACACACACAAACATATGAACAAACATTCAATTCTAGCATACAAAACACAACATCTACAGCTCAAAAGGCTAGCTGATCACATTAAATAACGCACATAGTCCTATGCTCATACATACAGATTAGCACAAATATTTCTTTCTAAAAACTACATGGCCGTGCATATTTTTGCTTAGATCAGACGAAACGGATTATCGTTCGTCCTGGGGTGATTTCAACAAAATTACAGAGTCACTAGGACTTGAAATCACCAAGAGCGTTGGCAGCATACAAAAGTTAACCAGTTGTTGTCAAGATACACACAAGTATATTTGTATGTATGTGCATTTTGCAAGAGCATTAGCACCACCGTAACATTGCTAATAACGTAGTCCTGCTCAATAGTCACTGCAACTATTCATGATATTACACTAGCGTCGGTTGAAATAATATCAAGCCTGTGTGACGATACAAGGGAGACAACTCGTCCCACGAACAACACATTACCACGCAGAGTGACGCCACTTGAACAGTTTTTGGTACATCTCAAGAGGCCGCAGAAACCCCATATTCTGCTAGAATTTTGGCGATGTACGTATGTGTGTGTACAAGAAAGATTACCTACACTATGGAAGGCCAGTTCAATCCACTACATGCGTTGTCACGGAAAGTACAACAGCTTGTATCAAGGCTTAACATTCCCCAGCTTACCAGTAATGTACACCCAGTGAGTACTACCAACGCTAGCAGTATGAATTTGAATCTGGAGCCTCACAGGAAGTCTGTATCTGTGTATGGAATAACACCTCAGCCAAAGTCTGAAAAGCAGCATGAGGTGGAAAGCATTTGCGACACCAATGAGACGTATATTGGTCCAACGATAAATAATTTTGAGGCACCACCGACTGCCATGGAGCAGACAAATATTGTGGCATATCTACAGCCAGGCATGAGCGTCAATGAATCATTTTTAATAGATCATGAACGCTTTATGGGCAGTGGTAATGATGGTTTGGGTCTGAACACCCCTACATACAGCACCCACGAACAGAGCTTTTCTCTGCCAAGCCTGAGACGATTTGGCCTATGTAACCGTGAGCAAAACACACTACCAGTTAATGCACATGGCAGGCCTTGCAGTCCACCTATGGCCAACTCACAGGAATAGGCAAGAGACGGCCTAGAAGCCATTATCACTGCCTTAGGGGTTGAGGCAACAATGGCCACAATGGCGCAGTTGCTAGCTGGATATACAGATGCAACAGCATCACAAAACCAAGCTAGCACTGATAGATTAAATATTGCAAATGCTATTTGGATGGATGTTAAAATAAAGCCAGAGCCTGTCAGTAATAATGTCACACTACCGGAGCTTGAAACTAGCCATGCTTCGAAGCCACTTACAGGATATTACCAGTCAGTGGGAACACCAACTTCGGCTGGTGTCAGACATGGTTGCGCTCCAGCATGTGGCAGACACCTTATGTGTGGATGAAATTAGTGCTCCAATTGGTGGCAGCCGGGCCGGAAAAGCTTCAATACAATCTGCCGGAACTTTAGGCACCAGGCTAAAGGTCGGGTATCGGAACTTTAGCCACTGTCTATAACTTAATTTATAGCGATAAATCTACACCTACTGAAATTCTATTTGACGCTGTGACTGGTATTCAGAACGCAGCAATGCCATTTTCAAAATTATAATCCTACAGCCTTCCTTTGAATAACATCAAATGTGATGCCCAAAATAATTACAACTTTATAAGATTTGTTTTTCTTTCCAGAAGCCATAAAAGTCATTTTAATCTATACAAAATATGTCAAAGGTAGGGCCAATCGAGTCCACGAGTCTGATTCGAAGAGTCGAATATACAGACTCTTGCGTATTGAATGGCCATCTTGTTACGTCACTACACAGAGAGAAGTGTTTTTATGGAGCCGCCATTTTGAATATTTAATTAGATAGAGGAAGCGATGTAAACAAATACACGTGGGTCTGTATTCTATTAGTTCAAATAACCCCTGCTAGAACTAGTTTCACGCAGTTCTCAAAATAATATTGTGTACTACATATGCTGCGTAATAATTATTTATTCTATTTGAAAATATGTTCATGATTTAATATGACCATAAATTAAGTTCATTGTTAAATATTTTGAACATAATTTGCCTGGAAGGGATTGCACTGCTATATACAGAAATGTGTACTCCTACCACACATAGCTAACACTGGCATAGTCAGAGGGGGGCTAGGCCCCTACCCTCCTAGAGACAGAAAAAAGAATGAATAGCCTCATTAAGGGGCCATATTCACCACTGACAATGCATGAGAAGTCCTCTGAGAACAATTACAGATTTCAGAATTTTTCTGGGAAACCCCCAACCGCACCACACTTGTGTCACTCAACACACCCCCCCCCCCCCCCCCACACACACACATAGATATTCGATCGCCAGTCGTATAATCTTGATTTACCTGACCACGTGCGTTTATTTATTTACGCCGGTGAAATCCCAAGATCATTTGCGCGCCCAGATATTTTGACCAATAGGCATACTGAGACGAGGAACTATTTTGTTGTCGACTATTCTTCATACTGAGGATCATGAACATTATATTATGAAGCCGTGAGTGAACTTATATTGTATTGTATTAGTACCGTACTTCTGATGCCGTTTCAAGATAAAATTTTCTTTATCCCCCAATTCGGGGAAATCGCTCCGCTAATGGCCGCTCAATACACACGAGTCTCTACTAGCGACTACATTATCCGACTCCAGAGGCTCGTGGACTCGATTGAGGTTTGGCCTGTTTTTGATGGGCCACGTGAGTGAAAAAATCAATCTCGCTCAGAAAGCGACATAAGTGCCTTATGCCCCGTCGACGCATCGGTGGAAAGAAATTCAAAATATTATCTTCATATAATCAGCAATAATTCCCATGCCTTGGCAGGCGGCGTCGGACACAAAATTTGAGTTCGTTTGTCCAATTATTATTTTTCAGAAGTTATTTACATTTTTATGGTACCTCCAAAAAGTAATAGTCAAGTACTGACAATTTTGTTTTTGGTTTTGTCGGTGGGCATTTCAATAAAAAAGAGTTTCAATATACGTGGTTATGCCATTTGAGTTTATTTGTTAGCTCATTGTGGAAGTCTCTTCATCATCATCATCATCATCATCATCATCATCTGTTGCGACGTTGGAGGCCCTAGTAAGGCCTATTGCCGATCTCAACGTAATTAATTATTGTTGCGCATACGCGAATAGTGGATGCACAGTTTACATATGTACATAGGTTGGTAATTGGTAAAAACAGGTTGGTAGGACATGCCCACCTATTCAGGTTGGATGTACAGAGATTTACAAGATACAAGATTTACAAATGCTGTTGAGACATGTTCCTCTACCTTGCTTGGGTGCGCTTTAGCTATATACAGGTGTGCTAAACGTTGGTGAGTCTGGTAGGACGCGCCCACCTAGCCTGACTGCGTGTAGTTATATACAGATGTGGTCGACACTGGAGAGGTTGGTTGGACAAACCCACCTGGCCTGGTGCCAAGTAATGGTGCATAGCTGATGACGAGGGTGGTAGGATATGCCCACCTGCCTGGTTGTGTGTACATACGCTATGTATGTAAGTATTAACTGCTGCGAGGTTGGTAGGATATAACCACCTGGCCTGTTTGGATGTACAATATGTACAATATGTACAGTGCAATGTGGTGCGATAGCTGCTGATTGGAATGGTAGGACATACCCACCTGCCCCGGTTGCATGTGCATAAGCTTTATCTATATGATAGTATGATGGCTGTTGAAATAATCGAGGTTGGTAGGACACACCCACCTGGCCTATGTAAATTTTGCTGTGGGCTAGTGGTAAAGGGGTGGCTAGTATGTGGATTGAGGTGGTGCAGTGATTGTATCTTCCTCTTGCTGACGCTCTAGTTGGGTCTGGCTTCTAGGTACGGCTGGGAGGTCAACTGTGTACACATAGTGAGACCAGAACTTGTCGAATCTGTTCTTAAAACAATTTAGTGAGGGTGCTGTCACAACATTTTCACTTAGAGAATTCCCGTTATTGACAACCCTGTTACTAAATGTGTGTGCACGTAGTGACTGATTTGAATGGTGTTTCTTTAGCTTGTAGCTGTGACCACGTGTTTTGGTTCACGTTTCTAGTGCCAGACCCTGTAGGTCCATGGCATATTTATTGTAAAGGAACTTGTACATTTCAATCATGTCACCATGGATACGTCTATATGTGAGTGTCTGGAGTTTTAGAATGCGGAGCCTTTCCTCATATGCCTTATCATACAGTACTGGTAGTAACTTTGGTGGCCCGTCTCTGGACGTTTTTTATATGGGTTATGTCCATCTTGAGCCATGGACTCCATATTGTGTTGTCATATTCGAGCAACGGTCTCACTCTTGACTTAAAAAATAGTCTGAAGATTTCACCATCAAGGTAGCGGAAGGAGCGTCTGATTAGCCCGACTACTTGGTTAGCTTTGTTGACTGTCATCTGGACATGCTTATGGAATGTTAACTTGTCATCGAAGTGGACTCCTAGGTCTTTTTTGCATGTTGTGATATCCAGTTCGGTCACTTTCCCCACTGCTTCGGACATTGTGTAGGTGTAATCAGGGTGGCCAGTTCCAATCTGCATTACTTTGCATTTCTGGGGGTGGTATTTTAAGTCGGCATTGTGACCATGATTGTAGACTGTCTATATCGTTTTGGAGTATACTACAGTTCTCTGCTGACACAATTTCACGGTAGAGTTTGGTATCGTCGGCAAATAGCTTTATGAAGCTATGGACTACATCTGGTAGATCATTGATATAGATCAAGAACAGAATAGGGCCTAAGACACTGCCTTGGGGGACTCCACTAATGACATCGACCCATGCAGAATATGCTCCATTTATGCAGACTCATTGGTGTCTATGTGAGAAGAAGGCTAAGATCCAGTTGGAGACCGTCCCTGAGATTCCGTAGCTATAGAGCTTGGTAAGGAGTCTTTTGTGTGGAACGGTGTCGAATGCCTTTTGGAAATGGAAGTAGATAGCATCAACGCAGGATTGTTTGTCTAGCAGTTTGGTCCACATTTCTATTACAGTTAGTAGTTGTGTGGTGGATGAGTGTCTGGACCAGAATCCGTGTTGTTGATCTGAGAATAGATTATTTGTGGTCATGTGATCAACTATACTGTCTCTAACTATGAATTCCATCACTTTGCAGCAAATTGAAGTTAGGCTGATGGGTCTGTAATTACCAGCTGATTGCTTACTCCCTTTTTTTAAATATATGGGTTACATTGCTTAGCCGCCAGATATTTGGTACGTTTCCCTCTGCCAGGCTCTTCGAGAAGATAATGTACAGTGGAAGTGACAGTGGGTCGCTGAGCTCCTTTAGTACCCGTGGGTGTATGTTATCAGGGCCAGCTGATTTATTCGTGTTACGCTTACGTAATTTTTCTGAAATTTTGTCTACTGTTAGATTCAGCCCATGTAATTGTGATTCCTCAGGGTGCTGGGTACTTTCAATGTTTACATTATCTTCCTTAGTGCAGACACTAACAAAGAAATTGTTACGTACTGCAGCCTTATCACTGTCTGTGGTCGCCGTGCCTCCATCATGATCGAGGTCTGTGAGCCAGCTCATGTTTTTAGTTTGCTTTTTACATATTTGTGGAAGGCTTTTGGATTAAGCTTGGCTTCTTTAGCTATATTTTCCCAAAATCTTTCATTGCCTGACGTGTGGCATGGCGGGCTTGGTTCCTCATCCTGCAGTAGTGGACATAATCTCCTTGGTCCTCCATGCCTGGTTCTTGTCTTGGACCTTGGACAAGGCTTTGCCATTCAGCCATTGTGGTTTCGCCTGTCTGTTTGTACCCTGGCTGCGCATTGGAATACAGTTTTCTTGGCCTGACATAACTTCTCTTGTTAGGAGGTCCCAACTTTCATTGACGTCATTCCCATTGCACTCTGTCTGCCAGTCCAGATCTGATATGTGTTGGTTGAATGCGACATAGTCTCCGCTGTCCCATTTATACACTATTCTAGGTTTTGGGTTGTCAGGGTAGCTACAGCGGATTGTAAAGCAGATAGTGATATGATGTGATGCCCTAAACGTTGGATGAGCAGTTAGGTCTTCAATAATGTTTTCCTCATTTGATAGCAAGAGATCAAGCATATTTGGTGTGTTGTCGCCACGAAAGTTTATAGGGAATGTGATATGCTGAGTTAGGTATGAGTCCCGTATCGGTTCAAGGAATTTGGTGGAGGCGTGGTGTCACTGCTCATGGAGTCTCTTAAGACTTGTACAATGTTACTTAGATCTATGTGACACGGGACCTATGGATGAACTTCCTGTCGTCCCAGAAATAACCACAAAATAAAAGAGAACAAAAGATGTGCGATTCTGACGCTTCGATGAGATGTCCGGTTCCCATAATTCATAATCCACATTTTAGTTGCAGCTTCTAAAATGTCAGCGCCCATGTGCAAAATGAAAACTATGATAAGTAGAACGTATACAGCAATTTCAAGATGTTCTATGGGAAAGATAGTAACGGTCGATAATAATCTAATGATTGGTGTACTTTATTTAAAGAAATCCAGTTCGTCTAATGCTTTATCATTTCGCCAAAATGTACAACGAGCTTCATATGGCTCACTTGCAAGACCAACCAGTAGTAAAACGACATTTAAAGCAGATTCAGGAATCATGGATTTCAAATGTGTGATATGTCAATACAGAAATCATTGCATGCCTTTGTTAACTAGTAGTACTTCAGACAGTCGCGGTTTTAGGTGCACTGGAACAATGGTTACTAAATGCACATTGTCAAGTTTTTCATCAGCAAAAAATTTTACAAATTTAAGCAAACATATTTATGAATGGCTTGATAATGACACTGCTCAAAAGACGATGAATCTTCTCAAGATTCGTTTTTATAGCCAGGAACATCAACGGAAGTGTTGGAAATGTGGTGAACATACTGATCCACAAACTGAACTGTTCTTCTGCAATTGCGGTGTCATCATGAGACCTGCAGGCGATTTAGATTACTTCAAATTGATGGGATTTGAACAGACATTTGACATTGATGTAGTATTGCTGGCCAGGTTGTATCATGAATTACAAAAGCGACTCCATCCAGATATGTTCAACCAGAAGAGCGAGGTAAATATATCATAGGATGATCGATTTTCGTGGGCATATTTTTGCAGATTTCATGTAAGAGTAGGCTTTTTATTAACAAATGGTACTGTACATGTATCGTCCAGTAAGGTGTTTTCGAGGGTCATGTAATTTCGAGGGTACATACTTTTGACATTCTCACGCGCGTGTCGCTTAGGCGATGTCAACAAATTATGTGTCATTAAATAGATACAGTATTTTTACACCACTAGTGTGAATTTTAAAAAGATGCGCATCGAACAAGTGATTATGCATTTTGATGTCAGTGCAGTGAAAAACATGTATTTTCACTATTACTTTTTTTACCCATGATAAAAATACCGATCACTCATAAGGAAATAATACAAATCAATCAAGTTTTTGCGTCCAACGACATCTGCCAATTACTATCCTGAGTAGCATAGCAGATCCATTGCCATAACAATAATTTATTTCTCCGAAAAGCCTGGAACTCTACCCGCAATGGTGATTCAAACATGACCTAGTTACCACATACTATATAAATTTCAATAATTTTGTTCTATTTCCCGAAAGGCAAAAATACTTATGTTCATTTTCGATACTACATTTACCAATTTCTAAAAGAAAGATTTTAACGTATTTAATGTTTTGGCTGCTTCCCGGTTATCACAAAAAGCAGAATATAACCTGATCTGGATTTACAACTATAAATTAAGTACTGTGTTTGTATCAGACCCATTTATGGCATTATTGTCGGTGACAGACCAATGGTTGCTCAAATCATAAAAATTACGTCAATACACCGCCTCACTAGAGTTGAAATTACACAATTACATCAACCTCGAAAACACATGACGCAGATACTGAGATTGCATTTGTAGACCAGGTTGTGTATATTTATAAGCAGTAAGTTTATTTTAGGGTTTATTTCTATTTTTATGCATGTTTTAAAATTTTATTTCAATGAATGGTTGCTAGTTATGAAATTGACAAAATTTGTTAATAAAATTCCTACTCTTGTGTTAAATCGGTGAAAATGTGCTTACACCCTCGAAAACCCATTATCCGTTGATATGAATAGCTGTCATTAACAAATCTTTAATTTAAAATTTTATTACATAAAAAGAATTAAAGAAAAACTCAAACTATTTCTCTTCTATTTAAATCTTTTGGAAGACAAGCTTCTGGTAATGCAGAATTGTGTATGCAGGCACAGGTACTTACAAACCTGCAAAAAGTAGTTTTAATATTTTCAATCTAATATAAAGGTTGGCATGTCAATTAACCCTTTCACCAATGAAATCCTGGCACATAAATTTCAAGGCAACCATACACGATTTAGTATCCTGAAAATATTTGACTGGAACCCATTGGCAAGTTAATTTTATATTAGTGACTGTCATTTATTTTGCTGATGTCGACACATATATGACCTTTGAGCTCACCCATTTTCAAAATGATCACTAAAGTTAAAGTCCCAGAACAAATTTATTACTTATCTGAAAGATATTTACTTGTTTTATGTTCGAAATAGTCAAATGTGAAATTATCTTAATCCTTTCATGCATTTGCATTTAACATGTCTGAATTTAAATTTTAAGTATTTGCATAATTTGCATTTGAAGATCATGTCTGCCTCCTCCAGTGTGTGTGCATGTATGTGTACATGTGCGCGCATCTTTGTGAGGTGCTGTATCTCAAAAACAACTTAGCAATATGATCCTATTTGGTTCAAATTTTAACACAACAAAGGAACTTACCATTGCAGGACGATTTCTAGACATTGGCTGTGATCGAGATAAAAGTGCCGGATCGGATCAAATTATGGATATCTCAGAACTGCCTGGTCGGTTTTGACTCAAATCTTAATACAAGATAGGATGTGACGCTAGGATTTCACAACTTTAGGCGTGGTCCAGAAAATCTGGAAAAGATTTTTGCAACGTAACTGAAATGAGAGAGTAAGGGGTCTCTGATTGCTCTGGTTTATTTAAGGAATTTAACAGTGCAAATACAGATGTGGGGTGTGCAGGCTTCTGAATAGGAATTTGACACCATTAAATCTAACTGATTAGAGACAGAGGTTATCATGAATTCTTTCATATCAGAGTCCATTTTTTGCATATTTTGGGTACACATTCTGACCAGGGCGGGGGTGACTAACCTAGCAATTAAGACATGGGTAGAGGGGAATGTGGGAGCCCTCATCTAATAAGGTTGGGCCGAGAGGTTCCATAATGTGGCGTTTGATGGATCTATTATGCTTTGTTTTTCTCCCGATTGGAGGTTTTTGGGTGTATGCATTGAGGCCCCCCCTCTTAAGACCTGTATAATGCATGACGAAGCGTGTTCCAAGACACAGGCGAGTAGATTTAAATGTTGACTATGGGATCGGGTGACCCTGTAAACCTGAGGTGTTGGTTTGTGTCGAGTGATCCAATGTTTGGGTCAAGGATTCCTTCCTCCAAAGCGAGGTGAAAGAACTGCTTGGCAAAATGGGTGAACATGTCTTCCTGTTCGGAAGTTGTCTTTTCATTGTGAACAGTGTTCTGTCCTCATAGGTGGATTGATGGGAAATGACATCCATTTGATTGTCAAGCCAGGTGGCCAGTCCATGCATGACATTGCTGAGCCTGTCTACATTGTCCATATATTGGGAATGTTACTAACAGTAGCCATTCTCATTCTTCGATGTGTAGTAGTAGTAGTTTACTATTTCAGAAATACAGGTCTATTTCTGTGGTATGCTGCTTTGGAAAGAGAATTAGTTTCACAGATTAGAAATGTTTCGGAGTAAAACTATATCTGTGGAGGATCCCCTCCAGGTGGAGGTTTTCTCTGTATTGGCGCCAACCATATAGTGGCTGGGTTTCATTTAAGCTAGTAAAACGTGGATAGCCACAGTCACTAGTGATTGATACCTGTCGCTGGAACTCATTTGTTGAGTTATTTGTGCTCTGATGAATATGCAATGCGGAACGAAACTCCATAAGCCGGATCTCGGTAGGACAGAAACTAATTTTTGTCCATGCCTCCTCCCTATTTATTTTTGGCAATTCTCTCACAAAATAAGCCTACTCAGGCTTCATCAACAAACGGGTGTTTCCCTCTTGTGATCATAGCTATGTTTTGGCACCCATTTTATAGAAAGTGCACAAATAACTCAACAAATGAGTTCCCTAAAGACATACCCAAAACTGGCGTGTGCGCTCACGCATGCGCAACATGTAAAAACACCCTAAAATAACTGAATTGGGTATTCTGCCTTGGTATGACCAGGTCCATCCTAAAACGTTTGGTCACAGATGTGCATTACATGTAAGACACAGAAGAGACCGAAAACTAATTTTGGGTATAAATTTGGGCATACCCAAGTATACAACAAACACTGCACATGTGCAGCAGCTAATACCCGAATAAGTTTGAGTATTTGTTTGGGTTATCCAAGAAAACATCCTCAATGAGCATGTGTGGACATGCTCAGTGGTGAATACCCAAGTCGTACCCAATTGCCTATAAATAAAGGGCACTAAATCAGTGCTAGGCATCCGACTTCGTTCTCAACCCGAGAACAGCGTCCGGTATCAATCACTAGTTACTGTGGCTATCCACATTTTACTAGTGTGACAGTAACTTAGTTACATTTTTCATGTAACTTAAGGAACTTGTAACTGATAAAAAAATTTTAGTTACAGTAACTGATATGTAACCAGTTACATTGCAAAAGTAACTGAAATTTCAGTTACTTTTCAGTTAAATTTCAAACTTCTTAACCAAATTTATTATGATTTTCTTAATTTGCATGTTATACATGTATGTATGTGACACTCCAATATCCCAATTTCAATGTAATCATTCAGGTAAGCTGTTGAATATATTGAAACTAATTTTACTGGATTATGTTGATGCCATGGGCAGCAACTTTATTTCCAAACATCAGTGATATTTAATTTTTTTAATTTACCATTGGAATGCCTAACTTGATTATTGGGGCTGTCATTCCAGTACTAAATTTTCAAATATGAATCTTGCAAAATATACATTTCTTGGCCATTAAAGGGTTAACCCACTCTATATCTGTATATGTGATATTTACTACATGCTATTATTCTCAAAATAAGCGTGTTAGCAATGTTAATCTGACTGAATTGTATTGCTACATCAGACAACAACCCCCTTTAATCACAAATTTTATGCAGCTTTTGCATTAATCTAGCTTACTAAATCATTATAGAATTAAGTTACCTTTTAAAGATTAAATTTGTTGAAGAACATTTTAGTTTTCTCAGAAAATGTCCATTTACAGTCCATGAGATTATATTTGAAAATTTATCACTGGAATGACTTGCTTGGTTATTGAGCCAGTCATTTCAGTGGTAAATTAAAAAAAATTCTTATATTTGTCTGAAAATGGACATTTCTCAAAACCACTGCAAAAGCTGTTTTGTCCAGCTTTAATGTTAAAGGGCTAAAAGGATTAAAAACAGCAAATGTTGAATTGTAAAGAAAGGTAAAATCTGCCACAATACATGTAGGTGTTAACAGCATGTCCTGTTCTTTTCTTTATATGCTGTTGATTAGGCCAGCTTAGGACATCATAGCTCAGCAATTATACTCAAGCTAAGGTCAATTCACATAAGTGTGCTGATAAATTTCAAATGACAATGCCACTGATAAAACTATTAAAGGTCAAGCCATCAACCACTGGTATAGCAGACAAATTTATAAAGGCTGTGGAATGAAACTAGTGTACTGGAAAGCTGTTTAATATTTTGAAACTAATCTGACTTGAATAGCTGTTGCTGCCAAATGAAGCAACATCTTTTGAATGTAAACTTAGTCTAAAGTACTCAGCAGATTATAGATCGGAATGAAGTTGTCATTGCAACATATGTAATTAATAAATTGTTTTCAAAATTCCTATCTGAAATTAAGCATATATCCAATTTCCAAAGCTGATGGACATTTTGAAGCTAATTTCACTTGTTAGATGGCAGATGTTAATACTCTGTTGAACATTTTGAAACTAATTTAACTGAAAATTGTTGATACCTGTGGCTGCAATGATTTCAGTCAAATTAGTTTCGAAACATTCAACCAATTATTTCTTACATTGAGATTAAGGTTTGATTATGGCATATCTGGGCTGCATGGTTGAAAGGGTTAGAGAAAGAAATATATATGTATATCATCTATGCACATTTTTACAATGAAAGCATCTTATTATTTTGGAAACATGTTGAATGAAATTTGTTATTGCCTATGGCAGCAACAAAATTCAGTCAAATTTATTAAAGAATTTTCAGCAGGTTTTATATTTTATATCTTAAATGTATTCAGTTCTGTCAGTATATTATATGAGTGGTTATAGTGGGTTTTTGTTCCTGCTATATATCTCCAAGTTGGTTGACTACAGTTTTTATGATGATATTCATGTTTGTATAGCTCTTCATAATAATTACATGTATCAGACAAAGTAACCAATGTAACTGAAATGTATCTTTAGCTACATTATGCAAAATAACTGAAATGTAACTAGTTACATTTCTCAACAAGTGTAACTGTAACCGTAACTGACATCGTCCAATGTAACTGTAACTAGTTACATTAATTGTAACTGAACCCAGGCCTGATTCTGATGGTGACCAACATGTTGAGTTGCCTCTCAAAATTTTATATTTTCTAGTTTGCGCTTCAAATACATGCACTGATATATTGCAGCTGAGCAGTTCCTTGGACTGCTTCTTTATCAAGAATTTCCCCATAAGGGCAAGAGAGTTTTGCATTCATATCTGTCTGTCTGCATGAGTGTTTCCAAGAGCTCTGTATTTCAACAAGGACACATTTGTCCAATACCCACATGATTGATATATTGTTTAATCGGGCCACCATGAGGACAAAAGTGTCTATTTTGAAAACAATGGTTCTGAAAACTGTTGCTCTTGCATTTTAACTTTTGACTCCAGCATTGTCTGGCATTCGTGACCCCATGGACAAGCTTCCACCACTGTTTAGAGATGAGCCTATCTGTAGAACCGGCATTATTGAAAAATGTCTATTTTGAAAACAGTGTTGCTGAAATCTACTGCTGTTGTGTTTTAGAGTTTGATCCCAAAATTGGCACTTCCAAAATGTTGCTGATGCTTATTAGATTTTGACCGCAGCATTGGCATGCTTTTGATACCCCTCAGTCAAGCGTCCATCCAAGTTTTAGAGGAAATCCCTCCAGTAGAACCTGAGCTTTTAAAAATGTCTTAAGAACAACGACAACAGCAACCAGCACTTCATGCTCGCAGAACATCTCTTACATTGTGCTCAAACCTATTAGTAAGCTGATACATGGCTGGGGTCAATTCCTCGTAAAAGGAATTGATTCCAATTCCTTTGCTTTTCAAAATATTCAACAGAGCATGCTGTGGATCTTAAAGATTAAAAAGAATAAAATAAGTAAAATAGATGAATACTATAATCATATTTAAATCTAAGAGTATATAAAAAATAAAGTAAAGTAATTGGTAAAAGAATTGCCAATTACCAATTACTTTAGCAAAGTAATTGAATCCAATTCCTCAAAACTTACCCAATTACAAATTCCATATCAATTCCTGACAAAAGGAATTAAATTACAACCAATTCCAATTACCCCAGCCCTGAAGCTGTACTGTATGTGTGCTTGTTGTTTCAGATTGAGAGACGTTTCTCCAAGGAACAGTCGGGTCTTGTGAACAGAGCTCACGAGACATTGCTCAAACCACTCAAGCGTGCCCATTACCTGCTGGAACTGCATGGATACAAAATAGTTGAAACAGACTGCATAACTGACCTGACATTCCTCTCAGAAATTATGGAAATCAACGAAGAACTGGCCTCCGAATCATGTTCTATAGAACGAGTTCGTGAAATACAAGTGATTAATCAGGAGAAGATCGATCGATTAGTTTCAGAACTTTCTATAGCATTTAAGATTAAGAATTTTTCTTTGTGTAGCAACCTCGTTATCCATTTCCAATATTTTAACAATATTAATGATAAGATACAAGCCATTGAGAGAGACCGGTTATAACAATACTTATGGTAAGGTGTCTTCCGGTGAATCGGTAAAAACACAGTAAGAAAGCTAGGGAAAATTTAGGAAACTTACACTGTTGCATGCACGGTCAAATTTGGGCAAGAAAATTTAAATTTTCTCATAGAAAAAGTCCATTTGCAGACCAAGAAATTGACTATTTTTGAAAATTTACCGTGGTATGATGGGCTATCATGACAGCCATTCCAGTGGTAACCCTTACCACTTTGATGTCAATATTCTATCTTTTACTGTCATTAGCAAAGAAACTGGTGTACATTTTTCAACAATTTTGGTGGAAGATGTTGCTGTCTATGACAGCACCATCTCCCACCAAATTTGTTGAAAAATGAACACCAGTTCATCTTTATATTTAATTTGAAAACGAATGTTTGACATCAGAGTGGTAAGGGTTAAATGACCATTTTCAAGATCACTGCAGATTCCCCTTTTTGTCTACATAGCCATTAACATGTTATTATCAGACATCTCTGCTACAATGTACACTAGCCATCATTTTTGTTGGTCATGTGTTTGCGTCACGCATGTAATTTTAGTGTTTTTTTAGAATACAAATATGGCTCCGACAAATGGCCACTTAAAATGGTGGCAGGTACATGTATTATGTTTCTGATATTAATGGATGAGAACATTTAAGACGATAATGGTTTCGACGACTCAGCTTTTATGGTCGTTCATCATATGAGTCCAGAGAAGTGTGTCTATTAATGTTTGACAGTGTTCTTATCAGTCCCCTACCAGTCAAGCCATGGTTTGCACTCCATCTGTACATCCGTCTGTTGCAGTTGGTTTGCCGAACCCTTTTCGCAGTCCTTCAAGGTATTCAACTGAGAATTCATGCATTATCTTGTTATGCGAAGTTACAGACCAAGTTCGAGTTCCAGGTGTCTCAATTTTTTATGGAGTTATGCCCCTTTTTGACTTATGAAATACGAAAAATATTAGTTTTCCGCAGTCTTTCAAGCAGTGTTTCTCATGCCAGGTAAATTTTGGAGGTCATGCCCATGATAGATTTTGTGGGCATTTTTGTGCAAAAACCTATAAAACTAATTAATATTTGGGAATCCCTGCTTTCAAGATATTCAACTGAGAATTGGTACATTGCTTTGTTGTGAGAATGTACAGACCAAGTTCGAGTTTCAGGAGTTTGCGTCAATTTTTGATGGAGTTACATCCCCTATCAACATGAAATATGAAAAATATCCTTTTTCCACACTTCGCACTCCTTCAAGGGATTCAACTGAGAATTGGTAGGTTGCTTTATTATAGGGAGTTACAGAGCAAATTTGAGTTTCAGACATTTTCCTCAATTTCGTCAACCCTTTCGACTTATGAAATACAAAAAATATGAGTTTTCCACAATTTTTTTCGCAGTCAAGATATTCAACTGAGAATTGGTACGTTGTTTTGTTACGAGAAATTACAAGCAAGTTCGAGTTTCAGGAGTTTGCATCAATTTTGATGGATTTACATCCTCTTTTGGCTGAGAATTGCTTTGTTATGAGAAAGTACAGAGCACGTTCGAGTTTCAGGCATTTGTGTCAATTTATCCCCTTTCGACTTATACAAACATATCAGCTTTCAATACTTTCATTCTCCTTCACCATATATAACTGAAACTTTGTATATTGCTTTGTTATGAGAAGTTACAGATCAAGTTCGAGTTTCAGCTGCTTATGTCAATTTTTAATGGAGGTTTTGAATGTCAATCTCTAAAGATTTATATCACCAGGTAGAGGGGACAAGTGTTGCATTGCAAAGCAATACTTACAGAATGTTTGTTATATAATCATCTACATGCTTACCAAACCTCTGCCTATCAGCGACCAGTGCAGGTGGGTCATTGCAAAATAGCAGTGCCAATTTACCACATCATGCGAATGTTTATTCATATAAGCCTTAAATTTATTGAAGAGAATTTCATTTTTCAAAGAAAATGTAAATTTGCAGACCAAGAGAAGACTATTTTTGAAAATTTAACACTGGATTGACTGGCTCAGTAGTCTTCTTACTCTACAAACTGACATTTCTCAAGACCACTGTAGAAGCTGTTTTTTGGCTGATTGTTAAAGGATTAATGTCAAAATTTGGTCAAAATTTAAATTTTTCTCAAAAATATCCATTTACAGTTCTAAGAAGAGAGAATTATTTATATTTCCAACTAGAATGACTGGCTTGGTTGTCATAATCAATTACGTCATTTGTTAGTTGATACCGCAGTCATAATGATGCCATCATGGAAAATAAAAATTGTCCGTCGTGAGTGTATTGATTGTATGTTTGGAATGAATTTACAATTTAATAAACATTCTGTTGAATGTAGAAATTTTGAACATAACGACTAGGTTTTGCTGCCTTTGGAAAATTAGTTTCAAAATATTAAACAGCTTACCTGTAGAGTTGTTAGGTACACCGAAAATACTGTGCGATATCTATTCCACAACAATATCGAAATACTGTACCGAACAAATCTTAAATTACCGAAATTTCAATACTGAAAAAAATTGCTTCAAATTGCACAAGACAGAATTCCGTCAAATTTGCACATGAAATCCTCATTATTTCACATCTCTCAAAATATGGCTAGTGCGTGGATGTTATGTTAGGTCAAACGAATCAATAGTAAAACGGAATAAATTTGAAAAAGCACTTTCAATGTAACCACAAAAAGAGTTTGCAGAAGTATCAATGCAATACAGATATCATACTGGTAACGAGGTAATTGGGACCAAAAATACTGATATCGGTACCGAACATAAAATATCAATACCGAACAGCTCTACTTACCTTGAAATTTGGATTTGAGGAATTCAGGTTTCAAAGTATTATTATACCCACTCCAGCGTGTGTAATTAAGTGAGTGTATGATTTTTAGATGACAGACAGTCAGATGCCCTTCTGGTCATATCTCATATAGGGCTCACGAATATAAACAATCGGCTTTAGCCCTCAAATTTGTTCAAGAAAATTTCAATTTTGTCATAGAGAATGCCTATTTGCAGACCAAGAGACTATTTTTGAAAATTTACTACTGGAAATAACTGGCTCGTTTATCGAGCCAGTCATTCCTGTTGTAAATTTTCAAAAATAGTCTTCTCTTGGCCAGCAAATTGACATTTCTCAAGACCACTGCGTCGTGTAGGCCGCTTATGGTCGGCTTGACCATTAAAGGGTTGATGATAAGGATTCATCAAGAAGTTTACAATTTCAGGTTAATGAATGTCCAGTTGTAGGCGGCTAAGATATTTTTTTGAAAATTTACCACTGGAATGACTGGCTCAATAACCGAGTCAAATAGTCTCTTGCCATGCAAATGGGCGTTTTCAATATCTTTTCACAGGCCAGTTTTGCCTGGTTTAACCAATAATGGGTGAAATAATAAACAAGAGCAATCGGAGATATTAAACCCTGGGCCTCCTATTTTTGTCACATTGTAGATTTTGAGGACCACACCCACACTCCAAAGTTGTTGAATCCTAGGACACAGACATATCCTTGTGTTAAAATTAGAGCCAGATCCAACCCCGCAGTTTCCGATATATCTATAGGTCCAGAATTTGTTTTGATCTGGGTCTTGCTCTTTATCTGGATCAGAGCCAGTCTTAAAATCCTTACATGGTAATTTTCTTTGTTGCGTTAAAATTTTAGCCAAATTGGATAAGGAGTTTTTTAGATACACCTTCCGACGCACGCAGATACAGAGACCCGAATGCAATACCATCGGCCAGTTATGAGGCGAGGATAATTATGTAAATAATGTTTAATATGTTTTGCCATTATTTAGTCACTCAGTATTTATTTTATGTAAAGTTAATTAAAAGCTTGCTGCAATAGAATTCAAGTTTCTTATGCTTTTCACATCTTTTCTAGCCACTGTCTCATTCTCTTCCCACTTGGCATGTGTGGGGTGGGGTGGGGATGTGTGTGTATTGGGGGGAGGGGGGGGGGGGCATTCTATTTGGAATTTATTGAAAAATCTTTATGGATATAATAAGCATCGGGCTAGGAGGAAGCCATTATTAGATCACCTGGTCAGATCTTATCCCATGGCAACCATCCGTCATCTGTCCATCTCTGAATTTTTTCTTTAAACCACTTCAAGAACCACTGGGCCGATTTCAATATTTGTCAGGAAGCATCCTTAGTGCATAGAGATCCAAGTTTGGTCAAACAAAGCGGATCGACCATTTTGGATTTTGACTGATTTTTCTACGTCTGTTTTGAAAAAAACGGGTCGTATTATGTGATGACGTCTGTCTGTTAGCAAATTCATGTCCGGGCCATATCTCAAAAACCTTTTAACCTACATTTGAAATTTGTTTTCTCCGGTGCACATATTAGGTGGAGACGATGTGTCATGATTTCCCTTTCCTCCTCCTCCCCCCCCCCCCCCCCCCCCCCCCCCCCCCTGAAAGGAGTAAAATTTGTCAAAAAATATTTTCCGGCCCAAATCTGTTTTGAACGTACATTTGAAATTCGATTTCCGGTGAACATATACAGAGAGACGAAGTGTGACGATTTTGTTTCGGCGAGATCTGTCCATATTTGAAGATTAAAATTCATTAAAGTTAGGTGTATTAAGCCCCGCTGGGCGGCGCTCTTGTTAGAAATGTCTTAAAATCTATTCTTCTCGGAAATCACTTGGGGGATCTATTCAAAACTCATGAAACATCATGTAGGGCAACACTTAAACTAAGTCTCTTAAAAGGAACTTAATTGGCCAAATGCTCTGGCAGCCATCTTAAATGACTCAGTTTTCGTGAAAACATCTTCAGAACCGCGGAACAGATCGGGCCGAAATTTGAGAGATATGATTAGGGACTAAGGGCCAGTAAAGTTTGTTCAATGGAAATTGATGCACAAAAGCATGGCCAAAATATGGCATGTTTCACACACCCATCCACTCACACCCGCATGCACGCACACTGATGTTAAGTGAACTGTGAAAAGTAGGTCACATTGACTGTCCTACTTTTGAGTTTTTAATACAGGACACCTTTAGCCCACAATACTCCCATACACCAACTTTAATTGCTGTATAAATGAAAGATGACGTGTTGCCTGAATAATTTATTGATTCCAAGGGGAAAATTCAGAAACTGAATTGGGTCAACATGAGAAAATTTTCAAGGGGTGGGGTGAGATCAATGTTGGTTTTCATCGAATCAACATCATTTTCACACTGCAGATACCAGATTCCATGGACATTTTTTTAAATCTAAATTTGTACAGAAATAACATGCCACCATTGTCGACGACGCACAGATCGATGGCCGGACATGGGGTGACAAATCAGCTGAGCTAAACATAGTGTCAATTCCAAGACGGTCACTGCCCACATTGACCAAGCAGCTTCCTTTGAACAATCTTGGACCTCTATGCCCTAAAGATGCATCGTGCCTAATTTCATTGAAATTGCCTGTGGCTTTTCAAATGTCGCTTCAAGGGGAAGTTGACGACAGACACACAATCGACTGCTCATTCTGATCTGAACGTGTCACATTTGTATTCTTTCAACCTATATATCATTTTCCCTGCAAAATCCATCAACTAGCAGATTTTAATTTTGATTGGTTGATGGCGGCCATGTTTTTCATAAATCAACTTCGCTTGAGCAACCCTACTGTAGATGAAGTTTCTCGAGTTTCAATTCAATCAGCTAAGCAGTTTCGAAGAACATCTTTAACAGTTACACACAAACATACTCAACATTTCCTTATTATGAATAATCATGGAATTGGAACCAACATTTAAAAAATTTATATCTTAAACAGTGTTTATAAAAATAACAAAATCTAAGATTGCCAAAACCCAAATGACGCATTGGGGAGACATTCAATGATTTCAGAGCTGCCAATGAATAGATCTGATCTGTCACTCAAGTATGACATCATACTCAATTATGTCACATGTAGGCGGGCATCACTATCAAAACGTGTAATGGTTGATGTATCTAAGTCCTTCATGAACATTGAATAGTGAAAAGATTCAACAGGTTACTAAATATACTTGTATGGTTGGTTACCTTGAAATTGAGATTTGAAAGTATATAAATCGATCCCAAAACACACAAAGCATGAGTGCAGTTTAGCTAGAAATGGGCGGGGCGTAGTTAGAAATCGATCCCTACCTCTGTTAGGTACGAACATAGTGTGCGTGCGTGCGTGCGTGAGATATGTCAAGAATGTAGCATGTATCCTTCAACAACATTTCTACCTTCAAACAACAAAATATGTTGCCACTGCATACCTTCGCTTAAAAAACTGTGTTTATGTATATGCTACATTGGCACAAGCTTAGATATGGTAGACTCGCTGAAATATTGCCAGTCATATTGAATACCCTTTAACACTCATATCAGCCAAAAACAGCTTCTGCAGTGGTCTTGATAAATGTCCATTTACAAATCAAGAAGACTATTTTTGACAATTTACTCCTGGAATGACTGGCTCGATAACCGAGCCAGTCATTTCAGTGGTAAATTTTCAAAAATAGTCTTCATGGTCTGAAAATGGACACTTTCTTTGAGATAATTGAAATTTTCTTGAACAAATTCGAGGGTTAAACATCATATTTTTTGTGGTCATGTAATCCGAGTCTGCTCTGACCCTGTTATAGATAGTTGGATGACCTTCATGGTCCATACAAATATCTGTCACATGGTGGGCCAGTTGAGAATCAGAATGGATGATACTAGTAAAATTGTAAGGATGGTTAAGATGAAAATAAACCTTTTATCTACATATGACATTTGTAACAAGAGGCCCAAGGGGCCTGTATCGCTCACCTGGACAATAGGCATTTCAACTAGAATGCTCTTTATCAACAAGATAAATTGCAAATTTGAGATCAGAATACCCAAAAACACAAAAACAATTTCGGCCTCAAAATCCATCAAATAAAAAAATCCAATATGGCCACCAAACATGCTATATTTTGATTGGCCCACGGCAGACATGTTTTTTGACGGATCAACTTCTCTTGAACAAACTTTAATGGCCCTTAGGCCCTAATCATATCTTCCAGATTTCGGCCCGATCCCTTCAGCGCTTCTGGAGAATAAGTCATTTTCACTACAACTAGGTCAACCAAGATGGCCACCGAACCATTTGACCAATCAAGTTCCCTTGCCATAAATCATATTTCATGAGGTTTGCATCAATCCCCTAAGCCGTTTCGGAGAAGATTTTTAAAGACATTTCCTAAAATCGGCCTAAATCCAAGATGGTCGCCGGACAAATTGGCCGATCGGGTTCATTTGAACAAACTCAGATCTCAATGCCCTATAAATGCTTCCTCCCAAATATAATTGAAATCGGCCCAGTGGTTCTTGAGAAGAAGTCGTTTAAATAATTCCCCATTGCTTTACTATGGGCCCATTGCTTTACTATGGGAGCTTTTGGCGGGAAAACAAACCAAGATGGCAGCCAAAGCGTTTATCCGACAGTCTCGAAAGTGGCATATTTTAACTCGCCACACTGATAAGCACATATAAAGCAATTTTCGCCATCAAACTACATCAAATACAAAAAAGCCAATATGACCAACAAACGATAAATTTTGATTGGTTGATGGCGGCCATGTTTTTTAACTTACATACTTCCCTTGAACAAACTTGAATGGACCTTGGTCCCTAAGCATATTTACCAAATTTCAGACCTACCCCTTTAGCGGTTCGGGAGGTCATTTTCGCGAAAACTAGGTCATCCAAGATGGCCGCCAGGCAAATATGCCAATCATGTTGCCGTGAACAAACTTGGGTCTACCGTTGCAATAGATGATGTGTTATGAGTTTTGAATCAATTCCTCCCGAGGTTTCGGAGAACATTTTTTAGTGTTTCTAAAAATCGGCTATTTTGGCCGGTGGCCATCTTGGATTTTGGCCGATCGGCTTCATTTGAACAAACTTGAATCTCTATGCCCTAGGGATGCTTCCTGCCAAATATACTGAACCAAAAAAGTTTAGCAACACAGAATATTACTGTATAAATGTTATTTAACAAAAACAATAAATTGATTCAAATATATTATTTAATTGATGTCATTTTCCAATTTGAACAACAGTCTCTTGTTACTGTTATGCTAGCATCGCGCCTTTAACACGGCATCATTCAACGGAAGGGTCCAATTTAAATAATGACACGGAGCTGTCAATACCGGTTGTAACCGCGCGCATTAACCACCGCCGTACATCGCTTTCTCATGCTTCGAATTAAGCACCTGATGTCACAGAGGAATCGCATCCCATTCCTGGAGCAGTGCAGCTTCCAGCTCCCGCATGTTGTGAAGATGTGGATGGGTCTCGCGCACCATACGGCCAAGAATGTCCCACACGTGTTCGATAGGAGACAGGTCCGGTGATCACGCTGACCAGTCCAACACCGGAACGTTGTTAGCTTCAAGGAAATCACTGGTGACCCTAGCTGAATGAGGACGGGCGTTGTCTTGCTGGAACATAAAGTCTGCATGATGCTGCATAAAAGGGATGACAACAGGGGCGACAACTTCTTCACAGTAACGTTGAGCCGTTAGATTTCCGCGAATCACAATAAGATCTGTTTTGCCATTTTCATGGATTCCAGCCCACACCATGACACTGCCGCCACCGAATCTGTCGTGCTGAATGATGTTGGCTGCATCATACCCTTCTAAACGTTGCCTACCATCCGCCACATCCACACAAAACCTCGACTCATCACTGAACAAAACATGGCTCCATTGTTGAGCACGCCATCGCTGATGAGTTCTTGCCCATGCAAACCGATTCTCGATGTGACGCTCTGTAAGCGGAACAGCAACAAGTGGACGACGGGCATGCAGTCCAGCATCATGGAGTCTGTTTCACACAGTTTGTGCATGCACTGTAGTGCCGGTAGCGGTGTGCAAATTAGGGGACAGCGGCGGCGCAGTCTCAAACCTGTGACGTCATGATGATGTCACTAAGTAGTGGTGTTGTTGCTCTCGGTCTGCCAGATCGTGGTCGGTCATTAACATGTCCAGTTTCCTGCTCACGTTGGCGGAGACGGGAAATGGTTGAGGCGTGAACATTAAAATGTCGAGCAACAGTGCGAACGCTCTGCCCAGCAGTGAGTCTTCCCATTGCTTCATGGCGGTGGCACATGTTCGGTAGGGTAAACTTTTACGTGTTTTCTGTTAACGTTCGTTATCTGCTTTTGCAATATGGTGAATTTTTGCCTTCGCTACCCGCCAATGTGGGCCAGTGCATGAAAAATGCATTTTGACATGCAGTAAGCGTGCGGCTGAGAAATGCAAGAAATGATTTGCATTTCTTCATGATCAGCGAGACATTACATTGACGAAACATGCCTGCAAATTTGGTTATAAATGGATGTATAGTTTTAATACAACAAACCAAACTTCACTGTTGCTAAACTAAAAGTATCTAATTGAAATTGGCCCAGTGGTGCTTGAGAAGTCATTTTAAAGGAAAAGTTGACGGACGGACACACGACGGACGGTCGCCACGACATAAGCTCACTTGGCCTTTCAGGCCAGGTGAGCTAATAATTAACCCTTACCACTCTGATGTCAAAATTGTAAGCTTTCCAATTATATTAAAACGTGAGCTAGTGTTCATTTTTCAACAAGTTTGGTGGAAGATGGTGCTGTCGTAGACATGTCATAGACAGCAACATCGTCCACCAAAGTTGTTGAAAAATGTACACCAGTTTCTTTGCTACAGACACACTAAAAGATTAAAATATTGACATCAGAATGCTAAGGGTTAAACAAACATTATATGGAAGAGTACAAGATTACGTGTTTCGCACTTATAATGCGTAAATATTGAATGAAAATATTATGATCCCGCTAAGTGATCTTGGGTTGATACGTGCCTACAGACTAGCGAGTTTGCCTTATTTGCTCCACGCTCAATTCTGATTGACTGGCATGACTGGTTCGAAATCATTGAATATCTCCCCGATGCATCATTTCAAATCAACCAATCAGCTTCCTCTGAACAATCCTGGATTTCTGTACCCTAAGACCCTATGCATCCTGACAAATTTAGTTGAATTTAGTTGTTTCTGGCATTTTGGGGAAGAAATCGTTTAAAGGAAAAGTTGCAGTCCGATGTATAACAGGCGGTTGCCATGGTAACCTTTAAGGCCACGTGAGCTAAAGATATATGGCATTTACGGAAAATCATATTCAATCCTCTGAAAAAGATACCCCTGTATTCCAAGCCATGATGTGGGAGAGGTAGAGGGGAGTCAGGGCATAAATCAACACACACCATACAGGTTACTCAATACACCGGTTTTATCACATTTACTTCTCGACAAATAAATCCATATGAGATTATATATAATATAATATATATATATATACAAATTCAAGCGATGATATTTGTCCTTATATAATATGTTAATATAGCAAGAGAATCAGAATGATAATGATGATAAAAACAGCAATGATAAGGATGTCATTTGTAAAAAAGTACATGATATTAATCAGAAAAGACTGTGCATGTGTGTATCTATCATGTCTACATACATACACACTTTGTATAGGACATGTAGGCGGTATGAAATAGATAGCTGTGGAGAGATTTTAAAAACCATTACATCCTGTTGTATGTGGTGTTTTGTGCATATGTGCAGGTTTATTAACTTGGCTCGAGGTTGAGTTCAGGAAGGCGAATGTTCGCGTTCTTCGTGGGACAGTCTTCAGCAATGTGTCGTCTACATTACTAAACTGATGTATATAGATAGTATACAACACATTATTGAGCACTGTTACCAAACGCCGAACATTATTCACGCTCCTGAACGCACCGCATGTGTGCATATTTTTCAAACAATTCGCTTCCACATCGGTTTTTTATCATTTCATTGCAATGAAAAAGGTGTATCAATGGCGCAGAAGCTGGCTCTGCTATTTAAAACTGAATTTAACCCTTTAACACTCATATCAGGAAAAAACTGACTTCGGTAGTGGTCTTGAGACTATTTTTGAAAATTTACCACTGGAATGACTGTCTCGATAACCGAGCCAGTCATTCCAGTGGTAAATTATCAAAAATACTCTTCTCTTGGCCTGCAAATGAACATTTTCTATGAGAAAATTGAAATTTTCTTGAATAAATTTGAGGGTTAAAGGACTAAATCATCTGTAAATCAATGTATAATCTGTTGACTATTCTAAAGCCAATTTGACTGGGAGCTGGTGCGGTCTACTGCATCAGCATCTTCCTCTCAAACTAGCTTCAAAATAATCACCAGCTTGCGTACCTGTATGACTGTCTTAAAATTGAGATTCTGGACTTTAGGGTCAAAAGGTTATATATGCTAAAGTCTGATAAATGTGTATGCAATCTCTAAAAGAATACAAAATTGTAAAAAATATTTGACATTTCCCTACTACAACTTTAAGGGTCAACAAAAGCAGAGCTATGCTTAGTCAATGTCCATTTGCAGGCCAAGATATTATTTGTCATTCCTGTGATATAAACTGTCAAAAATTGTCTATTTGGCCGACAAAAGGACATTGCCAAAGACCACTGCAGACATGGCAGAGACCGGTTTTGGTTGGCCACTAAAGAATTAATTATGCATAAAACTGAATTTGAACATAAATTTACTTAACAAACTATGTTGCATTGACTTATTCATTACATAGGCAGGACAACAGAAATATTGATTTTGTATGCATTATAGGGGATTGTGTACACAAGTTGTATTTGTGTATTATAGGTCACTCACAATTCAACAGAGCAAGTGCCTAACATTCTTCTATCTATAGAACTTGTCGACCAGGCCTTAGTTGAAAATCATGAGATTCCATTATTACATGTAAGTGCCATTCAGCATGATATCTGACCATTCAGTATGACATCTGATGAAATTTTGAAAATGATAGTCGCTGTAAACTACTAGCTCTCTGTTTAAAGCACAACCGTGTTCAACAACCGAGCTTGTAAAATTACGTTTACCAAGTTCTATCATCTACCACTTGCGGTATTCACAAAATGTACTTAAGTATGAAATGATGCCTAAACAGGGCATAAGTGCAAAATCCCATCTATATCTGTATTGATTTACAATAGATGTACATTTAGCCGCTTTGTCATGAATACGACATAGTAGAGTCTTCTAAATAGGTGCGGACAGTTAAGCGTGTGGCTAAGTTATAAACTCGTGAATACAGAAACAGCTCATTATTGTAAAGATAATCTTTCCTTGGTCAGCAAATGGACATTTTCTATGATATGGTGCGATTTACTTGACCAAATCTTACAATTCACCTTTCCAGTTTATCCATCCATCATATGACGTCATAATCAACTAAGTGACGTGTATGCTGACATCATAATCATGACATCATGAATGATTTGAAATAGTCTGCCTTTAACGTTAACTAGTCCCACACGTTGTGCGAATTGTATGTCTTTGCTATTTAATAAACATAGGCAGCAACAGACCCCAGTCGAATTAGTTTCAAAATATTCAACAGCTTACACGCATAGTTTTCTGGAAATTGATAGTCAGAGAGTTCAGAGATCGATCGATCCCAACATGAGAGTGGTGTTGATGGAGCTTAGAGAGATGTGCAGGGCATAGCTAAAACTGGAAAGGTCCATTACAGGGTTACATCTTGCATAGTGAATATTCATTTGCAGGCCAAGAGAAGAGCACTTTTGAAAATTCATCACTGGAATGCCTGGCTCAATGACTGAGCCAGTCATTCCAGTGATAGAGTTTCTAAAATAATGTATATGAATAAACATTCCTAAAGACTATTGTAGTCTGGTTTTGGCCGACTTGACCATTAAACGGCCAGGAAAATTGACCTTTTGTTTAGGAATGTCTATTTGGAGGTCAATTGAAGAATATTTTTGAAAATTTATCACTGGAATGACTGGCTCAATCATCGACCCAGTCATTCAAGGGATAAATCTTCAAAGTACGCGTCTTGGCCTGTAGATAACCATTGCTAAAAAATATTGTGGCGGCCGGTTTGGCCAGCTTTACCATTACACAGGTAAAAGATAGTTTTAAATACTGTTATTATTAACCATTAACGGCCACTCTGATGTCAACAAATTTGGTGGAAGTTGTTGCTGTCATAGACAGCAACATCATCCACCAAAATTGTTGAAAAATGTACACAAGTTTCTTTGCTATTGACACAGCAAAAGATAGAATATTGGCAGAGTGGTAAGGGTTACTATATGGCTGACAGAAAACATGTGATCAGGGCTTGAAATTAACACAGATGAGCTGTTGTGTTCTAGGCCTTATTTCACACTATTAACAAGTAGTTTCAGCTTTTATACTATACAATTATGAGCTGGTATTACTATTATTCAGCTTTCTTTTGCTGCAGATAGCCACAACTTTCAGAAACACTGTTTTCAAAATGTGAAGTCCCAACAGATCCCTAACATCAGGTGCTTTCATGATGACAAGAAATATAAAATTTGATGTCGATTTGTTATGTAATAAACGACGAATATTACAACCTACCCAATATTTAGTGATCTGATGATGAGCATGGTATTAAATATAGTCATAGGCATGAATTTTGATTGGGAATTTTGTCCAATTTTATATTATTAACAATCTTTTTTTAGTTTTAAAGAGCGTATAGACATTAAAAAAAAAATATATATATATATATATATATATAATAGCCAAACCATGAAAGATAATGACATTAGCCATTACAAATTCATACATGTACTAGCTGTGGTTACTTTCAAACCCTGCCATGCCTGATATAATGTGCTCTATTCTTGATGACGAATGGTAACGGTTCGTGGAAAGCAATGAGCAATCTGAATACACATGATTTACATATAGGATGATTACAGTAATCGTATACAACACGACGATAAGCAAGTCTAAGCTTATACACTGGCAATGATATGCTTAGTGAGATAGAAAGTGAGTGAACCCGCGACATTCATGAAGGCCAAGGGAGACAACTCGCTTGATATATAACTAATCAGCTATTTGAAGGGAAATACCTGACACTGACTTGACTGGCTCGTTCAGGTTCTTTCAACAGTCAATTGAATCAGACCTATGTTTTTCTATTTCATTAACTGTTTATTTATCAAATATGTGAGGAGTTATCTGCCTTGATTCTCATGCCCCGTGAAAGTTGAAATCTACTTGTAGGTGCAGAAAACCATAAAGGATGCGTTAATGATAACCATCTATATTTAACCTTTAACATTTAACCCGACCAAAAAGGCCTTCTGCAGTAATCTTCAGAAATTTTCATTTCCAGACAAACAGAATACTATTTTCCAAAATTTAACACTGGAATGCCTGGCTCGATAACTGAATCAGTCATTTCAGTGACAAATTAAAAAAAATAGTATTCTCTTGTTCTCCAAATGAACATTTTCTGAGAAAATTTTAATTTTTTGAACAAATTTGAGACTAAAGGAGAAATCATTAGCGTTTTATTAGCCAATCCAGCCAAAAATACATTCTGTACTGGTCTGTAGAAATGTTTATTTTCATGCCAAGATAACACTACAGTATTTCCGTTGAATTCCTAGATAAGTTTTCAAAAATAGTCCTCTTGCACTGCAAATGGACATTCCTCATGATCACTGCAGAGGCCGGCTTTACCGTTAAAAGGTTAAACATGTTTGTTACCTGTCTGCTGCTGAATTCCTGCAGATTACTAACTCTGGATATGCAGAATATTTTGAAAACAATTTGACTGAATGTCATTGGTAGCTAATTGTTTTCAAAATATTCAGCAGGTTCAGAGTTATTGGCCCCTTGAAATTATTAACTGGTGGCTTGCAGCAGTCAGACAGTTATAAATACATTGTATGTGTGTTGTAATATTTAAGGCGTTTATATGCTAGTTCCCAATGCTAGGGATATAAAAATACATTGCATTTTTTGAGTCTTTTATGGGTTTTTCTGCCTCGCTTCCAAACAAGTCCCAGGTTTCACTGTAGATAATGGCTATGAAAACGGACAGATATAGATGTCTCACGGCTCATAAAAACACTTGATCAAAATATATATAAAAGCAAACACAAACTCCTATTAAGTTAAAATACTTGTAAAAAAGGTACATGTATTTTTCCACACCTTTAATTCATAATTATTGTGAGGTGTCTGTGCATAAAAGTCAAATCTGTGTGTTAAGGCCACCTGAGAGAGCTACTATTGTTTCCTCAATAATGACATCTGCTCTAGCAAGGGTTACCTTTAACACCAAAATTTGTTCAAGAAAATTTCAATTTTCTCAGAAAATGTCAATTTGCAGACCAAAAGAAGACTATTTTTGAAAATTTACTACCGGAATGACTGGTTCGGTTATCGAGCCAGTCATTCCAGTGGTAAATTTTCAAAAATAGTCTTTTTGTCTGCAAATGGACATTTCTCAAGACCGCTGTAGAAGCCATTTTTGGCTGATATGAGTGTTAAACGGTTAAGAGACAATCTGTCTTTAGTGCTCTCCGAATGTGACATGATTGGCTCACTGAATATCTGAGTGAGACTCTTCCTTTAAAATATATTACTTATAATAAATATACAGCAATGTTTTAAGAAATAATTTATTGGCACTTTTCAGTCATGTCAGTACTGCATGCCAAATACAACAAACGTGATTATATTTTTACATTACTTTAAGTTGTTGCTGGCTAAGACAAGAAATTCTTTATGCTGTAAGAAATATTTTGTTAAATAATTTGAAATTAATATAATTCCTTCTAATTTTCAAAATATTTCCTATATCATAAAGAACTTGTTGCATTCGACTGGACTGAAAGAGTTAATTACTTTCAATTTAAATTCATAGAGATTTTATACATGTTTTTGAAAACAATATGAGTTAGTTAAAGCCGTTTTCAAAGCTGAGCATAATTTTAACTTGTGTATCCTTTAATATAAATTGGGCTAAAACACTGTAGTATCATACACTTTGTGATGCCATACACTCTATCATGTCTATGATGTCACACACTCTGTGATGTCATACACTCTATAATGTCTATGATGTCATACACTCTGTGATGTCATACACTCTATAATGTCATATACATTGGATGTGATATCATATAGACTAGGGCCGCATTTAATGACTTGGTAGGAAACACTAACCAGAAACACCAAACAGGATTTATGAGAATTGTCAACACTTGATGATCGTGGCAAGGTTCTGAACCCACAAGAATTCTAAATTGCATTAATTTTAGCAATTAATTGATCTTATTTAGATTTATACTTTAAATTCAGTCTAAGTAAATCACCGCCAATTTACGAACCAGTAACCATTGGTAACCATGAGCCGAGACCAAACCATTGCTCCTAGTTCGACGAACCACATTATAAGTAAATTACTCACTTCTGGAAGGCCAAAACGCAGGAACCAACATTATGTTCCGTAGGTGCTAAAAATAGTTTCAATAGGTTGCTCTGTTCGAGCACTCCGCAACAAGACTTCTATACGGGACGATGTTTGCGAAGAAAATGCTATCCCAGCATCCTTTGCGCGATATGGTAAGGACATAATGTATGCCTATGTGACGTATGACGCTGTTTCACGCGCAATTACTTCACAGATTATAAACATGTTTTGCTTCCCCGAGTCACCTCCAAACATGTTTCACGAAATAGCAGAGTGCTCTAAGAAAACGTATCATTCCATAGGAGAAACATGTTTCTGCAGAGCTTTTTTAGCAGAGCGCTCTGTTAAGTTTTCCTTATGGAACAAGCTCCAGATCAGTGAACCATTGATGCAGTCAAAAAACACCCTAGATGTGAAATATAGATGCTATAATGTCATACACTCCGAGATCATATACATTCTACAGTCATACACTCTATGATGTCATACACTGTGATATCATATACACTGTGATATCATATACACTTTGATGTCATACACTCTGTGATATCATGTACACTTTGTGATGTCATGCACACTATAACATCATGTACACTTTGTGATGTCATACACTGTGATATTATGTACACTTTGTGATATCATACACTCTGTGATATCCTGTACACTTTGTGATGTCATACACTGTGATATCATGTACACTTTGTGATATCATATACACTTTGTGATGTCATACACTCTTTGTGATGTCATACTCTGTCTTATCATGTACACTTTGTGATGTCATACAAACAGTGATATGCATGCACACTTTGTGATGTCATACACTCTGTAATATCATGTACACTTTGTGATGTCATACACTCTGTGATATCATGTACACTTTGTGTGATATCATGTACACTGTGATGTCATACATTCTGTGATATCATGCACACTGTGATGTCATACACTCTTTGATATCATGTACACTTTGTGATGTCATACACTCTTTGATATCATATACACTTTGTGATGTCATACACTCTGTGATATCATGTACACTTTGTGATGTCATACACTCTGTGATATGATATACTGTTTGTGATGTCATACACTCTTGTGATGGCATACACTGTAATGTCATATACACTGATATCATACACTCTGTGATCTTATATACACTTTGTGATGTCATACACTCCATGATGTCATACATACTACATGCTGATATTACTTTACATTATATATATAATAACAGACCCTGGATCCCAGCTCTGTGGATAAAAATACACCCAAACCTCTATAAAGACCACCTGTCTTAAAACACCACCATCTTGTAGCCACAGATGATATATCTACATGATCTGTCACCTGAACTGAATAATTAACTCCATTACTCTCCAGGCATTGATATGATAATGTGTGAGATGTCATTGACATCAAACAAGAGCATATACCGTACATACATGTACCCATATATTAGCTGCACATTTTTGCTCAATTAAATGCTCTCAAAAGTTAGTGTGTACCATATACAAGGAGTCACAGGTTTTTCCTTCAAGAAAGTTACCAGGAAAATTTAACACAATTTCCCGGTACATATTCTTGCTGCCTTACCACTATGTCAAAAACATCATCGTGGAAGTGAAATTATTAAATGGGACTGCCTAAATATAAAGATCGTTTAATAATCATGAAATTAATATAAAATGTCACCCCCAAAATATATCAATCAATCATGTGATATTAGGAATCCACCTCGGTTAAATCAAATTAAAACATGTAGAAAGTCAAAGTTGGCAGAATTCAAACAAATTTGTTAGTTATTAATGATTGCGAGACAATGTTTACATTAGGCTCCACCCCTGGGTGAGGGGATGGGTGGCTGCAAGTGGAGTGTGGGTGGAGTAGGCTTGGTTGGAAGAATTCAACCAAATTGGCTATGTTGTACGTTAGTTACTCATATGATTGTGGTTCGTGAGGCAATGTTTATATTAGGCTCCGCCCATGGTTGGGGTGGGGTGGGTAGTGGTGCAGAACGTTAAAGCTGGCAAATGGGGATTTGCGATGGCATGCCCTCGACTGCACATTCCAGTTGCAATTTAAAAGGTTATTGTTAAAATCTGATTTCATCAGCCAATGTATGGACTCTTTAATCCTTTTGATCAAGTCAGCGAGAAATTCAAAATTGGTGAAAAGACAATATATATTTAGAATTTAAACCTGGAATGAGTTAGTTATAGTCAGAGCCAGTCATTAGAGTTGTAAATTCAAACTAGACATGCTGCACTCTGAATCTCAATTTCCAGAAAACTGTACAGGTACGTGTACATGTAAGCTGTTGAATATTTTTAGCCTAACTTCACTGAGCAGCAACAGCGGCCAGTTAAATTACTTTCAAAATATTCAACAGAATGTTTATAAAATAGTCAAGATATACAATTCTTACAACTTGTTGGACTATTCATGACAATTATTGATTACGAAGTCAGCCTGCATGTGACGTTTGTGATTATAACGTCATATGATTGATCCATAACCTCGATTCCTCCATTGTTGCTGCTTCATGGTGGCTATTTAAGACATTGTGAACTCTAGACTAAGAGGTAGTTTTAGTGGGTGGTTTATAAATGGTCCATTATGGCATGTATTAGTGCCACATACAGTTATGTGTGTTGTAATGGTTGTGTTGGTGTTGGTTGATCAGACTGATCATGCTTAACACTTTAACACTCAAGTGGCCTACAAATGGCTTCAGCAGTGGTCTATTTTTGAAAATTTACCACTGAAATGGCTGGCTCGGTTATCGAACCAGTTGTTCTAGTGGTAAAATTTCAAATATATTCTTGATCAGCAAATGGATATGTCTCGGGAGCACTGCAGAAGCAGTTTTTGGCTGACAACAGTGCTAAAGTGTTAAGATGTAAAGCAATAATGAGAACGTCAGCACATTGGATCCTCCTGCCTTGTATGATCAATGAATGACGTATAGTTTTCTGTGTGAGTGCGGAGCTACCGTATGCATGGCCAGATATATCATGCAGATACACACACAATTATTATCATCATCATCGTAGCTATCAATTGGTGGTACTGTAATTATTGTTATGTATAAATTAAAATTAAATATGTTACAGAAAACATGTACATTTTTACACATACACAAATGTGCGCACGCAGGCACGCACGCACACACACACACCACACACACAGCTGTCTGGGGGTATTGCACGATCACAATTCATCACACATGCATTGTCTGTTTGGAAGAACAGCATCATCACCACCACTCTAACAATTCTGTAATGACCGAAAACATGATAATTTAAGTTTTCCAACACAGAACTGTAGCTGGCCAATGTAGACGTGCACAATGAATGGCACATTTGTTAACCCGCCCAGTAGTGTTGGGAATTGGTACTATTTTTGTGATCGATGATTGGTTTTATAAACTAACTGATGATCAATTAATGATTGATCATAACAGGGTCTCATTTTTACCCATTTTGAATGCAGTAATTATAGCATGTTCAAGGATAATAACACCTTTCAAACCAAGTCGCAGGTATATGGTTGCTTTGAAATTAACATACTATTTCAGTGCTGAAAGAATTAATGTCTTAGACTAAGAAGTAATAATACCTCTATAGTTGTAACAATTAAATTTAAATTCTTTTCCAAAATGTATTCGTTTTCTAGTTTGACCAGTTAAAAGATATTAATAAAGTCAATTTATAAACAACCAAAATCGATTTCTGAAATCATGATCAATCGGTTGGTTGAACATGCAAACCAATCAATCACCGATCAAATCGATTAATCGGAACAACACTACTGTCCAGTGGTTAAAGAGCTCTCAAGAAGATTCATATTTTTGATTAGTAAATGTAAATTTGCAGAATACTGGGGTTTTTTTTTGCAGAATAGTGATTGTGAAAATTTACCTTGGCAATAAAGTTAAAAAGTTACATGACATCAACAAAGATAAATCATGGTTGAAGAAAGTATAATGAATGATTCCAGTTTATCCATCAATAATATGACATCATAATCAACTACATGTGTAGGATGACATCATAATCAACTACATGTGTAGGATGACATCATAATCAAACACATCATGAATGACATAGTCAAGTTCATCACGAATGCCTAATTCATGACAGACTAAGCTTTGTACGAACTGTCTTTACTATTTAATAAACATACTGTTGGATATTTTGAAACCAATTTGACTGGGTGCTGCTATTAGTTTCAAAATATTCAACAGCTTACCTGTATACTTTTCTAGAAATTCATAGTCATGGACTTCAGGAATCGATCAATCCAAACATGGGTGAAGTGTGGGCGGAGCTTAGCTAAAGGTGGGCGTGGCATGGCTAAAACCGAAATCCTTCATTGGATGGGCACGTCTCATATTAATTTATTTTAAAACAGTCATAAATATTGGTTTTTCTGATATTTGACTAGATGTCCATTGAATATTGTTGTAATTGCCAAATTTGTCATGTTTTTCATGATACAATTAGCAAAAGGGATTTACATTGCATACAAATGAAATTAAAAACATTGTAATTTGTATAGTTTTACAAATGTATGCATGTTTTAACATTTATGCTGGGTAGAAAAAAATTATTTTATTCCCGGCCGGGTGAAAAAAAAGAAAAATTTCACCCAGGTTTACAGGAAACGAAACTATTTTTTATTTTTGCCTCACTTAAAATTTTGGTTAAAGTCAAGCATTTTGACACCAAATAAATTAACGGAATGACATCATCGCATGAATCACCAATGACATGGATTCAGAGTATGACGCACATGTTTTCAGAACAGATGAAACTGGCATCTAATATGTTTATATTAGCTCAGATTCAAGCTCTAGTTTATCAAACACTAGTATTTCCATTGCATTCACATGGTGGTGTATTAATGAGCTTTGCGAGCTTTCAATGCCCAACGGCATATTATTCACACAATGATGTCTTACTACAAGAATCATTCATGCAATGACATCACTCCATAATTCTCATGGGAAAGGGAAGAAAGACTCCGTAGTAAAATTTAGTCTAGGAAATCAAAAATATGTAAATAATATATTTTATTTTATGCAAATGGGCATTTCTCAAGACCACTGCAGAAGCCGTTTTTGGCTGATATGAGTGTTATTAGAGCTAAAGTCTACCTTATCAACACCTATATACCTTTCAAGCCTACACACCAGATATAACAAACGTATTAAGATAAGAGAGTTTGTTGACTATTTTGAAATCAATTAATTCCACTGGATTCTCTCTTCTGGCAATATTAATTTCCATCATCTTTCCTGTACAGTTGCCTTGAAATTGAGATATCGGTCAACTCAGAATCAATAACGACAATACTTCCTTATTGTGAGAACATATTTCTTTCAAGGAGAATGTATTTTTTTCACTGTCTGTAAATAGCTTTACGATCATCATCAGTTATTTTGATTGGTCATTTGCAAATAAACTAATGATAAATCTGTCCACCAAGAATGTGTACTACAGCAATGTGAAACTTGAGGCATTCTCACAAAATGATGGCATTACCTATTAAATTAGCTAGCTACCTGTAACCTTTAATTCAAACACTTAAACCATTTCTTTCTCGTCGCAAACTACATCTTACATCTTGGATTTTACTGAACATCTTTCCCCCTCTACATCCGACAATTCGCCTATCCAGAGTATCCATCTAGCATATGACGTCATAATCAACTAAGCGGGGTGTATGCTGACATCATAATCATTATGTCATAAATGATTCTAATCGTCTGACACGTACGAATTGTGTCTCTACTATTTAATAAAGGTTCTGTTGAATAGTTTGAAATTAATTTGACTGGATGCTGTTGCTGCCATAGACAGCATCAGCGCCAAATCAAATTAGTTCCAAAATATTAAATAGCTTACCAGTACAGTTTTCTGGAAATTGATAGTCAGAGAGTTCAGAGATCGGTCGATCCCAACATGAGCGAGATGTGGGTGGAATTTAGCTAGAGATGGGCGGGGCATGCCTAAAAATGCAAAGGTCCATTTGTCCACCTCACTTTGATGTGCTGTTTTGCCATATACATGTATGTCTGTACCTCACAAACTGAACTTAATAATGATGTGCTCAGGATTCAGCATCATAACTGTACACTTTAACGCAGTGTTCAGCAGCATGTCCGCTCCACATATGCTCCGCACACATTGCAGGCTTTAATGAAATGTCCAGCAGCATGTCGGCTAGGCACATATTGAACACATTATCATGGTGTTCAGCAGCATGTCTGCTTCGTACACATTGCACGCTTTAACACGGTGTTCAGCAGCATGTCTGCTCCACAGATATTGAAGACTTTATCGCGGTGTTCAGCAGCATTTCCGCTCCATACATATTGTACACTTAAAACAGTGTTCAGCAACATGTTCGCTATGCACATTTAACAGTGTTCAGCAGCATGTTCGCTATGCACATATTGCACGATTTAACGCGGTGTTCAGCAGCATGCCCGCTACACACATATTGAACATTTCATCGCAGTGTTCAGCAGCATGTCGGCTCAGACCCATTGCACGCTTTAACACGGTGTTCAGCAGCATGTTTGCTCCACAGATATTGAACACTTTATCATGGTGTTCAGCAGCATGTCCGTTCTACATATTGAACCCTATATCGGGGTGTTCAGCAGCATGTTCGCTCCATACACATTGTACACTTTAACGCAGTGTTCAGCAACATGTTCGCTACACACATTTAACAGTGTTCAGCAGCATGTCCGCTACGCACATATTGCACGGTTTAACGTGGTGTTCAGTAGCATACCCACTCCACACATATTGAACACATTATCGTGGTGTTCATCAGCATGTCCGCTCCACACATTTTGAACACTTTATCGCGGTGTTCAGCAGCATGTCGCTACACACATATTGAACACTTTAACGCAGTGTTCAGCAGCATGTCCGCCCCACACATACAGAACAATTTAACGTGGTGTTCAGCTGCATGTCCGCTACGCACACATTGAACATAACACAGTATTCTACAACATATCTGTAACTCGCACACTAAACACTGATGCAGTGTTCTGCCACTCGCACACTGTGGATAACAATATCAATAATCGGTTTGATTGTAAACACACTTCATATCATCTATCTGTCAACAATTTGTAGTTTGTAAGACGGCTATATGTCCGTTAACAAGCCCATTCTGGTGTACATAGCTGCTGCTACTGCTTTTACTACTGTCTTTACTACTATTACCCTCAGTTTGACCAGCCTCAACACCACCCACAACAGGCGGATTAAAACCCACCGCACCAACCTCTTCTGAGTGTGAAGATGAGGGGGAGTTCAAATTGGAATTCCTATGAATACTATAACTACTATTAGTGCGTGGATTATTATGGCTGTTGTTATTATTGCCGATTACGTAATTATTACCACTGCCAGGATTGTTCCGTCTTAAATTGGTCTCCTCTAGAACTACACACTCACATTCACTAGGGTTTGTCTTATAATCGCCTGCTTTATGTCTCCGTGTTGGAGTCCTTGGCCTATAATCTATATTATCAAAGTCAGTAAATGAGTCATCATCGTCATCAAGCTCTAAAGGACATAATTGAGGTATTTCACAATTTAAAATAGCTTCCTTCTCATGTGCGACACATTCCGCATTGCTATCTGGGTGATTTTCCTCGCTGAAGAAGAATGATTTGTCCTTAAAGGAAGGATCCAAGTCAGGAATGAGCATTTCAATGATTCTGAGAAAGCTGGGTCGCTGCTCGGCACGGTAACGCCAACAACATAACATTAAGTCGAACCTAAAAAGCCAAACAAAACACGATATGCTTAGAATTTCATGAACCTGGAAGACACAGCTCATGTAATTTAGAAATAGCTATAGGAAAGGATGAATTTTCAAAAACTTTCACTGATGTCTCTAATATTTTATGGGACAAACAGCCTCTTTAGTGATCCTGAGAAACGAATTTGTTCAAGAACAGAGAAAAATATTTTTTACATGTTCAAAAATATTCTTCTCTTGGACTGAGGATGACATCATAATCAATTACAGTGTGAATGACTCGATTTAGTCCGTCCTAAACGCTTAATAGTCCGACACATTTTACGAATTGTATGTCTTTACTATTTAATAATCATTCTGTCGAATATTTTGAACCTAATTTGACTGGGCGCTGTTGCTGCCATAGGCACCCAGTCAAATTAGTTCCAAAATATTAAATAGCTTACCTGTATAGTTTTCTGGAAATTGATAGTCAGGGAGTTCAGGGATCGATCGATCCCAACATGAGCAAGGTGTGGGCGGCACTTAGCTAAAGTTGGAAAGGTACATTATCTGATGGAAAATCATGTCTATAGCCTTTACCAACCATGACCTTTAACCTTTACAGACCAGACATAACAAATTCCTTATGATGGAAGGAACATTCCGTTGAATATTTTGATATTAGTAATTTGACTGAATGATGTCGTCCATGGCCACAACACAAAGATTCCAGTCAAATAAAGGTATCTGATCTGTCCCTCAAGCGTATGTCATATGACATTACAAGTTAGCTGACGTCACATGATTATGGGTAATCTGAGTCAGCCCTGAACATTGCAAAGTCTGTCAAGTTACAAATTGTATGTCTTTGATGGATTTACTATACATTCTGTTGAATATTTTGAAACAAATTTGACTGGGAGCTATGGCAGTAACAGCAAGCATCCAGTTAAATTAGTTTCAAAATATTCAACATGTTTCTTTTATAGGTACCTTGAGGTTGGGATTCTGGTAATTCAGGGTTGAAAGTATATAAATTGATTCCGACACATGTAAGTGGCCGGAGCTTAGATAGAAATGGGTGGGCCACACCTAGAATTGGACATTTTGCGTGTATTAGGATCGATTTATATACTTTGAATCCTGAACATGTTGAATATTTTGAAATTAATATGACTGGGGGCCGTTGCTGCCAATAGCAGCAACAGCGCACAGTTAAATTAGTTTCAAAATATTCAACAGAATGTTTATAAAATAGTAAAGACATACAATTCGTACAACTGACAGAATATTTCAGATTCATTAAGGAGTATTTATGGCAATTATGATTGTGACATCAGCCTACATGTCAAGTAATTGATTATGCCATCATATACCTGACTGACAGATCAGATTAATCCAATCTGATTTGCAGGACAAAAGAATATTTTTTTCCCAAATTTAACTCTGGAATGACTGGCTCGGTTATCGAGCTAGGCATTCCAGTAGTAACTTTGAAAGAAGTTTTCTCTTGGCCTGCAAATGGATAATTTCCTCAAAACCACTGCAGCGGCCAGTTTTGGCCAGCTTTACCGCTAAAGGGTTAAATCTGAATTCCAAACAGCTGGCATCCTGGATACAGAACAACACATACTGATGTCGTTTAAGTTTAACCTGTGCAATGTAATAGACTGGTATTAGCAACATTTTAGCAACAGCAAGCATCCAGTTTCCAGACAATGCCAGAAGGTTAATTGTTACCAGATTAGTAGCTCTAGGAAAGGTGCGTGTACATTTTGGAAACAATGTCGAAAGCTGATGGAAATGGACACAAGCAGCCTACAGCAAAATTGTTTCTAAAATAAGACTATTTATATCATACAGAAGATAAAATACGAATCTTAAATTTTAGTTGTCAAGGTAGTAACTCTATAACACTCAAACTGGCTTCTGCAGTGGTCTCATCTGCAGTAAAAAGAACACTTAAAAATTTGTTACCACTGGCATGACTGGCGCAATAACAGAGCCAGTCAATTCCAGTGGTAAATACAAAAGAAATAATCTTTTGGTTTGCTTAACTGAAATGCACTTAATGTATGAATCTATCAACAACCCTCGAATTTATTCTAGAAAATTTCAATTTTCTCAAAGAAAATGTCCATTTGCAGACCAAGAGAATATTTTAGAAAATTTATCACTGGAATGACTGGCTCGGTTATCGAGCCAGTCAGGCTCGGTTATCGAGCCAGTCATTCCAGTCGTAAATTTTCAAAAATAGTCTTTTGAGAATTTCCCGTAAATTATTCATAAAATCTATGATTTTCACCCCAAAACTTGTCCAAAATAAATTCTGAGTAGATCTGGAGCCTAACCCCGATAGTGTCTATCCAGCCAAATAGGGTTTAAATCTGTCACACGATTAAAGATGAGTAGCGATTTGACAATTTCCGGTAAATTTTTCATAAAATCTAAGATTTTCACCAAGAAATTTACTAATAAAAACTCCATAAATCCTGCCAGCCAAGTTAGGTTGAAATTGGACAAGCAGTTAATGAGGAGTAGCGATTTGACAATTTCCAGTACAGTTTTCATAAAATCTTAAGATTTTCACCCAAAAAATTTACCAATCATGTCTGTATACAGGTTCTGAAGCGTACACAAATAGGGTCCTTCCAGCCACATTGAAATCCAACAAGCGGTTAATGAGTAGCCTTTTTGAGCAAAAGTTGACGGACAATGGACAGTCACCAGGCCATAAGATCACTTAGCCTTTCAGGCCATGTGAGCTAATAATATTTTGGACACAGCAACTGCTTTAAGTCACGATTAGTTTCACATTATTCACTAGCTTACACATGTGATTGTCTTGAAATACAAGGCTGGAACTTCAGGGTTAACTTTCCGTGAACATTCCATGATATAAGAGAAAACATGCTGCTTTTCCAGGTCTTGACTCGAGATAAGCCAGGATATCCGTAACCAGTACAAACCTTCTAGCTGGCTCATGGTCGACAGCACAAACTTATTTTCATCGGCCGGCATTTGCATGTTAATCACAAATAGATAAATATTTTATAAACTAAATTTGTCTTATCGGCAGCATAATGAATGAATACCATGATATACTCACAGCTTATCTGGGCAGTCTTCTGGCCTTTCCATTATATTCCGTGAGACAATATATTTCAAAACTTGTTCATTTGCCAGTCCTTGATATGGCTGTGCAGCTAGTGTAGCCATCTCCCATAACACCACACCAAATGACCTGAAATGGAAAAAGCATGTCAAATAATGAGGCAGTTAACCCTTTAACACTCATATCAACCAAACACGGCTTGGGATTGATCGAACTATCCACTCCTTGAATTAGCTAATACTCTGTTGAATATTTTTCCAGTGGTAGATTGTAAGCATTTTTTCTATTAACCCAGATGGGCTAGTGCATCATTGATTTTACTATCCTGCAGCAAATTTCACTAACCCGAAGTTTGTACGCTCAAACCTCATCACTTCTTTAATCCATTCGCTGATGGATCCCTATACAAAATCAATTTTAAGGCAACTGTACAGGAAAGCTGTTGAATATTTTGAAAATAATTTGACTGGAAGCTGTTGCTGCCTTAACAGCTGCCAGACAAATTAATTTCAAAATATTCAACAGAATATTTGTTACATTGTAAATAATGTTGTTAATAATATGACTAATGTTACAGATGAGTGCTTGACTAGAAATACTGAGGATTGAAGGTAGCAGAAAATCTGTTGTTTTGTCAATTTCTGTTGGGTAGTGAGCATAATGTCATTATAAGTCTTTTTTGTATTTTCTCAGAGCATTATTAGTTAGTGTAGGTGTAGTTTTACTAACCCGTATGAAATTTTACTATCCTCGGGTTAACGGGTTAGTGTTAAAATTGAGACCTGATTTTGAAACTAAACTGACTTGGGGGCTGTTGCTGATAGGCAGCAAACGTGCCCAGTTAAATTAGTTTCAAAATATTCAACAGAATGATTATTTAAACGTATTAAAGCCATACAATTCCCACAATTTGACGGACTATTCCAGGTTCATGACTGAGTATTTCTGTCAATTATGATTGTGATCTCAAACTATATGTAATGTAGGTGATTATGACGTCAATACTTGACCGAAAGATTGGATTCATGTATTATGGTCAGATTGACAAAAAATGACCTCTGCAGTGGATTTCACAATTATCCATCTACAGGTCTGTATTACAACTCTTGTGGAAAATGTATCAAGACGCAAAACACAACATAAGGGAGGCAAAGTCCCTACAATAACAAGAACGAACCATCTTCAGTTAAATTGTTTTCAAATCATTTAATAGCATTCTCACATTGTCAACTTAAAAAAATAGGCACATATATGTCTTCCACCAGGCTTTAAAACAGTATTAGTGCATATGTGCCTGCATGTGAGTAAGCATGTGTTTAGGCATGTATGGATATGCATAAGTGCATGCATGTGCATGTGTTCCGGCATGTGCGCATGCATGCACACATGTATGCACACACCCACACACACACGGCCATGACATACCAGACATCTGACAGAGATGTATAAACTCCATCTTTCAAAGACTCTGGGGACATCCATCTGACGGGTAGCAATCCTTTTCCGCCTTTTCTATAATAATCAGTCTCGTATATATCACGTGTCATACCAAAATCTGCAAAATACAAAATCAAGTCAGCAATGCAAATTTTAAGCACATTCAAAATGGTGAACATTGTAATCCTGCTCTCGATTTTGGAGCAAACACGATGCAACAAATGGACCTTTACAAAATTTAAGATTACTTCAAAGAAATCTGTTAATGATATAGCCATGAAACACAAATAGCCACTAAATAGTCTGGCTATATTTTATGTGAAATACCTATAGTACGGCTTCGCAATATCACTGTAACTGATATTAATGACGATATGTGTATTCATACCCGTATTTATTAAATATTGTTGTTGTTGTTACCATTGTAAATGTGGGATTAGTCAAGGGTGGCTTCGTGGTTATATAATGGTATTGATTGTTTATTATTCAACTTGTGGAAGATTCCTAATTTCTATCTTGGGTTGGCCTCTGACAGATCTTTTTAATTTGCTACTTACCTCCGATTTTGACAGTTAAATCTGAATCAACCATACAATTACGAGCAGCCAAATCCCTATGTACAAATTTTTTCGACGTCAAATAAGCCATCCCATCAGCAATCTCTCCAGCCATTTGAAGTTTTTGTTTGATGTCCAGTGCATTTCCGGTAAACGAGCCCTACAGAAAGGTAAAGACACAGTCACAGCTGCTCAGGAGGACACATGTCTATTCAGGTCAGACAGATTAGGTATTTCATGGCTTGAAAGTAATGTTAACTTGCTACTTTTAGATTGACAAACCCAATAATTACAGTTTGAACAGTAACCATTTCATGTACATGAGTACCCTTTCTCCATTTAATGGTCATGCCAGCCAAAACCGGCCTCTAAAGTGTCTTTATAGAACGTCCATTTGCAGGCCAAGTGAAGGCTATTTTTGAAAATTTAAAAATGGAATGACTGGCTTGTTAACGATGCCAGCCATTCCAGTGGCAAAATTAAAAAAATCATTCTTCTCTTGGCCAACAAATGGACATTCAATAAGCAAATATTTTGAGTTTCTTAGCCAAATTTAAACCTTTCGTGACAAAACCGGTCTCTGTAGTGGTTTTGAGTAATGTCCATTTGCAGGCCAAGAGAACCGGTAACCGAGCCAGTCATTACAGTGGTAAATTTCCAAAAATAGTCTTCTCTTGGCCTGCAAATGGACATTCAATAAGTAAATATTTAAATTTTTCGAATAAATTTAATCATTAAAGGGTTAACCATTAAAGTGCTCACTAACAACAATACAAAAAACAATGAGATGATGTGATGCAGAAGCTGGTGTAATTTTGGAAACCGTCTTGTTGAAAGCTGTTGCTCCCATAACACTGTTTTCATAATTACACCAATCACCAGTGTACATTGATGCTTTAATGGTCTAGCCAGTCTAGACCGGCCTCTGAAGTGGTCTTGGACAATGTCCATTTGCATGTCAAAAGACAATTTTCACAAATAGTTTTCTATAAAAACTTTCTTGATTAACCTTCACCATTAACACTTACCACTCTGATATTAAAATTTTAAATTTCAAATTTAATTAAAAGATGAACTGGGGTTCATTTTTCAACACATTAGGTGGGTCATCCACCAAAATTGCTTTAAAATGTACAAAGATAGTATATTGATATCGGTGTGGTAAGGGTTAGAGCTAAACAGCATAAACCGTAATAATAATTCAGTTGAAACCCTAAGATGATCAGTGAAATTGTCAGGTATGGGCTAGTGGATAGGCACTATGGTCAGCAGAATGTACCAGTTCCACCTGCTAGCTAGTGGCCAATTCAGCTTAATTTCAAGCCTTACACTTATACAATTAAACAGACACAACTGGTAATGTACCTTTCCAGTTTATCTATCCATCATATGATGTCATAATCAACTACATGTGTAGCATGATGTCATAATCAATAAGTTCATCACAAATGCATAATTGGTGATGGACTAAGCATTGTTTTGAAACTAGTTTGTCAGGGCTATGACAGTAATAGCACCCAGTCAAATCAGTTTCAAAATATTCAACAGCTTACCTGTATAGTTTTCTGGAAATTGATAGTCAGGGAGTTCAGGGATCGATCCATCCCCAACATGAGCGAGGTATGGGTGAAGCTTAGCTAGAAATGGGCGAGGCATAGCTAAAACTGAAAGGGTCCATTTATTTCAGATATCAGAACTATTTACTCTAATAGATTAGCTATCAAGTTACTGTAACAAAATGTATGCATGCCCAGCAAGGCAACCAGAAGGACGTATGAACCGGAAGGACAGATGGATGACAAAAATATCAGGCTTCCTCCAAGTCCAGTAATCAAGATAATATGCTCCCAGTAGAACCCAAGGTAACGAAGACAAATTAAATTGTTCATGTATTTTCACATGTCAAATAAGATGAATGGATGGACTGATTGATGAAAACAACAATCAGTATTTTGCTTGATAATCATTATGTCTGTGAAGTTTCATTAACCCTTTAACCCTCGAATTTGTTCAAGAAAATCTCAATTTTCTCAAAAGAAAATGCCCATTTGCAGACCAAGAGAATAATTTTTTTTAATTTTCCGAGCCAGTCATTCCAGTTGTAAATTTTCAAATATAGTCTTCTCTTGGTCTGCAAATGTACTTTTGCAAGACTATTGCAGAAGATGATGGATAACTGTAATAGCTGGGCAGCTCCAGACAAACTCGATGCCTGCCACCGCAAACACCTACGCACCATCACTGGACACCGATGGTTAGAGAGCATAATTTCCAACGATGCACTATACAAGATGTGCACTACGTCGCCGCTGTCTGTAAGTCGGCCAGCAAAGATGGTCCATGTTTGGCCATGTGCTAATGATGTAGGAAGATACACCAGCACAGAGCCTTGGAATTCGCCCTACTTGGAGCCAGCAAATACACAGCCAGGAGAGGACGTCATTGCATAAATCTGCTAAGCATGCTACGAGGTGACCTCAAGAAAGCAGGATTAGGTACACTCAAGTCAAGAATGGACCTGAGGAAGCTAAGGATTTTGGCTGAGGACAAGACACAGTGGGCAAAAGCGAAGAAGGACTGATTGCAGCTGTAGGATGTTTCTACTACTACAGCCGCAGAATACAGTAATCATACATACCGTATTTCGCTTAATAGTAGCCTATGATCTAATAGAAGCCCACCCCCTAACTTTGACATATGAGCTCCAATGATTTCTTAGCAGTTTCAAAACGGCAAAAACCTGTATTAGAAGCCCACCCCCTAACTCTGCAGACTATATAGGACAATTTTTCTTAAGAGCAAATTTGTAAGAATAGCGTGTATAATAATAACAATCGTGTCACAGGGTGTGTCTACTTCAGACCGATCTCTGCCCTGATACATTCCCAGCCCCTGTAGAAGTCAATACAGGCCTCGGATTTGTAAATCTCGACCGCCTATTAGGTTAATACTAATAGCAGGCCACGTATGTTCAAGATATAATAAAGTTTATTCCACACTTTTGTAGTCAAAATGCGTGTAAAACAGTCTTGGCGTGATTAAATACCTTCCTTATAAATATATTTTAAGACCAAATTTATGTACCAAACAACAAGGACGGGAGAAAATGTGCATCAATTTTGTAACGCCGATCAACATTAAATGATCCAAATTGAATTATTACGAACGACAATATAGCCGGCTTCTTAAGTTGGCAAGCCAGCGGTTCTTGAGATGGGAAGCATCATGTTCTCGCGAGATATTATACGCTAATGGGAGTTTATCAAACGGCTACCCGTTTTTTAAGATCAGTATAATACTCAGTTCCTATCGCGCAATGATAATATATAGATATTCCCGAGTTCCGAGTCCCCGATTCCAGAATATTTATATCCGAGTACTCGCTCTAAAATAAACTCTTCAATTGGAGGCGAATCACGTGATTTGTATTTTTTCGCGACACCATTTTATATCAAATTGTGGATTCATTTTGATGTAATAAACAAGCTTTATTAAAGGATACGCAATATTTAGGCGCTCAAATCAAATAATTTCACTTCCCCGGTGATGTTTTGAAGTATACATTAAACATAGGCATAGGCGGTGGGAATTTTTACGTGAGAAAATATGTTGAATTTCCGTGGTATCAATTTTAGCAAACTTTTTTGGGAAAACTCTGTAATATAAGCCCACCCCCTTTCTCAGAGATGTTTGGTTGGAAATTGAACAGCTCTTGTCCTAATAGAAGTCTAGGCTACTATTAAGCGAAATACGGTACATACTGCAGAAGCGGTTTTTGGCTGATATCAGGGTTAAAGAGTCAATATGATCCCAGTAGAATTTTAACTTATCGAAGGAAAATCAAACTCACCATAGGACCCAAGTTCAGAGAGCTGGGGGTTACGAATGCCTCCAGTAACCTCTTTCACACTTTTTAATGGTTAAAATTGGCCATTTGCAGGACAAAGAAAAGTAAATTAGTGAACAGTTAACATTGGAATAACAAAATCGGTTATCAAGCCAGGAATTTCAGTGATAAATTTTCAAAAGGTCCTCTCTTGGCCTGCAAATGGACATTCCTCAAGGCCAATTGCACTGACTGCAGTCTGATTTTGTCGTCGTCATCAGCATATGGTTAAGTAGTCTAGTATGTAAGATCTATATAACGGTTGTAAGACAGCTAACCTCATCTGGCCTGTGTTTACGGAGGTAGTTCTTCAGGTCACCATTATGCATGAGCTCCATAATCACATAGGTAGGCTGCGTTTTTGACACGACACCAATCAGTCTAACCACATGATCACACTTGAATTGTCTAAAATAAGACATATAGAGCAAACATCAGGTATTTAAGTACTACTAGAAGTCCATAATAGAAGCGAATCACAAACTGAAGTAAATGATCAGATTTCAGGCCACTAAACGTCATAATCGCTTAATATGACTCCAGAAATCTGATGTCATATTTGAGCTGGAGAGATGAACTATCAAATTTTCAGTCTCACTTGAGGGAATTCAGCAAATTAGCAATTTTACATGGTACATGTATCTACAGCACATTTTATGCTATAAAGCATATCACACTCGATTAAACGAAATCACGGATTTCTTTTTCCACGAGATTTGATACTTACCACCCTGATACTCTATGATATTTCCCAAATATCGACCTAGCTTCAATAAGACTCAGAATTAAAAAGAAACTGCTCCCCCTCCCCCCACTGGGCAGGTTACTCAACTGACAGTCCAGTGGATGTGCAGCCCAAACTCGCGCATGCGCGGGGCTGTCTCTTTCTATTCCAAATTATTGGCTGACATAATTGCTACATAAAATGCGAATAGACCGAGCCTCTGTGGGGTGGACAGGCCGGGATCGTATCAGGGTGGTAAGTATCAACTCTCGTGAAAAAAGAAATCCGTGATTTCATTTATTTCACATCAAGACTATACTTACCACCCTGATACTCTATGATATAGCCAGAATTTGTAAGAGAATTCGGCGGGAGGGAGGCAAAGGTCAGAAGACCGGCTCATCCCTGGAAGAGCAAGCTCCTTTGCTTCTGGAGCACAAAAAACCTCTGAAATTGTGATTGTAAACACAATCAGGAAATGACTTCGATATCAGATAATACAACCAATGTTGAGAGTAATGACCATTTAAAATTCGCTCCACCCCCCTCTTTTAAAGAGGGAGCGATGACCTCAATGTCCTATACGCTCTATGTACTCGTGCTAAAGTACTATAAGACATCGGATGAAGCTTCATTTCGTAAACTCTCTGATGGAACCACAAAGAACACAAGCCATCACCATTTTAGTAAGTAATAAAAATCGTGACAAAAAATAACCATCACCAAATATAGGACTAACCTATTTTGACGAGATTCCCTTTAATCACCACTGGTGATGACCGGTACAGTACGGAAAAGCAGGGATTCCCCCACTTAATTGCACCATGTGTGAGTCAGCGGCCTTATATACAATATTTACAAATATATACAGATTTAACATTTATGTAAGATCGATAAGGCGAGCGGATTTGACGTGTCACGGAGGTAATGATCTGTAAAACTAGACTCAGTGTCATTGTGCTACCGACATAATGTCATCCAACAGCACTCCGTTAAACAGAGCCGTGAATGTCACTACGCCACGGACACTATGAGCCTTGGCCATGTCAACTTGTTTTCCCGTGGCGCCTTTGTGGCAATGCTGGATGCATTCCACAATCCACCTAGAAATGGTACCTTTAGAAGCTCTCCCATGGGGTTCAATGTAAGATAGCCATAAAGCACTAGGGTCTGTCCGCCATTTTTGTGTACGTTGTTTATAATGTGTTAATGCACGGACAGGATACCAAGCCTTTGAATTAGTATCAAACCTAGTCAAAGCAGGTAAGACTATAGGCTGGCCAGGATATTTTAAAGACCAGTTTTTCGCCATAAAGTTAACTCTAGGTAGAAGCCTAAGGCTTTCCCCTGTAACCACAAAACTGTCTGGCTCTGCTGACAAGGCATGTGTTTCACTTGCAATCAGCGTCAACATTTTCATGGAAATGGAGCTTAGTGGTTCAAAGGGTTTATCCGCTAACACTTGAAGTACGAACGATAAACTCCAAGATGGAATCACTGGCGGATTCGTTGGTCTTAGAACGCCCATGCCTTTGATTAAAGTATTTAGATTACATACTTCATCACTGCCCCTATTAGCCAAGCAAGAGATAACTGGCATTACAGCTGACTTGTAGCCAGCATTAGAGTTAGGCTTGAGGCTATAGGCATAAAAAAGGTGACAGAGGAAATCGGCTACTACCTGAATAGAAGCATCCACTGGATTATTACATCTTTTTTAGCACCATTCAGCAAATCTGTTGATTTTATAATTGTATGCTCTGGAGGTTGAGGCCCCCCACCCACCCCCTTCTGGCTTTTGCCATGAACACAGCTGCTTGCTCAGAAAAGCCTTTCTTAACTGCTGATTCCTTGATAATATTCATGCAGTCAATTCTAACATTGATGGGTTGTTGTGCAAGGCCTTGCCCTGGAAGATTATGTTGTCCATCAGAGGCAAAGGAACAGGATTGCAGACCAGAAGGTCCAGCAGATCCGTATACCATGATTGGCGTAGTCAATTTGGGGCGATCAGAAGCACTTGGCATTCCTGCTGCCTGATTTTCTGGACAACTTTTGGAATCAGGATTGCTGGTGGGAATGCGTATGCATACTTTCCCTCCCAGCTGATAGCTAACGCATCTATTGCGATAGCGCTCGGATCTGGAATCGGAGATACGTATGTCGTCGTCTTCGCATTCTTGTTCATTGCGAATAAATCTATGTTGGGCTTGCCCCAGTGGTTGAACGGACGGTCCGCCACACATTGATTTAGTTGCCATTCTGTGGGAAGAATGCTCATTCTTCGGCTCAATGAGTCTGCTAATAGATTTAGCCTTCCCGGAATATGAACTGCTTTCAGGGAAATCCCATGATCTAGGTACCAGCAAAGCAGTTTCAATGTCATCATACAGAGACTGGGCGACTTCATTCGTATTGTCTGATCGAACCAGAACAATCTTGCCCTTGACCTTCTCTAGGAAGTGTTCCATGGCTAAGACTACTGCTTGCATTTCTAGCAGATTGATATATTTTTTTGATACTTTGTCTTCTTCCAGGCAAGCTCCCCATCCCTCCATTGATGCATCTGTGTACATCATTAACTGAGAACGTCACCCCCACCAGGAGATTCTCTCTTTTCATCCACCATTGAAGGTGGTGAATAAGAGGTTCCAACACTGACACCCTTGAGCCCAGGAATCCCATACTCTGGGTTCACTGTGTCATGAGAAATAACTGGATAGGCCGCTGGCGTAAGGCTGCCTGTGGAATGACTGCTTCCAAAGAAACTATCAAACCCAGCATTCTCAAGTAGACCTGTGTCAGGACATAACGACTGTTGCACACTGCCTGTATGACTGAGATGAGTATTTATACGAGAGGCGTTCAGTTTATTTTGTCACAAATTTCAAATATGTATTTAATCAACAATAATTTATCACTAAATAATTTCATTGCAGAAGATGTTCAATTTGAGACCCATGAGCATGATATATCAGTCTACAGCGCTTAGGCCAAGAAGAACGGGCTTTATTGATCACAGTTTGACTTAGTGCCTTGCATTCGGGTTTGAGAGCACGTTTTAGACTGTTAAGACATGTAACTTTCCGCTTCTGTAGACGGCGCTTGACAATCCCCCAGATACTAAAGTCCATAGGGGCAGCATCCGGCGACTTCGGCATCCATTCTTCAGGGCTAATGAATTTAACATTGTTCTGCTTTAAGTATGTTAAGCTCTTTCGTGCAGTATGATAGGAGGCACTATCTTGGTGAAAAACAATGTCCTTCTGTTTGTTCCCTGGGAATAATTTGGGAACATCATGTTTCAAAAAGGGTCTCAAAACATGTTTGATGTAATAATCAGCATTGATTTTCACATTCCGAGTAGTGAATTTAAGACTGGTCTTTCCGTAATGACTAACGCCTGCCCATACCATGAAACCAGGCGCGAAACTACCATATCAATTTGTCCTTTCCTAACATAACAGACTCGCCGTTTTCCATAGATTCCACCTAGATAAAACATAGCCTCATCTGTGGTGACAAAGTTTTTCCACTTCCCCGCAAACAGCTTCAGGTACAGCCTCCAGCTCCTGTTCCTCCTCTTTTCAACCTGCTCTAGGGATAGTTTATGAACCAAACATTTTTTTCTCAGTTTTGCCTTGATAACACTGTTTATGGTGTTATTTACGGATCCCAAACTAATTCCTAATAGATTGCTCATCTCACGTTGTGTCGGTGGGTTAATTCTTGCTATCATTTTGTTCACTTTGTCTATCACTTGTTTTGATACTACAGTTCGTCGTCTTCTGATTTTCACCATAGCAGATTTTCCATGTGTTAGATTCGTCAATTGTCATTCTTTTCCGATGTTATTCTTTACGCGATAAATGGTCCTCACACTGACACTGATATTTTCTTTCAAAAGTTCATTTCTGATCAGTGACGGCGTCATTCCCCTCCTCAAAAGATGGAGAATTATACCCTCCGCTCTCTCGCTTATTTTATGTCCTGGCATGTTGAAAACTTTTAACAAACTAAACTAGCGTGTCGGTAAGCTCGTGGGCTTTGTAAAAAGGTATTGTGAGTGAGCCAATTGACCAAAGGTGTGCAGCAAGAAATCGTGCAATCTTGTGACAAAATAAACTGAACACCTCTCGTACTCTCTCCTGAGATGGGTAAACATACCCTATCTCTAGATCGAAGGACATGCCCAGGTAAACAAACTTCTGGAATGGTGTCAGCTCTGATTTTTGAAAGTTTATTATCCAGCCTAGTGATCTGTAAGTTTTCAAAACTATCTCCAGATTTGCTGATAAACTTTCCTGATTGTGTGCTTTTAACAGCCAGTCGTCTATGTACGTGTGGACTGCTATGTGTCTCCTGCGGAGGTATGACATCATAGCTTGGACCACTCGAGTGAAGACCCGAGGAGCCGTCGATATACAAAATGGGAGAACCTTGAATTCGCATTGGTGGTCCTGAAATGCAAATCTCAGGAACCGGCAAAAGATCCTCGCAATGGGAATGTGAAAATAAGCATCTTTTAGATCTATTGATCCTGTCCACATTCCCTTCCTCTATCCTGCTAACACCGGTCTTAGTTTCCATTTTGAAACTTGGTGTGAGGATAAATCTGTTGAGAAGTTTGAGGTTGAGAAGTGGTCTCCACCCTCCAGTGCTTTTTGTCATTAGGAACACGGTTGAATAATAACCCGGACATTTTTGTGCTGGGTGAATTGCATGTTTTTGTATGAGGGATTGAATTTCTTCCTCTATACACAACCGCTGATCTGGATCTCGTGGATTTTGAGTTGAAATCGGAACCAGACTGGCGCGATGGCTGGCTTGATATCCAGTCGGGATGGTAACCGACTGAAAGCCATCGCAAGACTGTGCGGTCCCGAGTAATCCACTCCTCCCCTTGTATGTGGCAGGCCAGATGGCCTCCCACAGGTGCACCTCAGGATTGAGGTGGACCCGAATAGTGCAAGAGTTGCCCTGTCTCTGGTGGCTGTCCTAGCAGCACTGGTGTGACCCTTGTGGGTGCCAGCTCATCAGGCTCGGTTCCCACGACCAGAACTCCGCACTCCTCTGCCAGCGCCATGCGCACCTCTGTACTCGGGTTGCTTGGTGACTTACGCTGGAGGAGCCTGCACTCCACCCCCCCACCCCTAGCTGGCTTACGTTGGCGTGGTCATGGCCGACGCTGTGTAGGTGGTTGGCCTCTGACAGGATCACCACCACCTCTAGCCTGCTGAGGGTGGAAGGCAGGGGGCGCTGCTCAAACACGCTCCCTGCGGAGCACTTCAGACTGCTCTCGCAGCGCCAACTGGTTATTCACCAGGTTTACGTTTTGTTGGAGGTGCAGGCATCCTTCACCTCCAAACCCTGGACCTGCCATCGGCGTCCCAAGAAGCCGAGTGTACAGGTCCTGCGAGGGGCACAAATTGTCAAGGGCAAATGTGGGCCTCGCCCGTAAACTCTTGGTTACGGATCTCGGCATACAGTCCAGAGCCAGGTTAATGCCATCCTGGATGGCTCTCTGGAATGTAAGAGAAGCTTGGCGGGCCTGGGATGCTGCTACTACCCCTTGTACCAGCTGGGAAACATGCGAGAGGGCCGAGATGGCTCCTCTCGTACCTTTTGCGTTGCGCAGGGTGCTAGCGCACAAGGGTCCCGTGACTGACCAGGACCCAGGCCGCGTGTCTTCACCCAAAGCTGCACGATCACCCGTGCAAGGCTTTGGGACGACGCCATACTTCTGATACAGATCAGAACTGATATGGCAGCGCAGTGTCACCTCGCGAGGGGCCTTCGCAAGGCGTCCATTTGGCTGAATGGACGTCTCCGCCGCAACGAACATATTCATGATATGCTCCGCATACGGCAGAGATGGCATGGTGCTCGTCACCAGTTTCCCTCTCAACCACAGGCGCTGGTCCCGCTGGGAAGCCGGTGGATCCACCTGGAGTTCTGGCTTGAGATCCAACTGGAGTTCTGGCTTGATGTTCATCAGCCAGTGGCAAGCATCCAGCCAGTCCTCCTCGGTGGCCACCTGTGAATGTTCGACGAGCCTAGGGCCTTCGTCATCCTCAACAACATTCACTGGTGGGGTAACAGCTGGAGCTAGAGATATTCAGGGAAGCCATACAGACCCACAAGGGTGGCATGGCTTGCGCCATGGCTACTTCAGGAGCCGGCTCTACGGCGCCATGGGGGGGGGGGGGGGTTAAATGCATGACATCATAGACGGGGCCTTCCTCACGGTCACTCTCGGCAAGCCGAGGGATACGGTATGGACGGCCATCAGCTCCTAGCTGGCCTAGCCGTTGAGCCATGAAACCCACTCCCGAAGAAGTAATTCCATGGAAAAGGTCACCCATGGGCCCCCTGGGGAGGGGGGGGGGGATGGATTTCCATGGCTATCGGCAGGCCATAACAGTATTCTCTTCTTTCTGCCCAGAAAGATTAGACACCGAGTTGAAAAGGGATCAAATTCGGCCTGGGCAGGAGGGGCATCGCGTGAGGCGCTGACACCCTTAGCCTTAGGCTGCTCTAGAATGTTCGATAAGCGAACGTATGAGGCCATGGCTTTCGCTGCCGGGTCCACGGGCAAGGCAGGCCTCAGCGTCGGACTAGCAGGAGCCGTCTCTGTCTCTATAACAAAAACTGGCTTCCTAAAAGACCAGACCCAGAGATGGGAACACTGTCCTGGAGCAAATGAGGAAGACAATGACGAACTTGAAATGGGAAGCAAGCTGCGAAGCAACTCCGGGACTATTCTCCCACCGGCAGAGGGTTAATCCTCCGTGCGCATCGTTTTTAGCCAATCAATGTGCGCCATTACTAAATTGAGCGACCCAATCAAAATCGTCGTTCTACCTACATTTCGGCGATATGACCGACTTGTGTTGTCAGAAAATTTTCTGGAAAATTTACCAATGTATTTTTTCAGAAAATTTTCCGGTCACCTATTCAATTGCAAATTTTTATTTCCCTATTGCATTACTACCGATACTTTTGCTACTAATATAAGTTAATAGATCTAGATTTGTCATCTATTGCCATAGCTGAAATGGCTTGCATCATGTTACACTATCACTATAGTTCAGAAATAACAAATTGCCAAACAATGCTGTTAAATATCTTGAACCCAATTTGCTTGAAAAAAGCTATTGCTGCTATAGACAGTAATGGCTTGGCAGCAATGGCTTCCTAGCAAATTGTGTTCAAAATATTCAACAGGAAAGTTTTTGCATTTTATTCAAAATTGAAGAAAATGTTAATTCTGTGTACTGTTACTTTATTTCTGGGTTCATCTGTACACCAGCTCCATGGAATCATGGATGATGCAATATTGCACAAGCATGCACGCACGCACGCACACACACACACTATATATATATATAGTACAGCTTAGAGTTAACTGTTAACTTAACGTACGAACGGGTCTGAAATGCGTGCATGATGCGTTGAAGGCCCGTTTCCAATGCATCGGTTTTAAAAACACAATGCATTCACAATGCACCCAGTTAATTTTTTTGATGCATTTAAAATAATAAATATATGCGTTGAGAACGAGCATTAAATGTGTAAATTTGAACTTGTTTGATGTCCCCCAGAGAGTGTCAAACGCGTTGTTAAAAGCAAAACTGGACAGATGCCAAATTTTAAATGCGTTTAAAAGATTCATATGTGCATAGCGTAATACCCGGCATACATACCAACTCCACGGCTCCAACTACCCGGGATCCAATCAAACTTAGCGGTACATTACATTTCCTAGAAGGGGCAAAGGTAAATATGAGAATGTTTTCCTAAAAAAAGACAGCGGGACATAATATTAAAAATCAAAATTATAAATATTACGAAACTTAAAATCATGATTTCCGGTTGAGAATTAATGTAACGATGCGCCCCTGAATATTTTGCGCCTCTGAATGTTTTGCATCTAGTGCAAGAATCGTAAGCATCGGTTCGTTTTGCATTTAACTTTTATAAACATCCAGCGCAGCGAAACATGCCGACTGATGAGATTTGACATAGGTTAATCAGTGAAAATTGTACGTAAGCAACTTCATTACCACTTCTACGCATCACCTGTGTTCGCGATGAACAGACAGCGAATAAACGCAAAATTATGGATTAAAGATGTCAAAATATAGCCTATGTGTACCAATGCTCGACTAATGTAGATGCTTTTTATTAAAACATGCAGATGGTGTGGTTTTTATTGATAATATGACGAACAAATTAGCAGATTCGTGTCCGCTACCGCAATATCCCCATCGGTGCTCTACATGAAAAAAGATTAGTTCAGGGCTAGTTATGAAATATTATGCGCCCTTAAAGCTGTAACATGTACCGATATCTCATTGGCTTTTCGCGGAAATAAAACGCCCGTAGTGAATTAATGATTTTCTTTTTGTGACTTCGGTAGCTTTCGGATTCACTATATTGCAATGTAATGTAGCTGAGTATAAAACATTGTTGTTGCCTCACTCGGGAACCAGGCCGAGGAAATGAGCAATCGCCGCACCCCCCCCCCCCCCCCCCCCCCCTCTACGTAGCAATAACATAGCTAGATGAAAAATAGTGCCTTAATAAACCCGTGAAAGTTAACATTATAAATAGTCAGGGAGCTAATTTCACTATATTTCATGAACCAGACATACTATTGCAAACTTGTGCAAATGTCTCTTTCCAGTTCAACAGCGTCGCGATCGCCATTATTTTTGTGATTGTAAATTTGGTCAGCAGACGAAGTCTTGCCCATCGCGTGAAGTAGGCAGAAATCTGATTGGCTACCTTCAGCCCACTAGCGTAATGTTACTTCACATAGCAAGAAATCACAGGTCTGCAAGTACGGCCTCGAACAGCGTAGCTATGTGAGTGGGCATATGATAGTACGATGCTCTCTCCCCATCACGTCACAATTTATTTTTACTGTGTGATATTCACATATTGATAACAGAATTGAGCTAAGCGGGGTGCGTGTTTCATTTCCAGGGCCAATCACTCCCACTCCCAGCTGAGATTCAAGAAAAGTGTCAGTGCGTGCGTGCGTGCGTGTGTGAGGGTTGTCCCTGTCAGACAGATTCAGAAAAGTTGCTTCTCACAGTACATTAAATTTAGTCTGCTAAATAATAATAATAATAATATTATAATATTCTAATAAAACGCTTATAATTGCATATAATTCTAAATTCTAGATTATTTCTGTAGATTTAGAAAAATATGACCACATTTTATTGAATACATGTTGCCCTCACTCTCCTTTATTTTGTGTATGGAGTGGTGGGGTGTGTGTGTGTGTGTGGGGGGGGGGGAGCTCTCCAATTTGACTTTCTTGTGTGAGGTCAATGTCCATGAAAGCCTTTGAAATCTATAAAGTATTTATGGAATTGTTGGAAAGGGTGTGTGTTGATGTCAAATTTATAAATATAAGCACAACCTTGGATAAAATGTCAGATGTCTAAATTACCTAGCCCAATGTCTCAAGAGTTGTTAACCCCTTAATGGTCAAGCCGGTGATGAGACAAGTCGATTTGAAGGCCAAAAAAAGATTACATTGATCTGGCCTAACACACGACAGTTGCAGAATTTTTCAAGTAAATTATTTGCTTGGACCCTAAGGCAGCAATACATACAAGGATTTTATCCAAGGTGGTGGGGGTTCTGGGGGTACCCCAATCACCACCAACCCCCCCCCCCCCCCACTGAGGTAGCATGCCCCCACCCCATGGACAGACACAAATTCAGAGACAAACGTATGGACAGGCGGAGGGACGAGTTGACTGACCCACAAAATAATGTACATTTCTCTAGAAACATAGCCAATGTTCCCGTGAAGTTTCGTCACAATACTCCAAGAAAAAGATTATGTTATTGAATGAAAGCCCAAAATATGCACGGATGGACAGACACACATTCAGAGACAAAGGGATAGATGGACGGAGGGATGGGCTGACTGACCCACAAAATAATGTACATTTCCCTAGTACCATACCCAATGTTCCCATGAAGTTTCCTCACAATACTCCAAGCAAAATTTGCATGGACGGACGGACACAAACTCAGAGACAAAGGGATGGATGGACGGGCTGACTGACCCTCAAACCAAGGTGCATTTCCTTAGTACCATACTACCATAGTCAACCTTCCCATGAAGTTTCGTCACAATACTCCAAGCAAAGATAGTTATTGAACGAAAACCCTAAATTTGCACAGATGGACGGACACAAATTCAGAGACAAAGGGATGGACGGACGGATGGATGGGCTAACTGACCCTGAAACTAAGGTGCATTTGCCTACTACCATAGCCAACCTTCCCATGAAGTGTTGTCACAATATTCCAAGCAAAAGCAGTTATCGAAAGAAAACCTGTGTGTGTCATGGACGCACGCACCGATGGACGGACATACGCATGCATGGACGGAAGCAAAAACATAATCCCCCCCCCGCTTTTCGCTAAAAAGGATACTATCAGAAATCAGCTAAATGTGCCTGAAAATACAAAGCACAACGTGCGTTAGCTAATTTATAGGCCTCCCCCATAAAGAGCTAGCCTAATATAGATGTATCCACGAGTTAGCATGACTCCCGGATATACCATCCGAGTCAAAACGCAAATTTTTTATCAATAAATTTACTAAAGTACACCTGATGGCTAGGACTGGGAGCATCTCCGGCGACTTGGCAGCGTCAGACATAATATAGCAAGTCAAAATCAAGTTGCAGAACAACTTAAAGCTTCAAAAAGCTTCAAAAGCAAAAACAAAACCAGAAAGCGTGTTGCAATGGCAGGTCAATAATTTGAGAAGAGAAAGAGACAGCCCCATGCATGCGCGAGTGTGGGCCGCACATCCGCTGGACTGTCAGTTGAGTAACTTGCCCAGTGGGGGCGGTTTCTTTTTAATTCTGAGTCTTATTGAAGCTAGGTTGATATTTGGGAAATATCAGAGTATCAGGGTGCTAAGTATACTCTTGATGTGAAAAATGTCATCTAAATTAGGCCAATGCCATATAATTTACCTAATGAGCCGCTACACTTCTGTATTCTAGACTTCTGGTGTTACACATATGTGTGTAAGTGAATGCAACAAGGGTCTCAAGTACCTGTCAGGGTTGTGTGGTTTTGAAAAAAAAGGGACTGCGTTGACTATAAAATAGTTTTTTATATAACCGTGCATTCAGCTTATTGAATGGCTAATAGTTATGTAGCAATACCATGAATGCTATCAAATTAGTGAAATTTTTTTAATCGTACGCTTCATTCTGTAGCCATAGTATCTTATACAATTTTTTAAAATGGCACAAACAAATCATCACTCAAATTGTTATAAAACATTAGCTTTTGCGCTTACCTACCTGTTTTATTTGCGATATTCTCATCCGTTTACATATTAAGTGAAAACATGTTGATGACTGAAGGCATTGTATATTAGACTTTAACATAGAGTAAGCAAGCGTCTCTGAACACATGCTAGAAAAGACTTACTTCATGTTTGTTGCTTCCTTGAGAAAATCGCGCCTGTCGTACATTGTTGCTTCTTTGTTTAGCGTCTGAAAGATTACAAAGCAGTGTGTTAACGCACAAGAACAAAAACATACTAAGTTGCTTCATTAGGACAATCTAACCACCAAAAGTCAAATATTAGGTACTTTAAATTTCCATGACTAAGAATCTATTTGAGCATCTCAAATGTCATGATTGAAGATAACTTTAATGGATGAATCCAGTTTTAGCTACGCCCCAACAATCTCTAGCTAAGCTCCACCCAATGCTTTGCCAGTGTTGGGATCAATCAATCCCTTCACTCTCTGCATCTCAATTTCCAGAAAACTATACAGGTAAGCTGGTGAATATTTTGAGACTAATTTGACTAACAGCAACAGCAGCTTGTAAAATTAGTTTCAAAATATTCAACAGCATGCTTATTAAATAGTAGACATACAATTCGTATAACTTTATGGACTATTACGCATTAAGAGAGACTAAATCGTGTCATTCATGACGTAATTGATTATGATGTCAGCCTACATGTCACTTAGTTGATTATGACTATATGATTCATGGATAAACTGGATTCTTCCATTGGTTAATGGTCAAAATGACTATACCGGTCAAGAAACTATTTTTGACAATTTACACTGGAACAACTGGCTCGATAACTGAGAACACATACATTTTTTTTAAATACCCTTCTCTTCAGCTGCAAACGAATCCTCTTTAAGCAAAAGCAAACATTTAGATTTTTTGTACCATCCTAACCAGTAAGGATGAGAAGGGATTAGGCAAAAAGGATGCATAACTCCATTTAATAATTAGGCAGATTTGACTAAATCACGGGTGTCAGAAAACTGTAGAAAGTCTCCCTTTTATTGGTCAATTCTGTGTGTTAATCAATGTGTGAATTTCCTCACCTTGATAGCCACAGATGCGCCATTTTTCATGTCTTTTGTCTCCTTATAGCGGCCCTCATAAACCATTCCAAACGAGCCTTGCCCAAGTTCACCCAGAAGCTGAATCGAGTCACAGTCCACTTCCCACTTATCAGGAAAGTAAGCTATAAATGTTATTAAATAACAATAATAATAATAATTAATAATAATAATAATAATAATAATAATAATAATAATAATACTAATAATACTAATAATAATAATAATTATTATTATTATTATTATTATTATTATTATTATTATTATTATTATTATTATCATTGTTTTGGTTGTTATAAATTTCAATAGCCTCTTTGACTTTCTTGTTTGAACAAATTAGTTTCAATGTTAATTGCTGACAGGGATGGTATGCCCAGTGTTTTCTGTATGTTCTGCCACAGCCGAGTTGGAATTAGCTTTGAGGCCGTTTGGTTTCACCTATATCCATGTATGTGTCCTCACATTGGTCAAAGTGGGTGTTATAGATGTGTCTCCAGTGTTCATCTGTGGTGAGCTTGTCTTTAAGTCTGACTAATTGTGATCTCAAGGTGTTAACAGGTGTGTGGTAGGCTTTGATGGCATGTTGCCTGAAGAGTCTGCCTCAGTGTTCAGATAGGGTCTTAGATATATGGTAATCCAGCCAGTTGAAATTTTCTGTCCTCATCTTGTTTCTTTCGAGGTGAGGGAGGTGGTTTTTCACCCAGAAAGTGTAACCATTGCTTAGGAGCAATTTTTTAATGCATATGTGTTCTTGTTTTTGATCTGGTATCCCTGTGCTGATGGAATCTTCATGGTGAAACAAAGTTCTGATGACTGACCTTTTGTGTTCCAAATTGTGACTACGCTGGAACTTTAGATATTGATCTATGTGTGTGTGGGCCTTCATCAGACCGAGTTTGGTAGTTCCGGAATCACTGACATGAACCAAGATGCTTAGGAAGGCAATCTATCCATCTTCTTCGACCTCGCTGGTGAATTAGATGCATTGGTCAATACTGTTGATGTGATCGGTCAATGCTTTGATGTTATAACAGTGTAGGTATGTGAGTATTTTTAACTTAACAGTAGCAGAAGCTTTGTGGGTTGGTTGCTGTGCTGAGTGTTTGTTGCTCAAAAGATTCTATGTAGAGGCTAGCAATCATTGGTGACACTGATGAACCTATAGCTACAATGTACTCCATGAATTTGATGATAGAAGTACACGTTTTGGATGAAGTACGTGGTGTCTGATCTATCTTCAGTTGGCTGATAATCTGAGTGGGGGGGGGGGGGGGGGACTGGTCCAATCTTTTAGTATTGTTTTGGTTGAGAACCATATGCATGACTGCTATGGATGTGTCCCCTTGGATGCTTGTGAATAGTGAAGACACGTCATACTTCAAGCAACTGGATTTTGCGAGTGAAGAACCTTGCTGTTTTTCATGTGGTGTTCTGGGAGGCTACTAGTGATTTTTAGAATCTCTGTGAGATATTTCGTGAGTTGAAGAAATTTACAACTGAAATGCTTGTCATTTCCGCACTACATTTTCAAAAATAGTTTTCTCTTGGCTTATAAATGGACTTTCAATTAGCAAATATTTGGATATTTTGACGAACCTTGAACATTAAACACATTAAACATTTTTATGTACTTAACCCTTTAACAGTCAAGATTGATCAAGAAGATTTAAACATTTGCTCACTGAATATCCATTTGCAGACCAAGAGGACTATTTTTGAAAATTTACCACTGGAATATTATCGAGCCAGTCATTCCAATGGTACAATGTAAATTTTCAAAACTAGTCTTCTCCTGGTATGTAAATGGACGTTCCTCAAAACATCTAGAGGCCGGTTTTGGCTGGCTCGACGATTAGAGAATTAAAGAGCTATCATTTTGTAGCCTTAAGGGGAAATCACCTACATGCATTTGACACAATAGAGGGATCCATTTCTAGCTAATCCTCACCCATTTCTAGCTATGCTGCTAAGCACCACCCATTGCCTCCTAAGACTGGCCCATTTCTAGCTATGCTTCACCCATTTGTAGGTAAGCTCTCCCCATGTTTTGTGCATGTTGGGATTGATTTATCTACTTTGAACCCTGAATTCCCAGAATCCAAATTTCAAGCTAACCATACAGTCAGTTAAGCTGTTGAATACTTTGAAACTAATTTGATTGAGTGCTGTTACGGCCTATGGCAGCAACAGCGGTCCGTAAAATTAGATAAAAAATATTTAACAGAATGTTTATTAAATACTAAATCCATACACTTGACGAACTATTCAATGGTCATGATGGAGATAGAGAACCATTCATTACACATTCTGATTGTAATGTCAGCCTACATATTAGGTAATTGATTACAACGTCATATACTTGAGTTACAGATCGTATCTCACCATTTGATCAAATTGATTGAGACAATCCTAAAATCTACTTACCGTCAATAGATTGCACATACTCTGGATTAACAGATGCATAGATTATAGCCTCATCACGTCCAAACCTGAAGGGAAAGAAAGATGATATGAATCACCATTTACACATGTGCCAACAGACATCAACCACACACGCAAGCCAATAACATTGTACTGGTCAAGTTGACGATTAACAGCTTCTGCTACTGTCTTCAGGAATGTCCTTCTGCAGGCCAAAGGAGACAAATTTTGAAAATTTATCACCTCAAGGCCGGATTTGCTAATGATGTCAGCTATTCCAGTAGTAAATTTTCAAAGGTAGTCTCATTTTGGCCTGCAAATTGACACTTAAAATGAAAATATTTAAGTTTCTGGACACATTTTGATCATTAACGTCTTGAGAAACCAAAGCTTGTCAATGAACAAGCATAACATTCATCGTATTGAGAATAAATTGCAAATAAAAATCTTTGTGATGTTTTATACACGCTATATTGTCTAGAGCGACAAATAAATTCTGTCACACTAATTATAAGGCAGCACGTCAGAAAAGATGAGGTTAAATGGTCGTTCTTTTGGATGTTACCTGAATCTAAATAGCTGGAAGACATTTTTCTTTCACCATAATACTGAGTCTCGAACCAATAAGGAATCAAGGCAACCGGTAATTAAGTCTGACTGCTGAAAGCCACCAAACAATAAATTCGATGGACAATAACTCTGGACCTGCTGAATATTTTGAAAACAATTTGACTGAAAGTTGTTGGTGGCTATGAACCTGCTGAATATTTTGGAAACAATTTGATTGAAAGTTGTTGGTGTCTATGAACCTGGATGAATGTTTTGAAAACAATTTGACTGAAAGTTGTTGGTGGCTTAGCCACCAACAACTTTCAGTCAAATTGTTTTCAAAATATTCAGCATATCCAGTTTTAAGACATGGAAAATGTAGTCAGCAGAAATTCAGCAGGCAGCATGGTCAGCACGGCCAAAACCAGCCTTTGAAGGTCCTGAGAAATGACCATTTGAAGGCCAAGGCTCTTTTACATTTTACCACTGCAATGACTGGCTCGATAACTATCATTTCAGTGCTAAATTCATCAAAAACAGTATTCTCTTGTCATGCAAATTGACATTCAATAAACAAAATCCTTTATTTGCTTGCCCACTCTTGACCAGTAAATGGCTAAATAGTTAAGGCATGAAATTAGTCTGAATGTGTCCCAAGCCAGTAGGACTTGTCACCAGTAAATTCTGTTAGACCTAACGATTATATATGTAACTGGCAGCAAAAATGACATTGAGAGATTGTTGAAATCTATATTCCCGCCACTAACATTACACAATGGATCAATGTACAGTTGAGTTTCAAAGGAAATTGAAACATGATAATCACTTACTTGTTTCTGGCCACGAACCAGACGATGACTACAGTGAAGATAAGCAGAAATAAGACACCAAAGACGAGACCAATGATTGTGTCTGTACCAAAGAAATCTGAGTCATCTGGAAGGAACATAGCAACATGGGTTTGAATATTTTTTTATTATCAAGCGCAACATGAACAAACATCGAATTTGTACTAAAAACTATGATAACAATCTATCTAATACCACTGAATTCATATTCTATCTAATACCACTGAATTCACATTCTATCTAATACCACTGAATTCACATTCTATCTAATAGCACTGAATAAAAAAAGCATCCGCTTTTATTTTTACGAGAATTGATAATACATGTACTTACCAGATGTACTATTATGATAATGTCTCTTACCTAGTCTATCTCAAAATAAACAATTAAAACTCTGCACTCTCCATGATCCTGCCCATACTGTGTCCGGGAATTACCATAAGCCTCCAGGTACCGAGTCAATTCCCAACAACAGTCAGATGTCTTATATTTGTCTTGACAAACAGCGAAAGCAGCTCAGCCTCACCTCAGCGGGGCAGCTGAGGCAGGCCATAGTGCATCTGCTAAGTATTAACAATTCGTGTAGAAACAAAAGCGGATGCTTTTTTTATTCTACTTCGAATAATACTTACCAGATGTACTATTATGATAAACTCTGGATTTCGACGGCCAAGAAACTCCGGTGGGAGGTGAGCCTCAAAACAGCTCTCATCTACCATCCGACAGAGAAGGTTGTGAAGAGACTAGAACACAGCATATGCTTTAGGTTCCGCCATCTGACTCATAGAGTGCTAAACTTCCATGGTCGAGACCACGCTTCCCCCTCATTTGACTGCATAAATTCCAGAGGGCTGTCAAAAGGGGAAGCAACACCCAACAGACCAGTCTCAGCTAAGGCAGTCCAGGAGAGCGCAAAGAAGCTACTACAATTTCTAATTTTGAAAAAACTATCAGCATATCGATTAGATTTTCAAATTTGAATGAGTCTTGTCTGTTGCAATGAATAAGATACTCTTGAACCAGACTTTTACCTACTCAGTCTGGGAATTCGACTGTAAGTAAATTAATATTAGTCACTTAAACTAAGAAAACAATCACCATTCTGAGTGCTTGGTCTTTCTTGATCATCGCAGGAGCTTCGCCCAATCCCTGGTCATTCACGGGTCATGTGCATCACCAGTGCCAGTGCCTGTGGAAGAACCCTACGGTGTATGTGTAAACAGTGGTCGGACGTGGCTTTTAAGTGAGATTCGATTAATTGGCAATGGCTACCGGATTACGTGCGCTGGAGATATCGCGAAGGTAGAAATCAGTAAATGATGACTCGCCATGCCATTGTGCTACAGACATTACTTCCTCTAAAGAGACACCCTTATAAAGGGCCGATGATGCCGCTAGTGCTCGGACTTGGTGGGTGTTCGCATGATCAATCCGCTTTCCTGTTGCAATTTTATGCGACATCTGAATAGCATCGACTATCCAACAAGAAATGGTGTCTTTCGAGGCGCGAAGATGGGGAGCTTTGAGACATACAATGTAACCACAGATTTTGGGTCACGTCTCCACTCCTAAGTACATTTCTTATACATCTTCAGACATCTGACAGGACACCAAGCAGAAGAGCTTGGGTCAAGTTTAATAAAATTTGGCAAATTGATCGGCTGTCCCGGATATTTAAGTGACCGATTCCTTGCCAGGAAACAAAGACATGGTAATAGTCTTAGACCTTCACCCGCAATGACAAAACGGTCTTGTTCAGCAGAAAGCACATGAATTTCGCTTCTCCTCACCGATGCTGCTGCAACCAAGAATACATATATATATAGATCTAATTGGCTCAAAAACCTGTAGAAGAAGAGATAGATTCCATGCTGGGATAGGAATTGGCTGTCTAGGTCGCAGATTGCTCATTCCTTTAATAACTTCATCTAAAGTGTCGTTCTCTCTATCATCAAGTCACTCTATAGAACACCTCAATCAGAAGATGCCTACCATCATCTCTCGAGGCCAGAGCAAGTTACCATTTTTCGTCTCAGTACTGGACAGAACAGACTAAACCAACACATGTACAGGCGGTTCCACCTTACGACATTGCCCGCTTGTCCTTGTGGAGAAGCAGAACAGACCACAGAGCACATACTTCAATGTTGCAGTACGTATCAGCTGCTGAGAGAAGAGATCTGGCCTTTGTCAACCTCCTTTCTTGAAAAGCTGTATGGGCCTGTGGAAGAACTGCAGAAAACCACAGATTTCATCTTGAGAACGGCTCTCCAAGTGTGATAGCAGCGATCGAAAAGAAGAAGTGTCGTTCTCCACTCCTACAGCGGCCAGACTGGGAACGACTGAACCTAATGCAGACTTATATGCTGCTAGGGTTGAAGGTACAAGTTTGCCAACTTCGCATAATAAATCTGCTAGGTGTTGAACAGATGCAGAAAAGGGATTAATATCTCTTCCCTTACACCACCCTGTAAATTAGTTGATTCTATAATTATATGTTCTGGTCGTCGCCCTCTTCTGGCTGAAGCGACAAAATTCGTTGCTTGCTCAGAAAAGCCACCCTCAATTGCTCGCTGCTTGATAACATCCATGCAGTCAACTGGAACATTTCTGGTCTGTCGTGGAGATACAGACCTTTGTTCTGAAAAATCAGATCCTTTCTGTCTGGAAGAGGTATTGGATTGCAAACCAGAAGGTCCAGCAGATCCGCAAACCATGATCGGCCTGGCCAATGAGAAGCGATCAGTAGTACTTGGCATATGCCCTCTCTTATCTTTGGCAGAACTTTTGGGATGAGAATCATTGGAGGATACGCGTACGCATACTTTCCTTTCCAACTTATCGCCAGTGCGTCTACTGCTAGAGCTGGTAGAGCCGGGATCGGTGACATGTATGTGACCATCTTTGCATTTCCTTTCATCGCAAATAGATCCACATTCGGCTTGCCCCAATGTTTGAATAGAACCTCTGCTACCGATTGGTTGAGCTGCCATTCCGTCGGATGACAAACTGTCCTTCGACTGAGAGCATCTGCTAGGATGTTCAATCTTCCTGGAATGTGTGCTGCCTGAAGAATAACATTCCTCTTTTGGCACCACAGCAGAAGATTCCATATCATCATACACAACTCCGGTGATCTCGTCCCGCCTTGGCGGTTCAGATAAGACACCACTGTGGAATTGTCTGTCCTTATTAGGACAATCTTGTCTCGGATTTGAGTCTCGAATTTTCGAAGTGCTAATGCCACCGCTAATAATTCGAGAACATTTATATGTTTCTGCGCATTGGTCTGATCCCATTCCCCTGACACTGACAGATCATCCACTACTGCTCCCCAAACCATCGTCGATGCATCTGTGAAGATGGACATCTGCGGTTGAGGAGGTTGTAGACGAACACCTTGCAGGAGATTCTGTTCTGATAACCACCACTGAAGATGGAATATCAATGGTTCTTTTACTGGAATCCTCAGATATAACGGATTCATTCTCTGAGACCAGAACAACATTAAGTACATCTGAATCTGACTGCGCCGGAGTGCCGCATAAGGAACTACCTTCTCCAGAGATACTAGTAAACACACTATTCTGAGAAATTGACACACACTGTCATAAGCGCCTAGAGAAATTTACCCCAGGACTGCAACCAAGCTCTTAACTCTGCTCTCCGCCGGAAAAGCCACACCGTCCCTGAGATTGAAAAGAATTCCCAGATACACAAACTCCTGGGATAGAGTCAATTCTGATTTCTCTAGATTCACAATCCATCCTAGGTCCTTTAGTAAGGCCAGGACCACTTGAAAATTGTTGTGCAGAGTGACTGGATTCCCCGCCTTCAGCAGCCAGTCGTCTATGTAAGTATGAACAGCTATGTTTCCCCTGCGAAGATAAGAAGTCATGGCGAGAACCACTTTGGTGAAGACCCTCGGGGCTGTCGTCAGACCGAACAGTAACGCATTGAATCCCCAGACTTTGTCTTGGAACGCAAAAGGAAGATACTTCTGAAAAGGAATTGACATTGGAATAGGAAAATATGCATCCCTCAGTTCTATCGATACTGCCCACATGCCTTTTCTCAGCCCTGTCATCACCGCTGCCAGTCTCCATCTGGAATTTTGGTGAAAGAATAAACTTGTTCAGCGGTTTGAGGTTGCGAATCGGTCTCCACCTCCGGTGCATTTTGGAACGAGGAAAATTATCGAATAGAAGCCCAGGGAGGATTGATTGCGGACTAAATGAATCGCATTCTTTCGTTGAAGATTTCGATTTCTGAGCAAATCACCTCTAGACGATCGGATTCCCTTGGAACGGGAGTCGACACGGGAGTTGACGTTAACAGAAATAACGATTGACGGATGAGCCAGTCCGGTTCGTAGCCGTTTCTTAGCCAATGACAGACTAATAAATCTTGCATGACCTGTTCACACTGGTTTAATAACAGCTGAAGTCTGCCTCCGATAGAAGGAATCTGCACAGAGCTCGCGGTCAATGTTGCGCGGACGTTAATTCGTTTTGGTGAAGATCCTCGACTCTCTGCGTTCCTGGCCGGAAGCCCATCAGGACCATCCCCCACCGCCACCTTGTGGCTTCTTGGAATATGATGGCTCAGAACCACAACCACAGCTATCCTTACGGTAGCCGCTGCGTCCCGAGCTGTCACCCTTTCGGTCATCTTCATATGGCCCCTTATTAGACGGATTATATAATAACAAATGGCCAGGTCCCTGAGAAACGGATGCCCGACGGGCATCACGGCCAGACAGATGGAAGGGTGATCTTTGTCACTGCCTCTGCTGCTCCTGATGGTGCTGCTTATAGGACTGCTGCGGCCGAGTCCTTTTCATTGACTTCCATGACTTGCCAACGACTTCCTGCTCGGTGACCATGGACGCAACCTTGGAGAGATTGTTTTGCCGAGCCACCAAACAAGGCCGGACCAATGAAGAGCGCAGAAGACAAAGCAACCCTCATCTCTGGTCCTGGTTCTACACAATCGAGAACCATTCTCCTCCGCTCCGCCAATGATCTTGTGATGACCCTGGCCAGGCAATCTTGGGATAAGCGCATGGTGTCCCGGATAACTCTGTGAGCAGCCTCTGGCACTTCAACCACCTTCCACCACTCAGGTCAGCATCCCCTGCAAGACGGTACAGCCATGGGAAAGCGCAGCCATAGCCGCTCTCGCCGCATCCTCAACAAGCGTTAGCTCATTGAAGGCATCTTTATTAGCCTGAGAAACCAAGGGTCAAGAACGACCCTTTGATTTCCCAGCTAATGGCCTATTCAAGGCTTCACGGTCTCCGACTGAAAGCCGAGGAACCCGGGCATACTGATGATAGGCCTGCTCTGGAAAGCGGACCCTACTCCTAATCCCCTTAGGGGCCTTGGGTAATGTGTACTCCGGCTGAACCAGATGGTACGCCGCGACTTCCAACATGTCAGATGTCTGAGTGTCCAAGGGTAGAGGTGGCATGGCCGAAGAGCCACTCGACAGAGTGCTAGCCGCACGCTCTGACATCCGCTCCATCGCTGCACTGCGCTGAGACCCTTGGTCAGATGTCAACCCGAGACGGGCGGACATCCATCCAAGAACCTGCACCCATTCAGCTTCGGTGCACAATGATGATTCGTCCATTAAAGGACTACCATTTTCATCCTCCTTCTCACCCTTGGATGAGGTCACAGACGACTCATGCTGAGAAATACGGACCAAACTTCCAATTCGAAGCGGGTCCGTGGCTCGACTACTTGCGGCTCCAGTATCTGGCGAATCACCAGATACAGAATCACCGCAATCCATCAGCTCCAGCATGAAGCCGGGACTGCGGCCGCTAACACGGCAGGACATGGGACTCCGAGAGGAGCTGCCATACCCGCATCCGCGATGCCCACAGGAGCCGTAAAAGATGGCACTCTGGAATGAGCGAACTCTGGGTAGAAGATGCCCGCCGGAACGTCGACATCCCCACCTGGCTGACTTATCCGAACAAAACCCCTGGGTGAGCCGCGGGAAATGCCGGAGCCCATCACCTGTGAAAGCTCCAGCATGTTAGTCTTCCATCAGGAGAATATCCTCTTCCTCCGCCGTCGGCACTTGAGCCAATGCGCGAGAAAGTTCAGGTGCATGTTCCTCCACAGAACTGGCCGGACCACTGATAGGTTGTCTTGCACCCGGCTGCATCAACGGAACCGTCGACTGAAAAGACTCAAACATCGCCTTGAACTGGGCCGCCCAACCACCCAAGGCCGAGTCCATCCATTCATTCAGGCGCTCCTCCAGTCCTTTAACTGATGCCTGATCCATCTTGGCCGCCTTGTGCTTCACGATTCTCTCCACACGCGTACGCCAATCGCGATCAAACTCCGCCACTAAGTCCGATGACCACTTTATACATACATCAGAAGGACTTCCAACCTTGCACTTGGCACACGCAACACAGTGGTGCCCCGCAAACTTAGCTTCATGAAGCGATTGCAACAGGAACATAATGTATCCGGTGCGGCTTTTCTTTGCTCCTTCACCTTCTGCGAACACAGAATAAGAATTAAAACACTGCACATGATAATATGATGACGAGCAACACGCATAATTTACTTGATTGCAATTTAAAATTTACTTTTTAAACATTAACTTTCTCTTAGATTAATGATAATCAAGTTCCAGGCAGGAAATATTTGAACATTTTTTAGTGAACATTTTATAAACACGACCTGGTAATTAACTAACGTTAAAATAGTCAAGAAATTAAGACCGATCGCTACAAACACCCTTGACAATGAAGCGAGAGCTAAAGATCGGCTTAAAACAGAGTGCATAGACACGCCAAGCCAAAACAGAACGTGAATCATGGGCGCCGCCATCTTGGCTACAGGCGCATCCATCTTGGAAGGAACCGAGTCGCAAGAGAAATTAACCGAGTACACGCATAAGATTAAAAGGTTAACGAGTACCGGAGCGACTCCAATAATGGCTACCATTTTAAAACAAGAGGCCCAAGGGGCCTGTATCGCGCACCTGGACCATAGGTATCTCAACTAGAATGGTCATTAACAACAAGTAGAACGCTAATGAGTTGAGCAGACTTGAAACAAGAAAACAGAGGCCATGTTTCTTTATGTATCAACTTCTCTTGAACAAACTTTAATGGCCCATAGTCATCAATATCATCTAAATTTCGGTCCGATCACTTCAGCAGTTCTGGAGAAGTTGTTTTCTCGAAAACTAGGTCATCCAAGATGGTCACCAAATGATTCGGCCAATCAAGTTCACAAGTGAACAAATTTGGTTCAGGGCTTGCCCTAGATGATATTTCATGAGTTCTGAATTGATCCCTCAAACGGTTTCAGAGAAGATTTTTAAAGACGTTACCTAAAATCGGCCAAAATCCAAGATGGCCACTGGTCCAATTGGCCGATCGGCTTCGTTTGAACAAACTTGAATCTCTATGCCCTAAGGATGCTTCCTGCCAAATATAATTGAAATTGTCCCAGTAATTATCGAGAAGATATTTTTAATTTCCCATTGCTTTAGTATGGGAGCTTTTGGTAGGAAAACAATTCAAGATGGCCACCAAACGGTTTATCTGACCATTTCAAAAATTACAAATTTGAGATCAGAATACTCAAAAGCACATATAAAACCAATTTCGGCCTCAAAATCCATCGTGTAAAAAAATCCAATATGGCCGCCAAATGGGCCTTGTCCCTAATCATATCTGCCAAATTTTGACCCGAGCCGTTCAGCGGTTCTGGAGAAGTCGTTTCGCTAAAACTACGTCAACCAAGATGGCTGCCAAACCATTTGACCAATCAAGTTCCCTTGAACAAACTTGGTACAGCTCTTGCTCTAAATCATATTTCATGGGATTTGCATCAATCTCACAAGCGGTTTCGGAGATTTTTAGACGTTTCTAAAAATTGGCCAAAATCCAAGATGGCCACCAGCCCAATTGACCAATCGGCTTTACTTGAACAAACTTGAATCCCTATGCCATAAGGATGCTTCCTGCCAAATATAATTGAAATTGTCCAAGTAGTTCTCCAGAAGAAGACATTTTAAGTTTCCCTTTGCTTTAGTATGGGACCTTATGGCCGGAAAATGGTCCAAAATGGCCACCAAACCGTTTATCCGACCCTTTCGAAAATTACAAATTTGAGATCAGAATACCAAAAAAACACATATAAAAGCAATTTCAGCCTCAAAATCCATCAAATAAAAAAATCCAATATAGCCGCCAAACACGATTGGCCCACGGCAGCCATGTTTTTTTGACGGTTCAAATTCCCTTGAATCAACTTTAATGGCCCTTAGTCCCTAATCATATCTGCCAAATTTCGACCTGACCTGTTCAGCAGTTCTGCAGTTGTTTTCGCTAAAACTAGGTCAACCAAGATGGCTGCCGAACTATTTGACCAATCAAGTTCCCTTGAACAAACTTGGTTCAGCTCTTGCCCTAGATCATATTTCATGAGGTTTGTATCAATTCCCCTGGTGGTTTCAGAGATTTTTAAAGACGTTTCCTAAAATGGGCCGAAATCCCAGATGGCCGCCGGCCAAATTGGCTGATCGGCTTCGTTTGAACAAACTTGGATCCCTATGCCCTAAGAATGCTTCCTCCCAAAGATAATTGAAATTGGGCCAGTGGTTCTTAAGAAGTCGTTTAAAGGAAAGGTTGATGGATGGATGGATGGACGACGGAGAGACGACGGACGGTCGCCATGGCATAAGATCACTTGGCCTTTCAGGCCAGGTGAGCTAACAATGTGACAGTTTAAGGAAGGTTCACAGTCATTATGGCACGAATGTATAAATTCTAGATTGATACAACCTTGTCCCTGCGACGATTTTCCTTTTCCTTCCATAGTTGCACAAGAGAAAACTTGAAAAGATCACTCAATTCGCAAAAATTGACTAAAATTTGAGAGCTAAAAAACGTGACCACTTTCAAAAGCAAAATAGATGAATCTGACTGTTGTTGGGAATTGACTCGGTACCTGGAGGCTTTGGTAATTCCCGGACACAGTATGGGCAGGACCATGGTGAGTGCGGAGTTTTAATTGTTTATTTTGAGCTAGAATAGATAACAGACATTATCATACTAGTACATCTGGTAAGTATTATTCGAAGTAGAATTCACATTCTATCTAATACCACTGAACTCACATTCTATCCAATACCACTGAATTCACATTCTATCTAATACCACTGATTTCGGATTCTATCCAATACCACTAAATTCACATTAAATCTATTACCACATTAAGTCTAATAACACTGAATTCACATTCTATCTAATACCACTGAATTCACATTCTATCTAATACCACTGAATTCACATTCAGTCTAATACCACTGAATTCACATTCTATCTAATACCACTGAATTCACATTCTATCTAATACCACTGAATTCACATTCTATCTAATACCACTGAATTCACATTCAATCTAATACCACTGAATTCACAATTGATCTAATACCACTCGATTCATTTTAACACAATTATGGTGTACATTTTAAACACCATGTTGTAAGCCATTTTCTGTCAAAAACACATGCAGGATAAAAAAAGCATCCGCTTTTGTTTCTACGAGAATTGTTAATTCTTACCAGATGTACTATTATGATAATGTCTATTATCTAGTCTAGCTCAAAATAAACAATTAAAAACTCTGCACTCTCCTGGTCCTGCCCATACTGTGTTCGGGAATTACCATAGCCCCAGGTACCGAGTCAATTCCCAATCACAGACAGATTCGTCTTATATTTGCCTTGACAAACAGCGAAAGCAGCTCAGCCTCACCTCAGTGGGGCGGCTGAGACAGGGCCATAGTACATCTGGTAAGTATTAACAATTCTCATAGAAACAAAAGCGGATGCTTTTTTTATTCTACTTCGAATAATACTTACCAGATGTACGATTATGATAAACTCCAGATTTTGACAGCCAAGAACATCCGGTGGGAGGAGGCTGGGATAGGAATTGGCTGTCTAGGTCGCAAATTGCTCATTCCTTTATTAACTTCATTTAAGGTGTCATTCTCCACTCCTACAATGGCCAGACTGGGACCGACTGAAGCTAATGCAGACTTATATGCTGCTAGGGTAGAAGGTACAAGTTTGTCAACTTCGTAAAGATGACAGATAAAATCTGCTACGTGTTGAACAGATTGAGAAAAGGGATCAATATTTCTTCCCTTACACCACTCTGCAAAATTGTTGATTTTATAATTATATGTCTTGGTGGTTGACCCTCTTCTGGCTGAAGCGACAAACTTCGCTTCTTGCTCAGAAGAGCCACCCTCAATTGCTCTCTGCTTGATAACATCCATGCAGTCAATTTGAACATTTCTGGTCTGTCGTGGAGATACAGACCCTTGTTCTGAGAGATCAGATCTCTTCTGTTTGGAAGAGTGATTGGATTGCAGACCAGAAGGTCCAGCAGATCCGTATACCATGAGTGGCCTGCCCAATGAGGGGCCATCAGTATCACTTGGCATATGCCCTCTCTTATCTTTGTCAGAACTTTCGTGATGAGAATCGTTGGAGAATACGCATACGCGTACATTCCTTTCCAACTTATCGCCAGTGCGTCCACTGCTAAGGCTAGCGGGTCTGGGATCTTTGCATTTTGTTTCATTGCAAATAGATCCACATTTGGCTTGGCCCAATGTTTGAATAGAAACTCCGTTACCGATTGGTTGAGCTGCCATTCCGTTGGACGACAAACCGTCCTTCGACTGAGAGCATCCGCTAGGATGTTCAATCTTCATGGAATGTGTGCTGCCCAAAGAATAATATTCCTCTCTTGGCACCACAGCAGACGGTTCCAAATCATCATACACAACTCTGGTGATCTTGTCCTGCCCTGGCGGTTCAAATAAGACACCATGTTGAGTTGTCTGTCCGTACTAGGACAATCTTCTCGGATTAAGCTCTCGAATTTTCGAAGTGCTAATGGCACCGCTAATAATTCAAGAACAATGATGTCTTTCTGCACATTGGTCCGATCCCATTCCCCTGACTGATCGTCCAATACCACTCCTCAACCCGTCGCCGACGCAGCTGTGAAGATGGACATCTGCGGTTGAGGAGGTTGTAGAGGAACACCTCGCAGGAGATTCTGTTCTGATAACCATCACTGAAGATGGTATATCAATGGTTCTTTTACTGGAATTCTCAGACAACGGATCCGTTCTCTGGGACCAGAATGACATTAGATACGTCTGAATCGGTCTGTGCCTGAGTGCCGCATAAGGAACCACTTTCTCCAGAGAAACTAGTAAACCCAGTATTCTGAGAAATTGGCGTGCCATCAGAAAAGCTCCTAGAGAAATTGACTCCAGTACTGCAAACTTGACTCTACTCTCCGCCGGAAAAGCTACACCCTCTCTGAGATTGAAAAATATTCCCAGATAAACAAACTCCTGGGATGGATTCAATCCTGATTTCTCTAGATTCACAATCCATCCTAGTTCCTTTAGTAAGGCTAGGACTACCTGAAGATTGTTGTGCAGAGTGACTGGATTCCCCGCCTTCAGCAGCCAGTCGTCTATGTAAGTATGAACATCCTGCGAAGATAAGAAGTCCCTGCGAAGATAAGAAGTCATGGCGAGAACCACTTTGGTGAAGACCCTCAGGGCTGTGGTCAGACCGAACGGAAGCGCATTGAATTCCCAAACATTGTCTTGGAATGCAAAGCGAAGGTATTTCCGAAAAGGAATTGACATTGGAATGTAAAAATATGCATCCTTCAGATCTATCGATACTGCCCACATGCCTTTTCTCAGCCCCGTCATCACCGCTGCTACAGTCTCCATCTGAAACTTTGGAGTAAGAATAAATTTGTTCAACTGTTTGAGATTGAGAATTGGTCTCCAACCCCCAGTATGTTTCGGAACGAGGAACATCATCGAATAGAAGCCTAGGGAGGACTGATTGCGGACTAGATGAATCGCATTCTCCAGCTGAAGATCTTCGATTTCTGAGCAAATGGCATCTAGACGATTGGATTCCCTTGGAACGGGAGTCCATACTGGAGTTGATGTTAACGGAACTACCGATTGACGGATGAGACGGTTCGTAGCCATTTCATAACCACTGACAGACTAAACAATCTTGCACGACCTGTTCCTACTGGTTTGATAACAGTTGAAGTCTGCCTCCGACGGTAGGAATCTGTACACAGCTCGCGGTCGATATTGCACGATAAGACGCTAATTCGCTTGGGTGAAGATTCTCGACTCCCTTCGTCCCTGATGTCACCGGAACGGATCCCGCCGGAAACCCGTCAGGACCATCCTCCACGGCCATCCCGCAGTTTCTTGGAATATGACGGTCCGGGAACGCCGCCACGGCCATCCTTACGATAGCAGCCATGACCCGAACCGCCACCCTTCCTGTCCTCCTCATACGGCCTCTTATTAGACTTGTATGAGGATGAACGGCCAGGTCCCTGTGATCCGGATGCCCGATGAGCATCACAGCCAGAAGGACAGAAGGGCAATCTCTGGCGCTGCTTCTGTTGCTCCTGCCGATGCTGCTTATAGGACTGCTGCAGCTGAGTCCTCTTCGCTGACTTCCACGACTTGCCGACTACTTGCTCTGCGACCATTGACGCAACCTTGGATAAGGCTTGCCGTGCCGATCGAGCCTCCGACCAAGCCTGGACCAATGAAGGGTGCAGAAGACAACGCAGCCCTCATCTCAGGTCCTGGTTCTACGCAATCGAGAACCATTCTCCTCCAGTCCGCCAATGATCTAGTGATCACCATGGTCAGGCAATCCTGGGATAAGCGCATGGTGTCCCGGAAAACTCCGGGAGCAGCCTCTGCCACTTCCCCACCTTCCGCCACGCAGGTCAGCATACCCTGCAGGACGGTACAACCGTGCGAGAGTGCAGCCATGGCCACTCTCGCTGCATCCTCAATGAGAGTTAACTCATTAAAAGGATCCTTATTGGCCTGGGAAACCAAGGGATGAGAACGACCCTTATATTTACCAGCCAACGGCCTATTCAATGCCTCTCTCTCCCCGACGGAAAGCCGAGGAACCCGGGCATATTGATGGTAGGCCTGCTCTGGAAAGCGGACCCTACTCCTTATCCCCTTAGGGGCTTTGGGCAGCAAATAATCTGGCTGAACCAGACGATACGCCGCAACTTCCAACATGTCGGAAGTCTGCGTGTCCAAGGGGAGCGTCGGCATGGCCAAAGAGACACTTGACAGAGCGCTAGCTGCTCGCTGACATCCGCGCCACCGCCGGATCGCCCTGAGATCCTTGATCCAATGCCAACCCGAGACGGTCGGATATCCATCCAAGGACCTGCACCCATTCAGCTTCGGTGCAGAATGAGGATTCGTCCATTAATGGAGTACCATTCTCATCCTCCTTCTCACCCTTGGATGAGTAGGCCACCGACGATCCATGCTGAGAGCCATTGACTACACATCTTTCAACATGACCTGAGCCCATAGCCCGACTACTTGCGGCTCTGGTATCCAGCGAATCACCGGACACGGATTCACTGCAGTCCATCGGCTCCAGCACAGGAGCCGGGACTACAGCCGCCTTTACTATGGCAGGCGCCGGAACTCCAAGAGGAGCCGTCCTTACTGCCGTTGAGATGCCGACAGGAACCGCAAAACACGGCTCCACTGACAGCATGGGTTGAGCGAAGTCCAGGTGGAAGATGCCCGACGGAAACGTCGACATCACCACCCTGCTGGCAGACCCGTACAAAACCCTTAGGACGAACTCAGTCCTGCCATCTGTGAAAGATCTGGCATGCCGGAATCTTCCATCAGAAGAAGATCATCTTCCTCCGCCATCGGCTCTTGAGCCAAAACAGGAGGAAGGACAGGTGCTCGTTCCTCCACAGAACTGGCCGGACCACCGATATGTTGCCCTGCACCAGCCCGCATCGCCGGAACCGTGGACTGGAAGGACTCGAACATCGCCTTGAATTGGGCCGCCCATACACCCATTGCCGAGTCCATGCGCTCATTCAGACGTTCTTCCAGACCCTTAACTGACACTTGATCCACTTTGGCCGCCTTGTCCCTCGTGATCCTCTCCAAACGCACACGCTGATCACGATCAAACTCCGCCACCAACTCCGAAGACCACTTAGCACACACATCGCAAGGACTCCCAACCTTGCACTTCGCACAAGCCACGCAGTGATGTCCAGAAAACTTGCGCTTCATGAACCGGTTGCAACGTTGGCACAACGTGTCCTGGCCTTTTGCCTTCTGCGAACACAGTAAGAATTAAAACGCTGCACATGACATACGATGATGAGCAACACGCACAATTGACTTGATTGTAACTTAAAATTACTTAGGAACATTAACTTTCTCTTAAATCAATGATAATCAAGTCTTTAGGCAGGAAATATTTGAAACTTTTTAGAGTGAAAATATTACAAGCACGACTTGGTAATTAACTAACGTTAAAATAGCCAGAAATAAATACCGATCGCTACAAACACCCTCGTCAATGAAGAGAGAGCTAATGATCGGCATAAAACAGAGTGCATAGACACGCCAAGCCAAAACAAAATGTTAATCATGGGCGCCGCCCTCTTGGCTACGGGCGCATCCATCTTGGAAGAAACTGAGTCACAAGAGAAATTAACCGAGTACCCAGATAACATTAAACAGTTAACGGGTAACAGAGCGACTCCAACAATGGCTACCATTTAAAAATAATGTGCCAATTTAACAAAATTTTAATCAGTCATTACGGCACAAATGTATAAATTCCAGATTGATACAACCTGCCCCTGTGATGACTTTCCCTTTCCTTCCATGAAGCCAGCGATGAAAACACGAAAATACGCTAAATCCGCTAGAATTAGCTTAAATCGAGCCTAGAAAAAACGTGCGACTTAACAAGTCAGCAAAATAGACGAAACTGTCTGTGATTGGGATCTGACTCGGTACCTGGGGCTATGGTAATTCCCGGACACAGTATGGGCAGGAGCAGGAGAGTGCGGAGTTTTTAATTGTTTATTTTGAGCTAGACTAGAGACATTATCATAACAGTACATCTGGTAAGTATTATTCGAAGTAGAAAGAAACCACTTTCAGCAATATTGTTTCCAGCACGGACACCAGCCTTTCTTCCAAATATACTGACTCCATAACAATTAACTGTTTAACACATCTGCTTGCTATGGGTTAAAAACAATTGTTTAATAAAAGCCAGCCTATAAAATTGAAATTCAACAAACAATCGTAAACCGTCTGTGGTCTCTCACACAGATTTAAACCTTTAACCATTACAAACCACAAATGACAAATTAATTTTAGTGATTCAGATTCAGATTATTTATTGGCACAAAATCTTTTACATGAAGATATAGCCAAACATGAAGGTTACACAGACATTATACAGATTACAAAACACACAGTATGAATAGTAAATAGTTGTGACATAAAAAGAAAATGCTACTATATTAAGACACTATAAGACATTTGTTACTGGTGGACCGACGCTTAGCATATTTTTAAAGGAATTTTGCCTTTTAATGGTGCGTTTTCAAACATAGTTCAATACCGCTTTACACACATCACTGTCCCCCTTATTATCCGACATTAACATTAAAAAAAGTTTCATATAGGATAAAATTTGAGATATCTACAAATGAGTTCAGGGAATTAAATAGAGTAAGTCTTTCGATTTCATAGAATGGGCAGTGAGCAATGAAATGTTTCTCGTCCTCAACAATTCCAGCAGAGCACAGTAAGCACACTTTTTTCACTACTGGAGTTTTGGGGGACAGTATGCCTAGCCACTTCTATCTGGAGGTTATGCGCACTGACTGAGTTTGGCAAAATCCTTACGCCTAGAATAGTTTCCATTAACTAGTAGATAGTCCCCGTTGGAATTTGCCAACGGCATATAACATCCGTTTATATGGAGAAGGCCGATCGATTTGTACCTCGTTTCCATGGCATCTTTTTTTAGTCTGGAAGATTCATTTTTATTTATGGTAGTTTGATTGGTCCAAATTTCTTGAAGGTTATAATTTGTCCATAGATTTTTTACATGTGTTGACAAATTTGTTTCACATATCGAGGCGCAAGAATGCATATAGGCATGAAGAACTGTCTCAGAGTCAATGTCACATAAACTCATATAGAACTTCGCTGCTTGGGACATGAGAGGTATTATTAGGGCAGACTGCCCAACTTCACCCCTCACAGCGGCATTCATACTTTTCCTATTAATATATTTACAAAAATTGATAAGGACTTTCTCAACAGGTACATTATCTCCTAACTTCATAAAGTTGTGTTCATTGATACCTTTCGTATAGTATATATTAATGTAAGGAATATTATGATGATTATTTTGAAACTAATTTGACTGGGACCCAGGTTCCAGTCAAATTAGTTTCAAAATAGTCAACAGATTTCCTGTAGTTGGTCTTAAAATTAAGACTGGTATTTATTTCAAATGTAAAGTATGAACTCGCATTCAATTTCATGCTACAACATCTTACCTATAATCTCTCGCACATTGAAGTACATAATATCTGTCCAGTCACTGTAGCCAGCAAGTGAGCGAGAGCGTAAACTATAACTGTAATTCCCTGGCTCTAAGCCATCAACCCTATGGCCATTCTCATGTTTGAAGACTTGATGTCCAATACATAACGTGTACGGCTGAATCTGTGAAGACAACAGAAATGAAAAATCTCTGTCATACAGTAGCTAATGTTTGAGAGACCAGAATGATTAGTGACATGTGACAACATATTCAATAATCTCTTCTCTGTAGCTACTAACTTTGATAACAAGGTCCCTACCCAGGCACATTAGAGATAGCATTCAGACAGCAGGGTTCTGCCAAGGCAGCCCATCATTATCTTCACACATGGGTCAAAGGCCCACATGACTTAAGGCCATAGCTAACTTCCATATATGTAATGGCCATTTCTATTTTTAGCAATGTCCGCCCAGGCGCCCACCTAGCTCGTGTTGGGATCTATCGATCTCTGAACTCCCTGACTGTCAATTTCCAGAAAACTATACAGGTAAGCTATTGACATTTTTGGAACTAATTTGACTGGATGCTGTTAGCACCCAGTTAAATTAGTTTCAAAATATTCAACAGCATGTTTATTAAATAGTATAGACCTACAATTCGTACAACATGTCAAACTATTAAGAGTTAAAGATGGGCCATATAGAATCATTTATGTCACAATGATTATGACATCATCCTACACACCGCTTAGCTGATTATGACGTCATATGACGTCAGATGATAGATGGACACTCTGGAAAGGTGAATTGACCCATCCTACAAAATGTTCCATGCTTTCTAGAAAGTGCTCACTTAAGCAACTAGCTTTGCAGAAAACTGAAACAGGAAATTTGTACATTGAACTTGACAGGTGACATCAACTAGATGCTCACAGGAACATGTGGACCAGGGCCCATGCTCCCAGAGATTGTTATTGCAGGTCTTAACGATATCGTTAATTAGGATAATGTTGTAACGAGAGCGATAATGAGAGTAACATTTTTGTCTTGCTCTCGTTAATAATCGCTACTAACGAGGTAGTAAGGTCATCATCGCTAGCAGAGTTAGGAGAGTCTGTAAATATATGTGCTTTCTGTCTCCAATATTAAATGGCACAGAGAAATGTTCATATATCGTCTTTTATCTCAGATGTGCTGCGTGCATGCATGTGTGGGTGCATGCATTTCCATTCATCCATCCATCTATATGTCCGTCTATGCCAGGCCACATGCGTAGATACATGTAATTTCTAGTAAAGTATATATAATGAAGAACTACTGACAATATATTTCTTGAACTTTAATTGTCATTTGTCATTGGCAAAATAAATAAAACGAGTGATTACATTAGGAAAGTCTATCATGAGCGATGTATCTCTCATAAAAGTAACGATATCGTTGACACTAACGATACTTTCAGGAACATGCCATTTGGCATAGCGATAGCTTAGTGTGAGTGTAACGATATCACTTTCAGAGCTTTTGGAACATGCCCAGGCCCAGATTTGATCTACAGTAAATCTGTCTAGAAACACTGAAACATGGCACAATTGCGGATGACACAGAAACGGATGGTAAATTTTCAAAAATTGTCTTCTTGTCACAAAATGTACATTTCCCAAGACAACTATAGAAGCCATTTTTGAACCGGTTTCCAACACAAAATAAAATGTACTGTTGAAAATTTTGACCTAAATTTGATTCGATTCAAAATAACATTTCATACAACGTGTGCTAAATTCTACTAACTATTTCTGTTTCAGGCTTTGCCCTGAGGAAATGACAGATGAGCTCCAAATAGCTCTCCTGAGATTTGCCAGGCGAGTGATTACATGATGATTTTCTATATATAAGCAATTTTTAGTGCATGCATTATGGGTATGGTAACTTCAGGCGAATAACCAACAGCTCATCTGAAATCTGCCAGGTGTGTGTGGTGAGTGGGAGTGATCATGGCAAAGCCTGTGTTTTAGTTTTGGAAACATTTTAACTTATTTCTGAGCAGTACTGTTATCATGAATAATTATAATGGAGGAATCCAGTTTTAGCTATGCCACCCACGCTTTGCCCGTGTTGGGATCAATCGATCCCTGCACTCTATGAATCTCGATTTCCAGAAAACTACACAGGTAAGCTGTTGAATATTTTCAAACTAATTTGACTGTATGCTGTTGCCAGCCGTCGTAATTTGCCTCAGCAAATATGTATCGTGGAATAAAATTGCAGGCCTAGCTACTTAACTGTTATTTTATCATAGTTTATCATAGATACAAGGTATCAATCATGATGTCATATTAAAGTAAGGTTCAACAATTCACCAAAAGTAGAACAAAGATTATAACTGATGAAATTTGAAAAAAATGCTGTGGTGAACCAGTTCTGCCACAGCGTTTTTGTGCCGTGGCAAAATAGTCCAAATTTCGAGGACTGCTGAGTTGTTGCCATAGCCCAGGCAAATTAGTTTTAAAATATTCAACAGCATGTTTATTAAATAGTAGACATACAATTTGTACAGCAACGCTTAGTCCGTCATCAATTATGCGTTCGTGATGAACTTATCTACATCATTCATGATGTAACTGATTATGATGTCAGCCTACACGTTCCGCAGTTGATTATGATGTCATATGATTGATGGATAAACTGGAATCCTCCATTTACTGGTGCAAAACTGTGATTGACATTAAACATACATTTTCCACGGACTTGCGCCAGTACTTGATTTCATATGTAATTATCAGTCCATTTGGATCACTAGGTGCTTGCCAGGTAATCCACACTTCACCGCTGCCATTTCTGATCTCGTATGCTGTTATTGTGGTCAAATTGATATTGTCAGCTGTCACTACAAATGAGGGAAAAGAAAAATTTTATTTAATTAAAATTATTAATCAGCATCGGATCGTGCTTTTAATGCTTTAATTCCTGTCATTCCAGTCTCTTAATTACAAGAAACATATTCAGGTAAGCCGTTGTTTACAAATAATTTCACTGGAAACTATTGTTGCAGACATGCCATAGGCAACAACAGCTCTCAGTCAAATTACTTTCAAATATATATTCCTGAACAAGATCCATATATTTCTTGCATCCAAAATTATTTGTTGTTTTTGGTCGTTAAGATTTAACCGGTTAACTCAATTCACACTGACAACCTTGCGTAAACATCATAAAGGAGGTAAATCTGAAACAGGCTAAATATTCTGATATGACTTTCAGTCACATTGTTCTAAAATTACAGAACTTACAAACAGAAATTGCTTATTTTTGTGGCCGTCCCACTTCCATACTATTTGTTGTACAAAATGAAATATAAATTAAAATGGTCCTGTACATGACCTGAACAATGTGACTCAACTATTGCTATGATCGTAATCAAAAATCCTACCCGTCACCTAGAAGTTAAATATTTTAAAACATTTCAACCACCGATAATTGTAGAAACTAATTAGATCATTACAATTTAACCCTTTTAACCCTCGAATTTGTTCAAGAAAATTTCAGTTTTCTCATAGAAAATGTCCATTTGCAAACCAAGAGAACTGTTTTTGACAATTTACCACTGGAATGACTGGCTCGATAACCGAGCCAGTCATTCCAGTGGTAAATTTTCAAAAATATTCTTCTCCTGGTCTGCAAATGGACATTTCTCACCACTGCTTCAGACGCCGTTTTTGGCCGATATGAGTGTTAAAGAGTTAAACATCATAGCGGATGACTCACATGATGGCTTTGTCCTGGCAGTGACAAAGCTCCGTGGACTGCAGTAGCTCTTGTTTGTCAAAGAATCTTTCTCCTGGCATGCCATGACCTTAAAACAAGTGATGAACCAGCCATATTATCTACAGTGTATACTAGATATTTAAGTAGCATTTGTTCCATTATATTAAAACACGGTCAAACTAGTCTTGTGCGATTATCATGAGTAATCACAATCGATTACATAAGAATAATCCTGATTACATAATTAATCAGCATGGGTACAAATTACCCAGACATGACAACAAAGGCATATCAATGAAGAAAGCTGCAATGGTGCTTAGAAATGTCCATTTGCAGGCCAAGACTCTTTTTAACAAGAGGCCCAATGGGCCTGTATCGCTCACCTGGCATTTCAACCAATCTTAAGTTTTACATCCATCGGTGTTACTTCCAATGACTTTCAGTCAAATGGTTCAGTTTTCGAGATATTGACAACAATCTCTGGACTGGTTTTTTTTGCATTAGTGATTTTGAACAATGTTTAAGTGAAAATAGATAATCTCAGTGCTAACCACAGATGGTTTCTTAACTGTCTCACTGCTGCAAGCCAGTGCAGCCAATAATTTCAATTTTCAAAAGCTCTTGACTTCTTGAATATTTTGAAAACAATTTGACTGAAAGTTGTTGGCTGCTTAGCCACCAACAACTTTCAGTCCAATTGTTTTCAAAATATTTATCAGGTTCAGAGATATAACCTTTGGAATATGTCATCTGCAAAAACTCAGTCAGACGGTTACCAGAGGTTTAAATACAATTGAAGAAAATGGTCTCTAAAGGCAGGTAGGTTGTCTTTATAGCAGGTTATTCCCACCACCACACAATCCATTTAACACATGCGCATCTGGCTGAATCACAAAGTTAGCAGCAGGGATAGGGTGAGCTGGAGTTGATTACACAAATAATTTGACTGAAAGTCATTGCTGGCAGCAACAACTTTCATTGCTGCCTAAGGCAGCAACAACTTTCAATCAAATACATTTCAAAATATTTTTAAGAGCATAGATGTCAGAGCACATAACACATATCTTAAATATTTCGGCAGTATTGGAAAGGTTAATCTGTTAATTGGAATTTAATATCTAGTTTGGCAATAAAATCTGACATGGTGATAAATCAATGGACGGTGGGAACAAACCTGTATTTGCCCTATGAAAGTGAGACTGCAAATATTTAAGGAGTGATAACTCTGGCATTTGACATCCTGTCAGTTTCATTTTCCTAACACAGATATTAGACGCCGACATTAACATTGTGACCAAGTTTGGTGTCAATCCATCAAGAAATAACAAAATGAGCCGCCATTGTTGGTGACGGACAGACAGATGGATGGACGGACATACAGAAGGCGGATGGTGTCATCGCTATACGACAGCTGACTGACAAGTAAACGGAGTTAAGAAAACCAATTTCGGCTTCAAAATCCATCAAATAAAAAAATTGAATATGGCAGCCAAACACGCTAAAATTTGATTGGTCCACGGCGGCCATGTTTTTTACCTATCAACTTCCCATGAACAAACTTTAATGGCCCGTAGTCCATAATCATATCCCCAAAATTTCAGCCCGATCCGTTCAGCGGTTCTGCAGAATGTCATTTTCATGAAAACTAGGTCATCCAAGATGGCCGCCGAACCATTTGGCCAATCAAGTTCCAACGAACAAATTTGGTTCAGCTCTAGCCCTATATGATATTTCGTAAGTTTTGAATCGATCCACTAAGCGGTTTCGGAGATTTTTAAAGCCATTTCCTAAAATCGGCCAAAATCCAAGATGGCCACCGACCAAATTGGCCGATCAACTTTCTTTGAACAAACTTGGATCCCTATGCCCTAACGATACTTCCTGCCTAATATAATTGAAATCGGCCCAGTGGTTCTTGAGAAGAAGTCGCTTAAAGAAAAGTTGATGGCCGGACGCCGGACAGACGACGGACGGTCACCATGGCATAAGCTCACTTGGCCATTCTGGCCAGGTGAGCTAAAAATGTATCACTGGAAGGAAGGCCTGCCACGATGCATTCCAGTGATACACCTCTTCACCCGCAAATGAACTGAGCAAAATGTCAACTTTCGTGATCGATTGCATTAAAGAGTAATTAAAAGGTAGGTGTTTAAATATTTGATACATCATAAATTATTTACGATTATTCAATTAATTTTTACACGAATAAGTTCACGATTTAAACAAACTGCTTTGCATCAGCTGGACCCTAGCTATTTCAACTATAAAGGCCATAAGCTATAAGTAGACGCCTAAGGAGTTGACCAGAACTGTAACAAGAACTCAGTGGCCATGTTTCTTTATTTACCAACTTTGCTTGAACAAATTTTAATGGCCCTTAGTACCTAATCATATCTCCCGAATTTTAGCCCGATCCATTCAACGGTTCTGGAGAAATCGTTTTCAGGAGAACTAGGTCATCCAAGATGGCCAGCAAACCATTTGGTCAATCAAGTTCTCTTGAACAAAATTTGGTTCAGCTGTTGCCCTAGATGATATTTCATGAGTTCTTAATTAGGTTCAGAGATTTTTAAAGATATTTCTAAAAATCTGCCAAAATTCAAGATGGCCACTGGCCAAATTGGCCTATCGCCTTCCATTCAACAAACTTGGATCTACATGCCCGAAGGATGCATCCTGCCAAATATAATCGAAATCGGCCCAGTAGTTCTTGAGAAGACGTTTAAACACGGACGACGGATGGTTACAATGGCATAAGCTCACTTGGCCAAGAATGGCCAGGTGAGCTTATAATTGACCAATCAAATTTTTGAATAATTCCGAGGTCTATCACCAAAGGGTCCTTCCATTCATGTTTGAATACACCAGTTATGAGCTTTGCTGATGGGTAAATGGATGGAAGACGGACATTTGCCATGGCCTAAGATTACTTGGCCATTCAGGGTAGGTGAGCTAAAACCCAGGCCATTTGACAAATGCAATAGGAAAGTAGCAGTACCCAATAGCAAAAGCAAAGCTAATCAGAGCAAAATGATAGAGAACCATGTCCGATGACCGGCCCATAATTCCACCCCTCAGCCCCCACCCTGCCTACTTACATCGTGATATTACTATCTACACAGTGACAAGGTTTACCTCAATAGTATACTCTGTAAAGTGATGCAGATTTGTTATGGTCCATTCTGTCCGATGGTACACAACAACTTTTCTGTAAAATACATCTTTTGGCGGCACGTCTGTTTCATTCCCTGTGTCTAATGTACTTGATGTACTCATTACCGTTGAGTTAACCGTTACACCATGCTGTTCATTTAAATCACTGTTCCCTTTCAGAGGTAGATATTCAAGAAATGGATCCGAACTCACACTCCTTTTTAAACGGCGGGATGCTGGCATACACGTGTTGATTTTCTTTTCATTGCTACAACATAAGATGTCAGAATCAAGAATAAGAAGTAGTTAGGGGGTCACAGTAAGAATGTAAATTATCCATTAAACCTAGATGATCAATATAACCACATTATTACATTATTAACTCTTATCATCCTATTTGTGTGGTCATAAGGTCAAGGTCACTGGCGCATGTTAATGATTGAATTCTTGTTTCCGCATAGGAAATAACATTCGATCATTGAAGAGCTTTCGCTAATGGATGCCATCCAGAAACAGAAAACTGTTCACCCTCAACAACCCCCCCCCCCCCCACTGCGCACACAGGCAGACAAACAGACAGGGTGGCAGGCAGAGAGACAGGCAGGCAGATAGGTAGGCAAAGGCATGCAGGCAGGTAGACAGACAGACTACAATCCTGACATGGAGGAAAACTTAGTATTATTCAAATTTGATAATTTTTTGGTGATAGAAAAATTAATCGCTTCTCTTTCTCACTTGACATGGCACGACACACGTAACAGGCTGAATGCGACACTGCATACCATTTGGATCGCTATGTCAGGCGACTTGAGCCATCCTCAGTTACGCGCTCATCAAAAATGGTTAATGGATTTTCATGGTTTTGACTAACTATAGCAATAACTATAAAAATATGATAGGCAGATGTTTGTAGAACTAGAGTGCATGTTGTAATGTTTGTGTTAAATACTAACCTTCGTTTCTTGAATAAAGAATTCTGAATAAAGTTTTCAAATTCGATATGGAGTTGTCTAGCACGATGATCTTTCTCAACCACGGCACCCTTATCATTCGGATCGCATGAGCAGCACTGGGTATCCTGTCCAGAGGCATTCGTGTACACATGACCACCTTCTTCTAACTCATCTTCCTCATCCACTGAACTAGTTGTTAGAATTAGCACTAAAAGGCACAAAAAACCTCATTTGTAAAGTATCAAAAAAGCATCTGCTTTTGTTTCTACGAGAATTGTTAATACTTACCAGATGTACTATTATGATAATGTCTATTATCTAGTCTAACTCAAAATAAACAATTAAAACTCTACACTCTCCATGGTCCTGCCCATACCGTGTCCGGGAATTACCATAACCTCCAGGTACCGAGTCAATTCCCAACAACAGTCAGATTCGTCTTATATTTGTCTTAACAAACAGCGAAAGCAGGCCATAGTACAGCTGGTAAGTATTAACAAATCTCGTAGAAACAAAAGCAGATGCTTTTTTTATTCTGCTTCAAATAATACTTACCAGATGTACTATTATGATAAACTCCGGAGGTGAGGCTCGAAACAGCTCTCATCTACCATCCGACAGAGAAGGTTGTGAAGAGACTAGAACCACAGCATATGCTTTAGGTTCCGCAATCTGACTCATAGAATGCTAAACTTCCATGGTCTAGGCCGCGCTCCCCTCTCATTTGTCCACACAAATTCCAGAAGGATGTCAAATGGGGAAGCAACACCCAACAGACCCATGTCAGCCCTAAGTCTCAGCTAAGGCAGTCCAGGAGAGTGTAAAGAAGTTACTATAACTTCTAATTTTGAAAAAACTATCAGCATATCGATTATATTTTCAAATTTGAATGAGTCTATTGTCTGTTGCAATGAATAAGATACTCTTGAACCAGACTTTTACCTAATCAGTCTGGGAATTTGACTGTAAGTAAAGTAATATTAGTCACTTAAACCAAGAAAACACTCACCATTCTGAGTGCTTGGTCTTTCTTGATCATCACAGGAGCTTCGCCCAATCCCTGGTCATTCACGGGTCATGTGCATCACCAGTGCCAGTGCCTGTGGAAGAACCCTACGATGTATGTGTAAACAGTGGTGGGACATGGTTTTAAGTGAGATTCGATTAATTGGCGATGGCTACCGGATTACGTGCGCTGGAGATATCGCGAAGGTAGAAATCAGTAAATGACGACTCGGCATGCCATTGTGCTACAGACCTCACCTCCTCTAAAAAGACACCCTTATAAAGGGCCGATGATGCCACTAGTGCTCGGACTTGATGGGCGTTCGCATGATCAATCTGCTTTCCTGTTGCAATTTTATGCGACATCTGAATAGCATCGATTATCCGACAAGAAATGGTGTCTTTCGAGGCGCGAAGGAAGATGGGGAGCTTTGAGACATACAATGTAACCACAGATTTTGGGTCACCTCTCCACTCCTCAGTACATTTCTTATACATCTTCAGACATCTGACAGGACACCAAGCAGAAGAGCTTGGGTCATGTTTAATTAAACTTGGCAAATTGATCGGCTGTCCCGGATATTTAAGTGACTGATTCTTTGCCAGGAAACAAAGACGTGGTAATAATCTTAGACCTTCACCCGTAATGACAAAACAGTCTTGTTCGGCAGAAAGCACATGAATTTCGCTTCTCTTTCTCACCAATGCTGCTGCAACCAAGAAAACCGACTTAATAGTTACCAGTTTAATATCTATAGATCTCAGTGGTTCAAGGGGAGCATGCCCTAAAACCTGTAGAACAAGAGATAGATTCCAGGCTGGGATAGGAATTGGCTGTCTGGGTCGCAAATTGCTCATTCCTTTAATAACTTCATTTAAAGTGTCGTTCTCCACTCCTACAGTGGCCAGATTGGGAACAACTGAAGCTAATGCAGACTTATATGCTGCTAGGGTTGAGGGTACAAGTTTGTCAACCTCGTATAAATGACAGACAAAATCTGCTACGTGTTGAACAGATGCAGAAAAGGGATTAATATCTCTTCCATTACACCACTCTGCAAATTTGTTGATTCTATAATTATATGTCTTGGTGGTTGACCCTCTTCTGGCTGAAGCGACAAATTTCGTTGCTTGCTCAGAAAAGCCACCCTCAATTGCTCGCTGCTTGATAACAACCATGCAGTCAATTGGAACATCTCCGGTCTGTCGTGGAGATACAGACCTTTGTTTTGAAAAATCAGATCCATTCTGTCTGGAAGAGGGATTGGATTGCAGACCAGAAGGTCCAGCAGATCCTTAAACCATGATCGGCCTGGCCAATGAAGACCGCTCAGTAGTACTTGGCATAAGCCCTCCCTTATCTTTGCCAGAACTTTTGGGATGAGAATTGTTGGAGGATACGCATATGCGTACATTCCTTTCCAACTTATCGCCAGTGCGTCTACTGCTAGAGCTAGCGGGTCCGGGATCGGTGAAATGTATGTGACCATCTTGTGTTTCCTTTCATCGCAAATAGATCCACATTTGGCTTGCCCCAATGTTTGAAAAGAAGCTCCGCTACTGACTGGTGGAGCTGCCATTCCGTCAGACGACAAACCGTCCTTTGACTGAGAGCATCTACTAGGATGTTCAATCTTCCTGGAATGTGTGTGGCCCGAAGAATAATATTCCTCTTGGCACCAGAGCAGAAGGTTCCATGTCATCATGCACAACTCTGGTGATCTCGTCCCGCCTTGGCGGTTCAAATAAGACACCACTGTGGAGTTGTCTTATCTTACTAGGACAATCTTGTCTCGGATTAAGTTCTCAAATTTTCGTAGTGCCAATGCCACCGCTAATAATTCGAGAACATTTATGTTTCTGGGCATTGGTCCGATCCCATTCCCCTGACAGATTGTGCAGTACTGCTCTCCAACCCGTCGTCGATGCATCTGTAATGATGGACATCTGCGGCTGAGGAGGTTGTGGAGCAACACCTCGCAGGAGATTCTGTTCTGATAACCACCAGTGAAGATGGAATATCAACGGTACTTTTACTGGAATCCTCAGAGACAACGGATCCGTGCTCTGAGACCAAAATCACATTAAGTACATCTGAATCGGCATGCATCCGAGTGCCGCATAAGGAACCACCTTCTTCAGAGATACTAGTAAACCCAGTATTCTGAGAAATTGACGCGCCATCAGATAGGCTCCTAGAGAAACTGACTCAAGTATTACAATCAAACTACACCGTCCCTGAGATTGAAAATATTCCCAGATACACAAACTCGTGGGATGGAGTCAATTCTGATTTCTCTAGATTCACAATCCATCCTAGGTCCATTAATAAGGCTAGGACTACCTGAAGATTGTTGCGCAGAATGACTGGATTCCCCGCCTTCAGCAGCCAGTCGTCTATTTAAGTATGAACAGCTATGTTTCTCCTCCGAAGATAAGAAGTCATGGCAAGAACCACTTTCGTGAAGACCCTCGGAGCTGGTATTCAGACCGAAAGGAAGCGCATTGAATTCCCAAACATTGTCTTGGAACGCAAAGCGAAGGTATTTCTTAAAAGGAATTGACATTGGAATATGAAAATATGCATCCTTCAGATCTATCGACACTGCCCACATGTCTTTTCTCAGCCCTGTCATAACTGCTGCTATAGTCTCCATCTGAAACTTTGGTGAAAGAATAAATTTGTTCAGCGGTTTGAGGTTGAGAATCGATCTCCAACCTCCGGTGCATTTCGGAACGAGGAAAATTATCAAATAGAAGTCCAGGGAGGACTGATTGCGGACTAAATGAATCGCATTCATCTGCTGAAGATCTATGATTTCTGAGCAAATGGCATCTAGACGATCGGATTCCCTTGGAACGGGAGTCTATACTGGAGTCGATGTTAACGGAACTAACGATTGAGGGATAAGTCAGTCCAGTTCGTAGCCGTTTCTTAGCCAATGACAGACTAAACAATCTTGCATGACCTGTTCCCACTGGTTTGAGAACAGCTGAAGTCTGCCTCCGACGGTAGGAATCTGCACACAGTTTGCGGTCGATATCGCACGATAAGATGTTAATTCGCTTGGGTGAAGATTCTCGACTCCCTGTGTTCCTGGCGCCACCAGAACGGGTCTCGCCAGAAACCCATCAGGACTGTCTCCTACGGCCACCTCGCGGCTTCTTGGAATATGACCCGGGACCGCCCCCACGGCTATCCTTACGGTAGCTGCTGCGACCCGAGCCGCCACCCCTCCTATCAATTTTCATACGGCCTCTTATTAGAGGACTTGTATGAAGACGACTCGGTCTCTGAGAACCAGACATCACAGCCAGAAGGGCGATCTTTGGCGCTGCCTCTGCTGCTTGTAGGGCTGTTGCGGCCAACTCCTCTTCGTCGACTTCCACGACTTGCCGACAACCTCCTGCTCTGCCACCATAGACGCAACCTTGGAGAGGGCTTGTCGTGCCGAGCCACCAAACAAGCCCGGACCAATGAAGGGCGCGGAAGATAACACAGCCCTCATCTCTTGTCCTGGTTCTACAAAATTGAGAACCATTCTCCTCTGCTCCACCAATGATCTAGTGATCACCCTGGCCAGGCAATCTTGAGATAAGCGCATGGCGTCGCGGACAACTCCGGGAGCACTTTCCCACCTTCCGCCGCGCAGGTCAGCATCCCCTGCAGGATGGTGCATCCGTGTGAGAGAGCAGCCATAGCCGCTCTCGACGCATCCTCAATGAGAGTTAACTCATTGAAGGGATCCTTGTTAGCCTGGGAAACCAAGGGTTATGAATGACCCTTGGCTTTCCCGGCTAACGGCCTATTGAGCGCTTCTCTTTCCCTGACTGAAAGCCGAGGAACACGAGCATACTGATGGTAGGCCTGCTCTGGAAAGCGGACCCTACTCCTAATCCCCTTAGGGGCCTTGGGTAACGTGTACTCTGGCTGAACCAGGTGGTACGCCGTGACTTCCAACATGTCAGAAGTCTGAGTGTCCAATCGCGATCAAATTCCGCCACCATCTCCGACGACCACTCCGCACGTACATCGCAAGGGCTTCCAACTTTGCACTTCGCGCAGGCAACGCAGTGATGGCCAGTGAACTTCCGCTTCATGAAACGGTTACAGCGCGAGCATAATGTATCAGGCGGAGCGTTGCCTTGCCCCTTCAACTTCTGTGAACACAATAGGAATTAAAACGATGCACATTATAAGATGATGACAAGCAATTTATTTGATTGTAATTTAAAATTACTTAAAAACATTAACTTTCTATTTTTTGTGAAAATTTTTATAAACACGACCTGGTAATTAACTAACGTTAAAACACCCAAGAAAATAAGACCGATCGCTACAAACATCCTCGACAGTGAAGCCAGAGCTAATTATCGGCTTAAAAACTGAGTGCATAGACACACCAAGCCAAAACAAAACGTTAAACATGCCATCTTGGCTACGGGCGCATCCATCTTGGAAGGAACCGAGTCGCAAGAGAAATTAACCAAGTACCCGGATAAGATTAAAAAGTTAACCGGTAATGGAGCAACCTGGCCCTGTGATGATTTTCCTTTCCCTTACATGATGCCAGCAACGATTCAGACAGAAACGGCTTAAATCCTCAGAAAATTGAACATTTTGGAGCAAAAAACGTGCGACCAGATTGGACTGCAAAATAGACGAATCTGATTGTTGTTGGGAATTGACTTCGGTACCTGGAGGTTATGGTAATTCCCGGACACAGTATGGGCAGGACGATGGAGAGTGCAGAGGTTTAATTGTTTATTTTGAGCTAGACTAGATAACAGACATAATAGTACATCTGGTACGTATTATTCGAAGTAGAATGTGTGATCAGTACATGTGGATAAACATGCAGGTACACATACTAACCTAATTGGGCTGTATCACATATTTTGCCGAGCAAACAGATGCAATTTTTTAGGCCTGGCTCCAATGAATCTGGAGATTCGTATTTGTATTGAGACAGATTCTGAGTGATTTTATACATTGGTGAGGAGTTTTATAATTCAAATATCTAATGGATCTTTCCATTTTTAGGTATGCCCCGCCCATCTCTAGCTAAGCTCCACCCACAACTAGCTCGTGGTGGGATCAATCGATCGCTGAACACTGACTACCAATTTCCAGAAAACTATACAGGTAAGCTATTGAATATTTTGAAACTAATTTGACTGGGCGCTGTTGCTGTCTATGGCAGCAACAGCATCCAGTCAAATTAACTCAAAATATTCAACAGCATGTTTATTAAATAGTAGAGATATACAATTCATACACCGTGTCTGACTATTAAGAGTTAAAGACAGACCAAATAGAATCATTTATGATGTAATGATTATGATGTCACCATATACGTCGCTTAGCCGATTATGACATCATATGACGTCAAATTGATAGATGAATACTCTGGAAAGGTGAATTACTTTACTTTACTCTACTGCTTCTATGATCACCTCATCCTTTACCACATTACTGGTTAATCAGGCACAAACCAACCTTTGTTGTCATATTAACAAATGTTGATTTGCAGGAAAAAAGAAAACTTTTTTAGATTTTAACACTGCAATGACTGGCTAGATAAGTAAGCCAGTCACGCTAGTCATTCCAGTGGTAAATTTTCAACTAGGGCTACTAGAACGACCTATGGTAGCAACATCTCCAACTAGTACCTTCACCACATGCATGATGACTGACCGATGTCATCTTGATTGTGATGTTAGCTGAAAGTGGCATATTTGAGTATACATTAGATACTTGCCATGCTTGAGTGACAGATCAGATGGTTTAATTGGCAAACTGAATCAGTGAATTACCTTCTTTACAAAAGTTCCTGTTTTCTAGCTGTGAGCGCTGACGGATATTCTGAGGTCTCCAATATATCTCATAGCGATCGATGTATCCTCTTGGATCATTCGGTGGCTCCCATTTCAGAGTTAATTCGCCTTTCATGTCTCCGGTTAGGCGAACATTCTCAGGCTTTGTAGGTACTATAACAAGTATAAAATAACAATGTACATACGTCTACAAACAATATGTCATTACATGTGCGTCACACTCGCAAATCTGAATATGTCAAATTCATATTCCTTAGGTCCCTAATGTGTTGATTAATAATACCAATGAAAACCTTTAACCTAAATGATACAAACTCATAGTCTCACTTCTCCTACGGGAAGAAACAAAAAACATCAAATCTGCTAACTACGGGTCCGATAGTTCCACATTTACAGAAACAAATGCAAAACTTTACCAAAATTGGAAATAGCACAAATTCTGAGATGGGAACCGACCAAAATGGCCAATCAGCTTTGTTTGAAACAATCTTAGATCTCTATAACAAAAGGATGCATTCTGACAAATTTGAATGATATCGGCACAGATGCTTTTTAAAGGAAAATCTTGAGGGACAGATGGCAGGCAGGCAGGTAGGTAGGTAGGCAGGCAGGCAGGCAGGCAGGCAGGCAGGCAGGCAGGCAGGCAGGCAGGCAGGCAGTTGCTTTGCCACAAGCTCACAAGTTTGGCTAGGTGGGCTAACAATAGAAATAATTCAAAAATATTGAGTTATCAATAACATAGTATTCCTATGACCTTCTTACCATCAGGCTCTGTTCTAAAGTACATGATGTCACTCATAGCTCCTTCATTGGCTCCAGATATCATAAATGTTTCCACGTAAACAGCGTACACTGTGTGAGGCTTCAGACCGACAATATAGTGTACCACAAACATCGCACCTTCGTCAGACTCGGGACTGACATCCATGGACTTCCACCTGCAGATTAGCATAATAGAGGAACCCGATCTGTCAGTCAAGTATATGATGTTGTAATAAATTACGTCACAGATAAGCTGATGTCACAGTCAAAATTGCGATGAATGCTGTATCTAAGCCTGTAATGAACGTTTAATAGTCTGTCATGAGTACTAGTTTCTCTTTACTACTTAATAACTATCCTGTTGAATATTTTGAAACTAATTTATCTGGATGCTGTTGCTGCCATAGTTTCTAAATATTCAACAGCTTACCTATATAGTTTTCTAGAAATTTAGATTCAGGAGTTTAGGGTTCGGTAGATCCCAACATGGGCAAAGCATTGGAGGAACTTAGCTAGAGATGGGCGGGGCATAGCTAAAACAGGATTCATCCATTGAACAAATTACAATACCTCTCCAAAATGGGCACAGCATGGAATATCAACAGGTGATCAAAAAGGACAAGTGGTCGAACCACGTGAATGTATACTAATCCCATCTCAAATGTTGTATATAATTGTACTGATGGATTATTGTATAGATATTCCCCATATCATCCACTTCCCGGGACATAGTTTATGTGTGGCATATAGTATCATTTTAATGCATAGTATAAGATGAGGCATGGTTCCATTAATATAATTTATCGACTTTATGTTCATGATTGTTAGACGGTTTCGTATTTTACTAGTTTCTAAAGTATAGTTTTTGCAATATCCGAATAAAATCGTAACATTGCTATATTAACTTTAGAATCTTGGTTAATCTATGTCACCTGACGCTGACCAAGTTTTGATCGAGTCTAGGATGCTAGTGCTGATGGAGCTGCTTACCTTTATAGTCTTCCTGGGTGGATTTGCTTGTGTACAAATTATCCTGGTTACCTAGAAACGTTCTAAAAGTGTTGTCCCGATGTTGACCCATTTAGTTCTTTCGTTGGCCTGGTGTTGGCCCTCGAGGTGGTGACATAAATGTTGGCCTGGTGATGTCATGTTTGGCAGATAGAGGCGGTTGGGATGTTGACCCGATGTTGCCCCATTTGGTTTTGATGTTGGCCCGGTGTTAGACCTCGAGGCAGTGACATAATTGTTGGCCTGGTGATGTCATATTTGACAGTTAGAGGCCGATGGGATGTTGACCCAATGTTGACCCAGGAAAGCCGGCAAAGATGAGGGGGGTCTTCCTCTTCCAGTGGTGACGGTTGAATGTTGGCAACTAGTATGGCTGCTACATGTAGTAGAATATTGCGATCATGCAGGTGATTGTTGATGACTGTGTTGGCTTGGATGAGTGCGAGGTTGTGCACCGCTGTTAGGTGTTCTTTGATACGATCAGTACGTGTTGATCTGGTGTTACAGTTGAGACACAGCCAGAAGCCCGCTTCCCTATGAACAATCCTGTTGTGGCGGCTCAGTGAATATCTATTGCTATAAGATTTGTTGCAGATATTGCACACACGTCTGTTTGTTTAGGCTAAGACTAGATGGCAGTTGGAAAACGTCGTTGTAGATGACGTCATACATAACTGTTACGTAATAGTAAGTGTGACGTCATTGTGTATACGTTATAAACTTCATCAAGATTGGGAGGAATCAGTACCCAGTGTTTGATGAATTTCTGTACTTAGAAGAAAGCTAAAGGGGGTTACCAATCAGCATGATTGATGCCAATAGGGTCCATAGTGTGTAACTGATGGATCCAGTAAGATTCTCGGTCCTTGCGGAAGGGTGTGTTTTTCTTGCATTCAGAATCATGTGGTAGAACCTCTATTATGCGATACTGGACACATGTGTGGTTGTGTCCCGGGAGGTTAAAATGTTTTGCGACTGGTGTCTTTGTTGTTTTTTATGCCCCTGAAATGTTCCTTAATGCGTATCTGGAATTCTCATAGGGTTTCTCTGACATATTGGTTTTTGCATCTAGAACAGGTAATTAGATAGACTACATTGCGAGTGTTGCAATAAGTCTGCAATTTGCATCGGTATTTAAGATGCGTGTGTGTGTGTGCTGATAAAAATGGGACGTTTGTCCTGGTTCTTGCAGAATGGGCAGTTGGTTTTTGTACAGGGATTGACTTTATTAGCGATCGTTTGTCCCTGTTGGCCCCTGATGTTGGGGTAATTGAAGTCTGCTCTGACGAGTTTGTCTCTGAAAGTGGGGTTTCTCCTGTAGCCAAATATGGGGTTCTTGTTGAAAGTGTACCAGCATTTGGGGTTGGTGGAGAACATGCTCCAGCGTTTTAGGATATTTTTCTTGGCAAAATGGCGAACGGCCTTAGAATTGACAATCCACACACGTCCAGATTCTATCTTCTCCCGAAGATACACAAATGCCCAGCAGGCCAAAAGGACGTCTTGGCAGACCCATCATCAGCGGGAATGGGAATCCTACTGAACACATCAGCAGCTTTGTAGATGAACACATTAAAACACATTTACACAGAATTCCATCGTACGTCCAGGACACCACTGATTTCATCAACAAATTGGAACTCTTTGGTAAACTACTCATTGACACCATCCTGGTGACAATGGAGGTCACATCCCTCTACACAAACATCCCGAACACAATTCATTACACACTGCAGCAGCGGACACAGCGACATCAAATTCACTGCTTAAATTTCCACTAAGAAACTTAGTTTATTGGACACACTTGTCTACATTAAAAATGCCCATCATCTGGGTTTTGACTTATACACAAAACCAACAGATACACATGGATACCTACAATACCGTTCTGCACACTCGGAAAGCACCAAAAAGGCATTACATATGGCCAGTTCCTCAGACTCAGACGCATCTGTAGCGAGGACACCAACTACAAAAGACATGCAAAGGAAACCATCCTCTACTACACTGATAGAGGCTACCCACTTGAAAACCTCATAGAATCCTACAATAAGGCCTTTAAACAAAAGCGCAAGAATCTCCTTAATCCCACACATAGGGACAAAAAAGAGATGACACGTATACCCTTCATCTGTGACTACCACAGCCAGGGCCATTTTGCCAAGAAAAGTATACTAAAACACTGGAGCATGTTCTCTACCAGCCCCAAATGCCGGGACACTTTCAACAAGAAACCCATATTTGGCTACAGGAGAAACCCCACTTTCAGAGACAAACTTCACTTACCCCAACATCAGGGGCCAACAGGGAAACACGATCGCTAATAAAGTCGATCTCTGTACAAAAAACAACTGCCCATTCTGCAAGAACCTTGACAAACGTCCCATCTTTAACAGCACACACACGCATCTTAAACACCGATGCAAAATGCAGACTTATTGCAACACTTGCAATGTAGTCTATCTACTTACCTGTTCTAGATGCAAAAAACTATATGTCGGAGAAACCCTATGAGAATTCCAGATACGCATCAAGGAACATTTCAGGGCCATAAAAAAACAACAAAGACACACCAGTCGCAAAACATTTTAACCTCCCGGGACACAACCACACATGTGTCCAGTATCGCATAATAGAGGTTCTACCATACGATCCTGAATGCAAGAGAAACACACCCTTCCGCAAGGACCGAGAATCTTACTGGATCCATCAGTTACACACTATGGACCCTATTGGCATCAATCACGCTGATTGGTAACCCAATTTAGCTTTCTGCTAAGTACAGAAAAAAAATTGTAACATTGTGTTGAATATGAAGGTATATACCTGCGTGTCAAACTTGCTAGGAAGACAATCTGAATTTGGGACTAATAGATAGTCACTAGGAGAAAGATAACAATAGGTCGAAGGGCCTGTATCGCTCACCTGGACCATAGGCATTTCAACTAGAATGGTCATTAACAATAAGTAGACTCTAATGAGCTGAGCAGACTTGAAACAAGAAAAGAGAGGCCATGTTTCTTTATGTATCAACTTGTCTTGAATAAATTTTAATGGCCCTTAGTCATCAATATCATATCTCCAAAATTTCGGCCCAATCCGTTCAGTGGCACTGGAGACGAAGTTGCTTTCATGAAAACCAGGTCATCCAAGATGGCCGCCCAATCATTTGGCCAATCAAGTTCCCTTGAGCAAACTTGGTTCAGCTTGTGCCCTAAATGATATTTTATGAGTTTTGAATTAATAGCTCAAACAGTTACGACGAAGATTTTTAGACATTTCTAAAAATCGACCAAAATCCATGATGGCCGCTGGCCAAATTGGCCGATCGCCTTTGTTTGAACAAACTTAAATCTCCATGCCCTAAGGATGTTTCCTCCCAAATATAATTGAAATCGACCAAGTAGTTCTCGAGAAGACATGTTAAATTTCCCATTGCTTTAATATGGGAGCTTTTGGCGGGAACATTATCCAAGATGGCCCACAACCCGTTTATCTGACAGTTTAGAAAATTGCAAATTTGAGTTCAGAATACCCAAAAACATATATAAAACCAATTTCGGCTTCAAAATCCATCAAATAAAAAAATCCAATATGGCCGCCAAACACGCTATATATGTTGAATGGCACACGGCGGCCATGTTTATTGTACAGATCAACTTCCCTTGAAGGAACTTTAATGGCCCTTATTCCATAATCATATTGACCCGATCCATTCAGCGGTTCTGGAGAAGTCATTTTCACTAAAACTAGGTCAAACAAGATGGCCGCTGAACCATTTGACCAATCAAGTTCCCTTGAACAAATTTGGTTCAGCTCTTGCCCTAGATCATATTTCATGAGGTTTGCATCAATCCCCCAAGCGGTTTCGGAAAAGATTTTTAAAGACATTTCTAAAATCCAAGATGGCCACTGGGCCAATTGGCAGATCGGCTCCGTTTGAACAAACTTGAATCTCTATGCCCTAAGGATGCTTCCTGCTAAAAATAATTGAAATCATCCCAGCAGTTCTCGAGAAGACATTTTAAATTTCCCATTGCTTTAGTATGGGAGCTTTCTGCGGGAAAATTATCCACGTTGGCCGCCAAACCGTTTATCCGACAGTTTCGAAAATTGCTAATTTGAGATCAGAATACTCAAAAACACATATCAAACCAATTTCGGCTTCAAAATCCATCAAATAAAAAAATCCAATATGGCCACCAAACACTATATTTTGATTGGCACATGGCAGCCATGTCTTTTGACTGATCAACTTCCCTTGAACAAACTTTAATGGCCCTTAGTTCCTAACTATATCTGCCATTTTTCGGCCCGATCCCCTCAGCGGTTCCGTAGAAGTCGTTTTCACTAAAACTAGGTCAACCAAGATGGCCACCGAACCATTTGACCAATCAAGTTCCTGTGAACAAACTTGGTTCAGCTCTTGCCTTAGATCATATTTCATGAGGTTTGTATCAATCCCTCTAGTGGTTTTGGAGATTTTAAAGACGTTTCTAAAAATCAGCCAAAATTCAAGATGGCCGCCGGCCAAATTGGCCGATCGACTTCGCTTGAACAAATTTGGATCCCTATGCCCTAAGGATTCTTCCTGCTAAATATAATTGAAATCGGCCCCGCAGTTCTTGAGAAGTCGTTTAAAGAAAAAGTTGGCGGATGACTGACACACCATGGATGGTCGCCATGGCATAAGCTTACTTGGCCTTCCAGGCCAGGTGAGCTAACAACTAATATAATTTTTAATTTAAATGCCAACTTAGTTTCAAAACAGTCAACGGTTCACGTAAGAATATGCTTAGATACTGAACTACTGGAAATTTGTGTTTGAAATCCTTGACTACTCACGGCGAATCGCAGGCGTCACGGCCCTGGTACACTGTCATGTTAGTCGATGTTCTGAAATATAAAGTACAAGGATGATAGCTATATTATTGTGACATCTATTATGCCTATACATACACTATAGGAAGCATAGATAAATAAACTGTGCAAAAACCTCCCTATACCTACATTTGATAGAGCTATGTTCAACCAGAGTTATTGAGAATGACTACTAATGCTAACAGTGGTAGATACATTTTGTGCTTCACAAAATAGCTTCTTTTAGCAAGGTCGATAGAATCTGGGTAGCTGTAGGTTCCAGATTTATTTACAGATTCTCCTGATTTTCTTATCACACTCAAAGTTTCATCTCACTCAGGCAAATATTTAAACTTATGTAGAATATCAGGGGAAATACTCATGCAAATATGCAACTGAGCATGTAATAACATCTATATATTTAATTATTTGGATAGGTCATAAGCAACATCTAATAAACTAACAGAGGTCTTAGTGCTTTCTAGTGTTGTTTCGATTAATTACTGCATTCAAAATGGGTAGAAAAATTAATTGATCATCGGTTAGTATATAAAACCAATCATCGATCACAAAGATCGTACCAATTCCCAACAATAGCGCTTTCATTGATAAAGCTATCATTGGTGTAAGTCAAGCATACTACTATGTAACTCAATTTAAGGGCAATTATAGAGGAAAGCTGTTGAATATTTCAAAACCTATTTGACTGGAAACTACTCGCGAAATTAATTTCAAATGTCCAACAGATAATTTCTTATATCATAAAGAATTTTACCACATATGGTTAATATGATTAACTTTTAACTGCATTATTGTACTTACGCCTCTCTGTAGTTGATTACATAGCTGATTAGATAGCGTGTATCTCCACCCTTAAAATTTGTCCAACTGAACAGCGCCATATTTGCACTAACTTTAAAAATCTCCAATACAAGTTTATTCACAGAACATGCCGCTAAGTCGCCATTATTCTTTAACGATATGTCCATGTCCACTATTTTACTTTTATCCTTGATTTTTGCAGCATCGACAAATGCTATTATTTCAGAATAACACAGCTTTCGATTGAAGTGCACAAACGGTAATCCATTGGGCATTTTAAGGTTCTTCATGATTTCTGGCTTGAACAACTTTTGTAGATTATGGTTATCAAAAATGAACAGGGAATATCTGCAAAACAATAAGAAACAAGAACGATAATCAGATTGCTAAGGACAACCTCAAACCTAAGATTCTCTTGAGGTGAACTTGAGTTATCATCCGGAAAAACAATATTACATCATTAATTAGGTCACTTGACCATTGACCCCAAAATGGAAAAGGTTCTTTTGACTACTAAGGACAAGCTCCCAAGCCAAATTGGTAACGATTCCTTAAATGTAACTTGAGTTATCACCCGGAAACGCAATATTACCTCATTAATTAGGTCACTGTGACCTTGAATTTTGACCCCAAAATTGATATTGTTCTTCGGAACACCAAGGACAAAGCTCCCACACCAGATTGGTAATGATCCCTTCAATAGAACTCGAGTGATCATCTGGAAACTCAATATTATGTAATAAATAAAAAGTCACATTTGACCATTTTATGCCAAAATCTATATGGTTCTTTGGACCACCAAGGACATGGCCCATGCCATATTGTTAACGATCTCTTCAATATAACCCGCGTTATCATCCGGAACCGTAATATTATGTATTAATTAGATCACTGTGACCTGGGCTTTAAAGGTTTGGTGCAAAAATTGATATGGTTCTTTGGACAACCAAGGACAAGCTCCCACACCAGATTGGTAACGCTTCCATCAATACAAGCGGCCAAATGGGCCTGTATCGCTCACCAGGCATTTCAACTAATCTTAGTTAAGTTTTACATCCATCGGTGTTACTTCCAATGACTTTCAGTCAAATGGTTTAGTTTTCGAGATATTGACAACAATCTCTGGACTGGGTTTTTTTGCATTAGTGATTTTGAACAATGTTTAAGTGAAAATAGATGATATCAGTGCTAACTACAGATGGTTTCTTAACTGTCTCACTGCTGCAAGCCAGTGCAGTCAATAATTTCGATTTTCAAAAGCTCTTGACTTCATGAATATTTTGAAAACAATTCGACTTTCAGTCCAATTGTTTTCAAAATATTTATAAGGTTCAGAGATATAACCTTTGTAATATGTCGCCTGTAAAAACTCAGTCAGACGGTTGGTTTAAATACAATTGAAGAAAATGGTCTCTAAAGGCAGGTAGGTGGTCTTTATAGCAGGTTATTCCCCACCACCACACAATCCATCTAACACATGCGCATCTGGCTGAATCACCAAGTTAGCAGCAGGGGTAGGGTGAGCTGGAGTTGATTAAAAAAATAATTTGACTGAGTCATTGCTGCCTTAGGCAGCAACAACTTTCATTGCTGCCTAAGGCAGCAACAACTTTCAATCAAATACATTTCAAAATATTTTTAAGAGCATAGATGTCAGAGCACATAATACATATATCTTAAATATTTCGGCAGTATTGGAAAGGTTAATCTGTTAATTGGAATTTAATATCTAGTTTGGCAATAAAATCTGACATGGTGATAAATCAATGGATGGTGGGAACAAACCTGTATTTGCCCTATGAAAGTGAGACCGCAAATATTTAAGGAGTGATAACTCTGGCATTTGACATCCTGTCAGTTTCATTTTCCCAACACCGATATTAGACGCCGACATTAACATTGTGACCAAGTTTGGTGTCAATCCATCAAGAAATTACAAAATGAGCCGCCATTGTTGGTGACAGACAGACAGATGGATGGACGGACATACAGAAGGCAGATGGGGTCATCGCTATACGACAGCTGACTGACAAGTAAACGGAGTTAAGAAAACCAATTTCGGCTTCAAAATCCATCAAATAAAAAAATTGAATATGGCAGCCAAACACACTAAAATTTGATTGGTCCACAGCGGCCAAGTTTTTTACCTATCAACTTCCCATGAACAAACTTTAATGGCCCTTAGTCCATAATCATATCCCCAAAATTTCAGCCTGATCCGTTCAGCGGTTCTGCAGAATAAGGCGTTTTCACGAAAACTAGGTCATCCACAATGGCCGCCGAACCATTTGGCCAATCAAGTTCCTTCGAACAAATTTGGTTCAGCTCTTGCCCTATATGATATTTCGTGAGTTTTGAATCGATCCATTAAGCGGTTTCGGATAAGATTTTTAAAGCCATTTCCTAAAATCGGCCAAAATCCAAGATGGCCACCGGCCAAATTGGCTGATCGACTTTATTTGAACAAACTTGGATCCCTATGCCCTAAGGATACTTCCTGCTAAATATAATTGAAATCGGCTCAGTATATATATATATATATATATATATATATATATAGGTATATATAGGTATAGGTCAGGTTTATAGTCTGCTTCCACTTGCCTGCTCAGCCGACTTTCCAATTTCAGCTTCAAAATCCATCAAATAAAAAAATTGAATATGGCAGCCAAACACGCTAAAATTTGATTGGTCCAGTGGCCATGTTTTTTACCTATCAACTTCCCATGATCAAACTTTAATGGCCCTTAGTCCATAATCATATCCCCAAAATTTCAGCCCGATCCATTCAGCGGTTCTGCAGAATAAGTCCTTTTCACGAAAACTAGGTCATCCAAGATGGCCGCTGAACCATTTTTGGCCAATCAAGTTCCTTCGAACAAACTTGGTTCAGCCCTTGCCCTATATGATATTTCGGGAGTTTTGAATCAATCCACCATGGGGTTTCGGAGAAGATTTTTAAAGCCATTCTGGCCAGGTGAGCTAACAATGCTTAGTCTGTAAACAATTCATTCATGATGAACTTAGCTACATCATTCATGACATAATTCATTATGATATCATCTTACAAGTAACGTACATGTAGTTGATTGTGACGCCATATGACTGACGGATAACAGGAATCATCCATTAACCTAAAATGTATCAACACACTAAGTTAGGTAAGGGCTAAACATATACTCTGTACGGTTAGGGTACAGCATGTAGGCTAGGGTACAGGCTAAGCTGTCTAACTTACTTGTCCTTGACAAGGTTTTTGCCATGAATAACACGCAGACTCTTGAAGAAATGAAGTGTTTGCAGCGGAAAGGAACGGATGATCTGGATATAATCCCTCACTTCCTCAATATCACCCAAGTTCTTCTCCAATTCCACAGCAATATTGCCTAGACAAAAGCATAGCAATGAATGAACTAAATATTATAAATGACACTAATTCCAGTAGCAGATGTTATTAAAACTACTTTAATGCACAATTACCTAATATCGTAGCGAAGAAGATGCATTTATTTTTAATGGTGACTTGGATCATGTTTTATTATCGTAATGATTTTGATAAAATCACACTCATCTTGCCAAAACAAAAAATATACATTTTAGTAATTATAACATTAACACTGCAATATTCAAATTCCTTAAGGGAAATTTCAATTTTCTCAAAGAAAATGTCCATTTGCAGATCAAAAGACTATTCTTGAAAATTTACCACTCAGTTACCAAACCAGTTATTCCAGTGCTAAATTTTCAACAAATAGTCTTCCCTTGGTCTACAAATGGGCATTTTCCAAGACCTCTGCAGAAATCATTGTCGGTCAACTTGAGTGTTAAATGGTCATAATTTGGTCCTGAAAGTTTGAGCCCCAAAACATCAGACTTCATTTTTTTGACAGCGAAAAGATTTTTTAGTTGCCTTAGGCAACAGTGACCGTCAAATTAAATGAATTTCATGAAGGATTTTGCTTTCTGCTACATAGCCGAGACAATGATAGCAACAGTATTATCTACGTTCCACCATATAATCACAGCATGTAGTGAGACTAGTGACAGGGTTAGCCGTTTAATTCTCACATTTGTTCTCAAAAACTCAATTTTTTCATAGAAAATCTCCATTTCTAGACCTAGTTCATTTTTTATTTAAATTTATCATGGGAAAGACAGGCTCGATTATCGAGCCATTAATGCCAGCATTAAATTTTTAAAAACAAGCATTCTTTAAGTGTTGTTTTGCAATACATGTCCCCTACCTGGTGATAAAAACTTTAGAGATTGACAGTCAAAAACCACATTAAAAATTGCCAGAAGCAGCTGAAACTTGAACTTGATCTGTAACTTCTCATAACATAGCAATAAACCAAGTTTCAGTTATATATGGTGAAGGACAAGGAAAAAGTCTTGAAAGCTTATATGTTTGTATTTCATAAGTCGTAAGGGGACATAACTCCATCCAAAAAATGATGCAAACGCCTGAAACTAAACGAAATCACGGATTTTTTTTTTCACGAGAGAGTTGATACTTACCTCCCTAATACTCTTTGATATTGCTAAATATCGGCTTTCACTCAATAAACACTCATAATAAAAACAGCCAGGTGCCCCTACTGGGCAGGGAGTCAGAGTGCAGTCCGGCGGATGCCAGCCCCACCACCGTGCATGCGCAGACTAGCGCTTCCTGACTAATTTATTGGCTGACACACATGCAACTATTAAGAGCCTGAAGACCAAGCCTCTGTGGGGTGGAGCGGCCGGGTCCATATTAGGGAGGTAAGTATCAACTCTCTCGTGACAAAAGAAATCCGTGATTTAGTTTATTTCACTTCAAGAGTATACTTACCCCCCTAATACTCTTTGATATTGCCAGAATTCGACAGGGAATTCGGCGGGAGGGAGGTGAGGTCAAAAGATCAGCTCTTCCCTATACGCTTTTCCGCGTTTAAGGCACTTAAACTTCTGAAACTGTGTGAAAACACAGTCAGGATTTGAAAAAACATCGGCCAACACAAACCGATGGATGAGAGATGACCGAATGTCATATGCGCTCCCCCCCCCCACCCCCCTGCCTGGGAGGAAGACTCGAATGACCTCAATGTCCCATACGCTCTCTATGTACAAGTGCCATGTACTATAGGACAGAGACGACAAAGCTCCATTTTCGTATACTCTCAATGATGAACCACATAAAAACACATACCATCACCATTTTAATAAAAGGGTATGTGACAATACAATTAACAATGAACAACACATAAACAAGACTGACCTTGTTGAACCTGGCTGCTGACATCATATTCCCAGTGGTGAAGGCTGATGCAGTCCCAAAAAGTGGTTGTTCCCATTAATTAATTGTGATATATACAAGCAATGAGGAAACCTCATAAAAAAAGTACACCTGATTATCTTTTCAAAATCGATAAGGCGAGAGGATTAGAGGTGTCACGGAGATAATGGTCTGTAAAACTTGACTCACAGTGCCACTGAGCAACCGAGATAATGTCATCCACAGGGACCCCATTAAATAGGGCAGTGGAAGTCACTACACCCCGGACACTGAGCCTTGGCCATGTCAACTTGCTTAGCGGTGGCGGATTTATGACAAAACTGAATACATTCTACAATCCACCTGGAAATGGTGTCCTTAGACGCCCTGCCATGGGGTTCAATATATGACAACCATAACGCTGACTGGTCCGGAACACCATGCTTTAGAATTAGGATCATATCTAGTTAAAGCTGGCAAAAAAATAGGTTGACCTGGATATTTCAGACTGATTTTTAGCCAAGAAATTAATCCTAGGTAGAAGCTTAAGGCCTTCCCCTGTAACCACGAAACGGTCTTCCTCGGCTGATAAGGCATGAATTTCACTCCTACGCCTAGCCGAGGCCGCAGCAATTAAAAATACAGTTTTAAGAGTTAACATTTTCATAGAAATGGAACTAAGTGGTTCAAAAGGCTTATCGCCTAGTACCTGAAGCACTAGAGATAAACTCCAAGATGGAATCACCGGGGGATTCCTTGGTCTTAGATTGCCCATGCCTTTAATTAATACATTTAATGTACTTACTTCATCACTTCCACTATTAGCCAAGCAAGGGATAACAGTCATTAAAGCTGACTTATAACCAGCAATAGAGTTAGGCTTGAGGCTATAGGCATCATACAGGTGACAGAGGAAATCAGCTACTACCTGAATAGAGGAATCCATTGGATCAATACATCTTTTTGAGCACCATTCTGCAAATCTGTTGATTTTATAATTATATGCTCTGGAGGTTGACCCCCTCCTGGCTTTGGCCATAAACATGGCTGCTTGCTCAGAAAAGCCCTCCTTAATTCTAGATTCCTTGACAACATCCACACAGTCAATCTGAACATTGACGGATTGTTGTGAAGGGCCTTGCCCTGGAAGATAATGTTGTCCATCAGAGGCAGAGGAACCGGATTGCAGACCAGAAGGTCCAGCAGATCCGTATACCAGGATCGGCTTGGCCAATTTGGGGCGATCAGAAGCACTTGGCACTCCTCCTGTCTGATTTTCTGAAGAATTTTTGGAATCAGGATTGCTGGAGGGAATGCGTATGCATACATTCCCACCCAGCTGATAGCTAACGCATCTGTTGCGAAAGCGCTTGGATCTGGAATCGGAGAGACGTACATCGTCATCTTCGCATTCTTCTTTGTTGCGAACAAATCGATGTTGGGTTTCCCCCAATGGTCGAACAGACGATCCGCCACACATTGATTTAGTTGCCATTCCGTCGGTAAAACACTCATCCTTCGGCTCAATGAGTCTGCTATCAGATTTAACCTTCAGGTACCAACAAAACAGTTTCCATGTCATCATACAGAGACTGGGTGACTTCGTTCCGCCCTGGTGGTTTATGTAAGTCACAACTGTTGAGTTGTCTGATCGAATAAGAACAATCTTGCCCTAAACTTTCTGTAAGAAATGTTCCAGGCCCAGGACTACTGCTCTTAACTCCAGTAGATTGATATGTTCCTTTAACTGTTCCAGATTCCAAAGCCCTGGATATCGTGGATTCTTCCAGGCAAGCTCCCCACCCCTCCATCAAGGCATCTGTATACACAGTTACTTGAGGGTGATGAGGGGTTAGCATAACCCCCGCCAGGAGATTCTCTGTCTTCAACCACCATTGCAGGTGGTGAATTAGAGGCTCCAACACTGACATGTTCGAGTCCAGTGAACCTGTACTCTGGGTCCATTGTGTCATGAGAAATAACAGGATCGACCACCTGAGGTATGACTGGTTCCAAAGAAACCAGCAACCCCAGCATTCTCAAGTAAACCCATGCCAGGACATGACGACTGTTGCACACTGACTGTATTACTGAGATGAGTATCTGAACCCTCTCCCGAGTAGGATAAACATATCCTGTCTCTAGATCGAAGAACATTCCCAGGTAAACAAACTTCTGGGATGGAGTCAGCTCTGATTTTTGGAAATTGATTATCCAGCCTAAGTCTGTGAGAGTCTTCAAAACAATCTCCAGATTGGCCGATAAACTTTCCTGGGTGTGTGCTTTTAACAGCCAGTCGTCTATGTACATGTGGACTGCTATGCTTCTCCTGCGGAGGTATGCTGTAATCGCAAGAACCACTCTGGTGAAGACCCGAAGAAATTCCGAAGGGTAACACCCTGAATTCCCACTGTCTGCCCTGGAATGCAAATCTCAGGAAGCGACGGAAACTCCTCGCTATGGGGATGTGGAAATAAGCATCCTTCAAATCTATTGAAGCTGTCCACATTCCCCTCTCCAACCCTGCCAACACCGACTTCACAGTCTCCATCTTGAAACTGGGTGTCTCTATGAACTTGTTCAATGGCTTGAGGTTGAGAATTGGTCTCCACCCTCCGGTGTTTTTTGTCACTAAGAACACGGTTGAATAGAAGCCCAGACACTTCTGTGCCGGCTGAATTGCTCCTTTTTGCACGAGGGAGTTTATTTACTCCTCTATACACAACCTTTGATCTGGATCTCTCGGAATTTGAGTCCAGATTGGCACCAGAGACAGTCGCGATGGTGGGCCTGTCATTCAAGCGGGATGATACCCGACTGAAAGCCATCGCAAGACTAAACGGTCCCGAGTCAACCGTTCCCACTCTTGCATGTGGTTGGCCAGACGCCCTCCCACTGGTCCACCTAGGGAGAGAGGTGGACATAAGGAGTGCAAGAGCGGCACTGTCTCCTTTGCCAGAAACACCGGAGTGGTTCTCACCGTGGTAACCGGCCCATCAGGCACGATTACCACGACCAGATCCTCGCGCGCCACGACCAGCACCACGCGCACCTCGGTGCGCGGGTGGCTGCGTGTGCCTGAGGAGCCTGCGGCCCCCCTCACTGCTGGCCGAATCGCACGCGGCCGAGGCCGATGCTGCGATGGTGGCTGGCCTCTGACATGGCCACCTCCACCTCGAGCCTGCAGGGGATGGTACGCAGGGGGCGCAGCGCGAACGCGCTCCCTACGGAGCACCTCAAACAGTTCGCGCAGCGCCCTCTGGTTGTTGACCAGAGTGACCGTCTCCTGGAGGTGCCTACATCCCTCACCTCCAGAGACCAGGACCTGCCATAGGCGTACGCCTATTGTACAGGTCCTGGGATGGGCACAGGTTATCTAACGCAAACGTGCGCCTCGCCCGGACACTTCTGGTCACCGCCCGAGTCATACAGTCCAGAGCCAGGTTGATACCATCCTGGATGGCTCTCTGGACTGTGACCGGGCTCGGTTGGCATGATGCGGATGCTGTTACTACCCCCTGTAACAGCTGGGAGACGTGAGACAGCGCCGCAATAGACGCTCTCCCACTCTCCTCCGCATCACGCAACGCGGCATTGGCCGAACGCAGCGCGTTCGAACACAAGGCTCCCGTGTCAGAACGGGAGCCTGGCCGCGTATCCTCACCTAAAGCCGCGCGGTCATCCACGCTAGGCTTAGGTACCACACCATACCTCTGGTAGTCCACGGGTACGATGCGGCAGCGCCTTGCGACCTCGTGAGGGGCCATCGCGAGACACCCATTCGCCTTGATGGACGTCTCTACCGCCGAGAACATATGCTCTGCTAGCGGCAGAGATGGCATGGCGCTAACAGTCGACTTTCCAGCTAACCATGGCCTGTGGTCTCGCTAGCTAGCCGACTGCTCCACGGGCAGGTCTGGCCTGACACTTATCAGCCATTGACAAGCGTCAAACCAATCCTCCTCCGTGGCTAACTGCGAAAGCTCTACTTCCTCCTGAGCTAATGCAGTCGAGCTTGACGTTGGATATGCTGACACTCCTGGCAAGCCAGAGAAAGCATGCGGGCCCGAAAGAGCAGGCATGTTAATCTGACTGGCTTGTCCAGGAGCAGGCGCCGTGGTAGAGCGTGGAGCAGATACCACCACACCACGGCCCTGGCCAGCACCAGCAACACTCTCGGCAAGCTGAGGTATGCGGAATAACTGACCATCAGATCCAACCAGGGCCACCTTCTGAACCGTGAATTCTACTCCTGCGTGAGTAGAATCGTGGATCATGTCGCCTGTATTCCCCGCGAGGGGTGCACAGACGTCAAAATCCATGGCCACGGCTTCAGAAGGGGAACCCCGCAGATAATCCTCTTCTTCCTGGCCAGAAAGATTAGACTCCGGGTCAGCAAAGAGAGCTAACCCTGTGGCGTGCGGATTCCCCTGGGCTGATAAGCAGCCAGCAGGTTCCAGCGACACCCGTCCGCGGACCACCGGCGCGGCAAGCCTGCTGCCAAGGTCGTGGAACACCCCCTCTAATGGGGCCACCTCTGAATCGTCGAAAACTGGTAACGGCCTAAGGAAAGTCGATTCAGAGGCGGCGATTATCTGCTCAGAAGCAGATGACGAGGACAACAAAGGATTTGGTCCAGGAGGCATGCCATGGAGCAACTCTGGTACCAAATCCTTTATTGCCCTCTTCATCTCTCCCAACATCTCACTACGGAAGGCCTCCATGTCCACTGAGGACGAGGCCTTCCCCTTACCCTTTTTACTCACCTCTCGTTTCATCTTCCTCTCTTCCTCCGCAACCTTGTCCTTCGCCTGTAAGCATAAAAACTCCTTCATTAGTTCGCACCCCCACCCCCCAATGCTTACACACATCACAATTAAGTAATGGCCCACAGGGGCTACATTGGAAACAAAGATGTGGTATAAACTTCTCCTTCAGGAAGCGACCACAGGACGGGCAACCAGGTCTCTGAAACAGGACAGATGACGAGGACAATGAGTATTTTAGTTAAGGTTAGAAACTCAAAACCAATAATAAAAGAGAGGAAAACTGATCATAAAGATCACTATTCATATGAGAAACCAGCGTTGGGCAAAACTTTAATTGTTAATAAAGAGCAAGGCTGATTATGACGTCATTATTTCGAGACAGAAATTAAATCGATCCAAAAACAAACATCCAGGTGTAAGGATGAATTGTATTCATAACCAGAACATCTTCAGGATAGATATTCAGACTACACAAACTTCAGATACACAATGATAATAGTGGCAATTTATAGTTTACATAATTATCATCACCTCATATCATTAACTAGAATACCTGACACTTTGTATCGACAAACCATCCAATGTGATGAACTGGAGCACTCCACCAAGACTATGACCTCTTAACTCTCTCCACCTTAGGGGGAAGGAATTGGATCAAGAGGGCAAAGTGAGAAGACCTTCTTACGAGGCCTCCGAGTCACTGGACATAGACTTTTTGGTTAGATAACCTAACAGTATTAGTGGGGAATGGAACCTTGGTGGAGAGAAACAAACCCTCTGTTGATGTGATGTCCCATACATATCCAGACAGATACCTGTGGACATAAACACAAAGAGAGATTAGTATTATATAGCACCATGTTGACATAAAACAACTATACTAGGCGCTTATCATGATAAACGCGAGTCCCGGAAACACATTACACCGGGAAAAAACTCGCTAAAATATAATAGAAGTCACCTGATGGATAGATCCTGGGCCCTGCTCTGGCGAAGTAACTATATCTGCCATCTTTACAGGTGTTCTAAACTTCTAATAAACGCTTAAAAAGACTTGAAAAAGACTTGGAAAAGCTTTGAGCACAAAAGCATGTGTACACCCTCTGCCAATAAATTAGCAAAGAGGAAGCGCTAGTCTGCGCATGCACGGTGGTGGGGCTGGCATCAGCCAGACTGCACTCTGACTCCCTGCCCAGTAGGGGCACCTAACTGTTTTTATTGAGTGAAAGCCGATATTTAGCAATATCAGATTATTAGGGAGGTAAGTATACTCTTGAAGTGAAATGGAACTTGGTCTGTAATTTCTCATAATAAAGTAATGTACTGTAGCACGGATCGACCGGTCGGGTCTTTGCCATCCCAGCCAAGCTGGGTACGGGCTGCCCGTCCTGGATTCGTTCCTGTAAGCTCGCCGCACCCCCCCCCCCCCCCATGGGTAGAGCAATAAGCGTTTATGGGCCTATGAGAGATATTTTGTTGTCAAAACGACTAAGTTCATTAAAACGCATAGCGCGCATGTCACTGTGTTGGCAGACCAGGTATAGCATGACCAAGAGCGAGTGGCGCTTTTAGTGTACCGAGCAGGTACTTTGTAATTCTTAATAATTAACCATTCTCGGCGAATCTGGCATTAATCAAGACCAGAATTCGACGGGCTTTTCAAATATGTAAACCATTTTAAAATCGGTCCAGAAATGGCTGAGTTGTTGCCGTTTTCCCCTTTCAGATTATATTCAAAATATAGAAATAACGTCGTAAATACGTATATATACATATCTAGATAATAAGTGATTTGTGTGCAAGTGACCTCTGACATCATAAGTATGCATCTATATGTATCGCGATAATTAGATAATTGTGTACACGTCACGAGTTTCTATCCCGCTGATTGGTTGGTTCAGCTAATTTTGATTGGTTGAGGCAGCCAGTCCTGATGTTTCAGCAAGTATAAAAAGGGATGATTTCAGTAAATCGGGAGCATCATCGGCCAGGGCCCAACAGTCGGGATCTGCTTGCGGCACCGAGCAGGCGAGACAGTTATTAAGCATTCACCTCTATTTCGGCTGGTTTCTCTCCCGTGGTACCGAAGCAGTTTTCCGACCCACCGCAACTTAAATTTTGTAGGCTCCCGGATGGTCATTCGGGGGCAGCATTAGAACTTTAAATAATATTGTTCACATTTAATTAAGAACCAACAAGGAACAATATATTGCGGTGGGGCCTTCTGTGGCCTAAAAATGTAATTCTACAGATGTAGAGGCAGCGATGTTCTTTGGTGGATGACTTGCCGAATCTGCCGGCCATGCCCGTCCTGGATCAGCATGCGGGAATCCTGTCTGCAGGAATCTACATGCGAAAACTTTCCAGCTTCCAGAGAACGTGTCACCTCACGTCACTCCAACGGTGACGTATCAATTTCAGTAACATGATAACCCGTCCTTAAGAATGGCTACCGAGTATTCAAGTAACTATACATAACATCCTTAATTAATCTGTTAATTACAACTTTAACGATTGTATTTTATCTTTGTAAACGGTCCCATGACTAAAAGGCACTGTAACGGTCTTAGGACCACTAGTTATAATTTCTTTATCTGTTCATAGTTATTTTTATTTACTGTAAGGTGTTTTCACTAACCGCACTATAATAGGTCTATCAGCCTGTACCATTATTATTATCCTGATCAATTCACATTGTTATTACTTGTATTTGGTTAGTTTATTATATGGCTAGATATATACAGCACTTTGGTTGAATATAAGTGGCCCTTTCTGGCCAATACCCTTCCCCAGCTTTAAGCGGTGGCCGCATTTTCCTGTGACAGAGGCCCGCGCGAGGCACTTGTCTCTAGCAAGGATCCAGTGACGGCGGCCCGTACGAGGCTACTACTTCTAACCCAGAAATACAGCATCAGACGTTATGCCCGCGCGAGGCACATAGCCTCTCGCCACGATAAAGGATATTTTCCTTTTTTTTTTCCTTTTCAGCTTAGAGGTATAATAACTTATATTAAGTTAATTAGTGATCGCGCATGCATGGGCCTCCTTTACGGATGTACCTCTGCGGACCTGCGAGTCTGTGTGGTACCTCCGGTGGTCCCCCGTTTAAAAGTTCATCAGGCTGTCTCTGTGTCTTGTATTATCTAGCAAACTTGACGGTCTGGTTAGGTAAACTAATTGTCTAGGCTTATTTAGGTTTTGTCACCATCAAATCTTGTAAGTCCATAGATCTCAAAATTGCTATGGACAGACATACCAGTGACACCAATTCATGGGATGATACTGTTGCGGTTAATGTTTGCGACAATGGTCGCACGGCCCCACCGGAACGATTGAGTTCCACCGGCCTTAGGAGCCGGTCTTTGTTACCCGTAGGGCAGTGTCACATGGGATCCGTAACCCTGAGACCGGGAGCTAACCAGCGTCATCATTCGTCGTGCACATGCGATGCGGCGAGTTGACAGCAGACACCGGAATGGCCCGACGCTTAAACCCACCCACCCTCCCGCGAGCTACAAGTGGTGCCCGATGTGGGGCTCGAAGAACAATAACACTAGCAACATGCAGCGAACTCACACCCACACCATACAGCGAGCTTGGAACGCTTTCTCCATTCACCGACGTTTCCCTCGAATAAGAGGTGGAGTCCTACGATGGGCACCACGCTCGCATACTATGTCAGGAATTCTAGAGATGTGAAATCACCAGCACCGCAATATCACCTGTTCTCGCCCATCAGTGAGAGGACATTACGCGATGCCTCACAAGCGGGAACAGAATTTTGTACCATATCAGACGCCTGCAATAGGCCAACTCCATCAGGGCCGGATCATGGACGATCTCGATAAAGACCTGTTTACGGGCAAACCTATTACCCTTCCCATCACTATCGTTCACCCGTGGCATCACTGGATGATATATGGCAGGGTTATAATCCTTACAATAGACAACCTCCCACACAGCCCCCATTAAATATACCATCCTATTTCCAGGGGACGACACGATACCACGGGAGGAGTCGGCACCACCATTTCATCGATACATCAGTCATGCCACACATCACGACCATCAGCCAACCGCACCACCACCGTACAAGGAGTGTCTGCCTTCAAAACACGAAGAACGTCCCCGTCATCTCCACAATGCGCCGCCTCCCGTCCATAGACCTATGCCGGTTTATGGATCTACATCGGGGTGGGCATCCAGAGATTTGCCTACACGCGCTCATACTCCTTCATACAGGCCTCTTCCTCCTCAGCATTGGCATCGACAGGAAACACCCACACCACCGCCACCATCATCCGCACGTCGACCACCATCAGCATTCTCATCAGTCTCCCGAGTACCACCACCACCCGGATTTGCACCACTCAGTTTTTCCCGTGATCCTGGCTGGGTCATTCTCCCTCCTGAATTTAGCGGGGAGAATGACTGGGCCAACTACAAAGTTCAATTTGAAATTATCAGCGGAACAAAGCGCTGGAATGATCAGCAAATAGGTGAATATCTCGCCACGAAGCTGTCCAGAAAAGCCCTTCAAGTTCTCGCAGGCCTTGGGACTGATTACACCCCCTCATACACACAACTTGAACGTGCGTTGTCGGAACGGGTCGGCGACACCGCTGTTCGAGAACCTAGCCATTTCCAACTCAAAAATCTCCGACAACGCACGGGAGAGACACTACTGGAGGCATCACCCATCTCCATCTCGACACATTCACTGACGCATTGAGCGGTGAACCCACTCTAAAGGAAACTCTTTCTTGCCGACCATGGAAGCCTGGCACAATTAACAGCCACCGTGGTACGCATTGAGAATTTCCTGGAATCCTATCAATGAGATAGAGGGTGTGAATATCGCCACATCACACGACACCCGCACTACACCCACCATGACCACCACTGCAGAACAACAACAGGCATAAACACACCACTCCAATCAGAATCACACGCCTAGAGGAAGAGGGCGTGGCCAAGGCCACAATGGGGCCCAAGGGTGCGGGAACCAGCACAACAACAACAACTACCGTGGCAATATGCACGACAGAATAGACGAGATAAATAACCAGATCTCAGTACTCACCAACTTGGTAACAACACTCAGTACAAACTTGCCAACCACACACCCTAGAACTGCACCCACTACCAACCTCGCACCACCACCAAACACATGTTACGGATGCGGTCAGTAGGCCATTGGAGGGAACGGTGCCCTAACCAGCCTCCGTCTACAACACCCACTGATTGAAGAGCCACCTTGGTGCCCATTCTTACAACCTGGCTCAGCTGTGGCCTCCGTACAACGTCTGGTGGCCAACTATCAGCAACCTGCATCAGCATTCTCACGTACACCATTACGCACAGATTTATATATGTCGGTGCCTATGATGCCTCCCACATCAGCAGCACTGCCATCCCCCTCTTGCAGACAATGTAATCCCGCAATGTCGGCTTCTAACAAACCTTCTTTCCTATGTAAAACAGCAGTGGTAGGTTGTAGCACCTCCACTGAAACGTTTTTGTAAGCACCACGTCCCACCGCCAAGACACAGGATTCTCGGTGTCCCTTCGTGGTATGCAACACACCTTCCTGCACAGCATCATCCCCCGCTTCTACAGACAGCAGCAGTATGGGAGACACAATCAATTCCGCATCATGGATCCGCAAACGACGACGTTGCCGCCGATATGAACGTATTCCAAGACGTCACTGCTTCTTCTGTGTATCTACTAAGCATCCCATGATGACTGTAAGAAATGGCTCGTTCAGGTAGCTCTCATCCGTGATCATGAAAATCCTATCAGCACCACCATCTATACTAACCCCGCATATACAGAAACTGCACCAAATCCACCACCATTGCTACCACCAGCTCCGTCATCACCAAAGCACTCACAGCGGCAGCGACGACGGAATGGCCCTTTCCTCACTCAGCCATCTACAGCACTAAAAGAAGCTATCCGGAAACAAACCGAAAATATACAGAATGATTCCGTTCCGACTCCTCTGTCACAAATGGTATCATTGGAGACTCTCCCGCAGGCACATCGGAAGGTTATATATGTGTGCTTGTCTGTTTAGCGGTATTTCCACCAGTGCCACCATTGACACTGGAGCTTCTGTCACTGTTTTAAACAAATGCTTATATGAGAGCATCTCACCTCATAAGAAGCCACCCCTTAAGCCTACAAATATATATTTACAGACAGCCACGGGAGCTGATGTTCCCGTGGCTGGTGTAGTTAATCTTATTATTCAAATAGAGGAGATGCAATTCATTCAGCGAGTTGTCATCGCCTCTATTCAAAATGATGCCCTTCTTGGGTCTGATTTCCTCAGGGCCAGCGAAGCCGCAATACGCTGCCGACTACAAGAACTCGACATACACGGCTGTCAGATACCTCTTGGACCGGAGTTGTCATTATACAACACGTGTGCTGTAATACTTTCAAGTACAGCCACAGTTGAGCCGGGACAGGAACAAATCTTATGGGCCACTGCACCACAGTTAGGAAGCAACACTCACATCGCCATGCTGGAACCCGCCCCTGATTACATGATCGCCTCACAATGCGCAAGTCCCCGTATGATCGTGGACACCACCAATAAAGAACACGTTCCTTTCAGAGTGTTCAATGGCACCGCAAACCCCATAACTCTTGAACCGGGAGTACGCTGTGACCATTTGGTGGACGTGATCTCTTTGGAAACACCCACACATACCACACCGCACGCACACAAATCACTGATGATTTACCTGAACACATTCATGATTTGTATTTACATGCCACAGTAGGATTAAAGCAATCTCAGAAACATCAAATACATGAATTACTTTACAAATATCGCGATAGTTTTTCCTCCGGAGACATGGATCTCAGAGAAACACATCTTGTACGACACTCCATCGACACGGACAACAATTGCCCCATACGACAACTGGTACCACGTCTTCCCATTCACAAGGAAACGGAAGCCCACCAACAAGTAAATGACATGTTGCGGACCGGTATCATTGAACCATCAGCATCTCCATGGGCCAGCCTCATAGTACTAGCAGGCAAGAAGGACGGATCCTTGCGGTTTTGCATCGACTACCACCGCCTTAATGATCTTAGCGTTAAGGACGCATATTCGATCAGGCCTTGGATTCCTTGCCCGGAACCAAATGGTTTTGTACCCTTGACCTAGCTAGCGGTTACTGGCAAGTAGCCATAGATGAAGCTGACATGGAAAAGACCGCATTCATTTGTAGGGATGGTCTTTTCCAATTCCGCAAGATGCCCTACGGCTTGTGCAACGCTCCCGGAACATTCGAATGTCTCATTGAGCAGCTATTGACTACCCTGCAATGGGAGATCTGTCTGTGTTAAATCAACGACATAATCGTCTTTGGGCCTACATTTCAGCAAACTCCAATTAATTTGGACACCGTGCTCTCACATTTCTGCATGGCCAACTTAAAGCTCAAACCAAAGAAATGTCATCTCTTCAAACAGTGTTGAGTTCCTGGGACACGTCATATCCGGTGATGGAGTGGCTACTTAGCCGTCAAAAACAAAGGCAGTAGCAGAGTGGCAAACGCCCTCTTCGGTAACAGAAACTCGGGCTCTGTCACTACTATCGCCGATATATCCGTCACTTCAGCGAGATTGCTTCACCTCTATATCAGATCACTGAAAAGGATCGACCAATCGAGTGGACGAGTGAGTGTGAAGGTTACTTGAGGGCGTTGACTGACCTCTTGATGCGCCCCCCCACCCCCACACCCCGATTCTCGCCCATCCTAATCCAAACCTCAATTTCATCTTGGACACTGATGCGTCAGTTTACGCTATTGGCGCGGTTCTATCTCATGTCACAGAGGATGGAACGGAGCAGGTATTGGGTTATGGTTCGCGTACACTAAATAAAACAGAAGAGATACGCAACCACAAAGCGAGAACTACTTGCGGCGGTACATTTAGTCGAGTACTATAAACACTTTCTGTACGGCCGCCCATTTACACTCCGTACAGACCATGCCTCCACTACGCTGGCTCAGAAACCTAAAAAATCCAGAGGGGGGGAGGGGAGCGAGATGGCAGGAATCCCTGCAGGCCTATAACTTCAACGTTGTTCACCGTCCCGGCAAATTGCATGGAGCCAGAGAGTTATAAGCTCCTAGAATGAGTTCCATGAACAGGCGGCAGTGGGCCCGTGAGGGCCTGGGGGCACGTAAAATATCAATTATAGTGCAGAGGAGAAACTGAAGGCCTACGTGCCTAACGAAGGATGAATTAACATCCTACTGTGGTACCGTCTAGTCGGCATATTGTTCGGGCTACCGAGATATTTGGTTCATCCTGTCTCGGTAAGTGGACATGCGTGGTAGGAGGCGACAAACCTCACCCAGGGTTAGACTCTGCAGATTCTTTTTGGATTTTTATGATCAAAGTTTGTATTCTGTTGGCAGATAGGTACGGATCAGACCGTCGGTTGACCCTGAGCGTGAGCTCAGATGGTGATCGCTATCGAATGAGTCGCCGGCCGGTCGTCTTGGTCATGTCAGTTCATCTGTGTGGTCAAGATGGCTCAATGTACAGTCAGACCATGGTAAGCGTTCGTATTGCGAGCCATGCCTTCCGTGATCTGAGAACATGAAGTGATTCTTTGGGAAGCGGGAGGGTATATGCGTGAGAGGGGCATCACATGAAAAGATCATGGACTATGTCTCTCAATCATGTTTCTTGGGCATGATTCTCGATCTCATGTTAGACTAATGTCACGTGGGCTATGTCCTTCGATCATGTTTTTATGAGCCTGAGTCTCATGTAAGACTAGCTGTTCTACGCCTTGATTATACTTCTTATAGGCATAGTCCTTAGTCTCATACACATATACGGGAAAGGCACCTAGTCTGGGCTGCGTTCCTGCGTGAGGCACTGGCCGACGTCCCATGATGAAGACAGACTTCGCCGGGAAAGGCCAAAAGGTGTGTAGTGAATGCCAATGCCCTCAGCAGAATTGGGCAAGGATATGAACACGAACAGGCCAAAACCGTGACACAATCTACACGGCCATCTCCGAAGTTCCCCGAATTGTGGTGCGCAGTGTGGAATCCGGAGAAAATCGCACACGAACAAGTACAAGACGCGCAAACACGGAATATATACGTGTGGATCCAGGAGGGGGTACATCCTCCCTGTGAATCTGTAACATCATTGTCTGACATGGCAAAATATTACTACCAGCGGTTCGAAGAATGTCACCTCAACTACAACGTTCTTTATATAAATAACCGTCTGGTGATTCCGGAGTTATCAGAATGTCATCTTACTACAACTACATGATAACGCCGGACATCTAGCCATGGAAAGGACTGATACACGGATTAAACAACGATTCCACTGGATCGGGATTTGCGATAGTGTAAACGCATGGGTTGTCAAATGCACACCATGCCAAAGACGCGCTGTTGGCCAGCACTATATCGTACCCTCACAAATTAAGATTGTCGGTGCACCGTGGGAGCAAGTGGCTATAGATGTGCTCGGACCCTTGAATACGACGGATGACGGAACAAGTACATACTCGTATTGCAAGATTATAATACGAAGTGGGTAGAAGCATTTGCTTTGCCGGACCAAGAGGCATCCAGCGTAGCTGAGGTCTTGGCAAGTAATGTATTCTGCTGTTTCGGTATGCCCTATGAACTGCACTCGATCAGGGAAGTAATTTTGCAAGTTGTTTCACATCGTCAAAACAAGGACGACTCCATATAACCCTCGCAGTGACGGGATGGTGGAGCAGTTCAATCGAACTCTCGCGAAGATGCTTACTAAAGAAACACGCCTTGATTGTAGAGATTGTGATCTATGACTCCCATATGTACTCATGGCTTACCGCACTTCAGTACATTCCAGCATGGGTTACACCCATGCTCTTACACCCATGCTCGATTAATATTAGGCCATGAATTAGCCTTACCCCTGGACCTGGCTATGCCTAGGGTACCAGGAGAGAAAAATTCACCTTCTCTTTACGTAGAACTCTTGCCGCAACGGATAGAACAAGCCCATGAGTTAGTAAGAGACACCTTATCCATTGCACACCGGCGGCAAAAGACATGGCACGACTGGAGAGTGCATGGAAATCCTTATGAAGCAGGACGGATGGTATGGGTACACGATTCGTGGTGGTCTGCAAACGTGCCAAGTAAACTGAGCTACCAGTGGAAAGGCCCTTATGTGGTAGTAGGTAAGACGTCGGACGTGACCTACTGTATCCGTGCTTCGGATGGCCTGCCCTCAGTCATCCACTTCGATCGACTTAAACCATGTGTCAATGACGACCTTGTACCAGATTTCGGGCGGGGCGTTTTCCGTGATGCAGGTACCGAGACAGAAATTTCTACGGAAACTAGTATTCCCACCAAGCCAGAACACTGGTGAACAAGCGGCTGATGATGAGGAGGATGACAAGATACGTACTCTCCCTCTCCCTCCTCAGCACGGGTCTACTCGATCTGGGAAGTCGTATTTGAAGAACTTCTCGTCTGTATTGTCCAAGGGGCAGGATGGAAAAGCTGTTCCACCGACCTCTTCCCATTTCCACCCACTTCATGCTATTAACACCCCCCCCCCCCATCATAGAGTTACCACAAGCCGAAGCTGAGGCTGACCCAAGCCATGCTTCCTGTGGGGTGGAACATGTGATGAATAGCATGGAAGTGAAGAGGCTGGATGAAGCCTTGGCGTGTCTAGACCGCAGAACCGTACAACAAGGTGTACCCGACCACGCCCCGAAATCGCGAGACCATGCCTCACCCAAGGGACACCCCCATCCGTAGTCCCACCACCGCCAAAAATCCAACTCGCGTCCCTCATCTATGCACCAAGTTCGCACATTACCGACCCGATCCATTTCACACTCCACTCGTCGTCTGTTGACCGTCAATCTTCAGATATGAGAGAGACTGCTGCTACAGAGATGGCATCCCACACCGTACCGACTAACAATACGCCCACCCCGCACTGGGCAGGGAAGCAGACTGTTCAGCAAATTCTCGGCTCGAATCTTCCCAGTGCCTAAAAGCTACGACAAGGCACCAACCGCCATGTAACAGGAGATAACCACATCCCCCCTGTCCAAGGGGCACCCTTTCCATAGGCCCCCCCCCCACCCCCCACCCCAACCCCCGTGAGCAGTCAGGACATCACACCGCAGACAGAACGTCAATTACCTACAAAGTACACTTGCCTTCAGGGCTGGATACATCCATTCAACATTGCGCGAACATCACACGCATACTCACTTATACTCAGTATAACAGAGCCAGTCATCACCAGTGACAACATCATTTAACAGCACCTAATGGTTTGCAACAGACAACAGACTCCGCATTCACCAGCGTGGAAAACTGGAATATGCCCACTACGCATAACATTAGCCTCATACAGCAGTCCGGATCTCCCTACATCAGTCATTATCGTCAGCAACACCAGCTAACATTCCTCCCGCACACACCCTCTTATCCAGGTATGGGAGAACTGATCATACAGATGAAAGGAATGCACCGCAGCCATCTACAGCACGCGCTAGTAGGAGAAACCCCCTCCATACCCCTCCCCTCTCCTCGCGTCGTACGGAGTCAGCTAAATATTACAAACATCATCTACACGTAATAACAGTCAATATTATTAAGAGAGCAAGATGCCCGCAGACTGTCATCAGTCACAAGTAGGATTTTGCTACCGAATGTGAATTCGATAATGGATTGATCAAAGTTATGACAACCACCTTTTTCGTCATCTGCGCTCTAAAAGTAACTCTGTCCCGCCCAAGGGCTCGGCCATTACAGAGTGAAGCACATCATGTCCGATAAATTTGACACCGCACCACAGCCACCCTCCCAAGACGGTTGTAAAAAAAATGCCACATTACATCACAGCGCAAGACTCATCCACAGAAAACCAGCCACGCGTAATCAATTTTCACCAACAGGACAGGAACACGGGCACTCGGGTTGACTGTATTTACAATCTCCAAATGACAGCATTGTAAATCGTAAAACTGTGTGCACTCATTTCTGAGCTGTATTGTAATTTAACTATTATATAGGAAATACGGTACCTTTTCTCGTCTAGAAAAATCTTGGTACATTCCTTTGTTTGCAATCAGCAACTGGCGTATTCTGTCCATGTATGTATACCCAAGTGCCTAACCCATAATCTTGCAATCTGCAGTAGCATAATAATGTTCTCTAAGCAGCATTGACGTAGTTAATATACTTCATGATTAATCGTATGATCGCGATTATTTCTTTTAAATGATCGCGATTATGAACAGTGAATAATCGTGCAACCCTAACATAGCCTTTCGCCACGATAAAGGATATTTTCATTTTTTTCCTTTTCAGCTTAGAGGTATAATAACTTATATTACGTTAATTAGTGATCTCGTATGCGGGGCCTCCTTTACGGGGGGTACCTCTGCGGACCTGCGAGTCTGTGTGGTACCTCCGGTGGTCCCACGTTTAAAAGTTCATCAGGCTGTCTCTGTCTTGTATTTATCTACCAAACTTGACGGTCTGTTTAGGTAAACTAATTGTATAGGCTTATTTAGGTTAGGTCACTATCAAATCTTGTAAGTCCATAGAGCTCAAATTTGCTATGGACAGGCATACAGGTGACACCAATTCATGGGATGATACTGGTGTGTTTAATGTTCGCGACGATGGTCGCATGGCCCCACCGGAACGATTGAGTTCCACCGGCCTTAGGAGCCGGTCTTTGTTACCCGTAGAGCAGTGTCGTACAGGATCCGTAACCCCGAGACCGGGAGCTAACCAGCGTCATCACTCATCGTACACATGCGACGCAGTGAGTCGACAGCAGACACCGGAATGGCTCGACGCTACCCCGTGAGCTACAGTACCAATTCTCAGTTGAATATCTTGAGACTGCGAGAAAAAGGGTGGAAAACTAATATTTTTCGCATTTCATAAGTTGAAATGGGGCATAGCTCAATGAAAAACTGGTGAAAATGTCTGAAACTCGAACTTACTCAGTAACTCCGTCTACTAAAGCGATGTACCAATTTCCCTTTAAACATCTTGAAGGATTGCGAAAAAAGTGCAGAAAGCTGATATTTTTCGTCGTAAGCGGGCATAACTCCATCAAAAATTGACGCATACCCCCCGAAACTCGAACTTGGACTGTAACTTCTCATAACAAAACAATGTAGCAATTCTCAGTAGTATATCTTGAAAGACTGCGAAAAAAGTGCGGGAAACTAATATTTTTCCTATTTCATAAGACGAAAGGGGCATAACTCCATGAAAAATACACGAAAATGTCTGAAACTCAAACTTGCTCTGTAACCCCATTAGCCTAAAGCGATGTACCAACTTTTCCTTAAATATCTTGAAGGAGTGCGAAAAAAAGTGCAGAAAGCTGATATTTTTCATATTTCCTAAGTTGAAAGGGGGAATAACTCCATCAAAGATTTACTCATACGCATGACACTCGAACTTGGTCTGTAACTTCCCATAACAAAGCAATGTAGCAGTTCTCAGTATAATATCTTGAAAGACTGCTGGAAAAAAGTGTGGAAAACTAATATTTTTCGTATTTCATAAGTCGAAGGGGGGTGGGGGGGGATAACTCCACGAAAAATTTACGCAAATGTCTGAAGCTCGAACTTGCTCTGTAACTCCCTATACTAAAGCGATGCATCGATTTTTGCTTAAATAGCTTGAAGGTGGGCAAAAAAAAGTGCGGGAAGCTGATATTTTTTTAATTTCTTAAGTCGAAAGGGGGCATAACTCCATAAAAAATTGACGCATACACCTGAAACTCGAACTTCATCTTTACCTTCTCATAACAAAGCAATATAGCAATTCTCAGTACAATATCTTGAAAGACTGCGGAAACAAGTGAGGAAAACCACCTGCGACAGACTGACAAGACAGATGGACGAACAGACAGATGGAGTGAAAACCTATAGTACCCCTCCCCCGGTTTTACCGGTAGGGGACTAATAATCTCATAGTTTGCAACTAGACATTTCTCAAGACCACTTCAGAAACCATTTGTGGCCAGTTTGTGTTTTAACCCTTTAACACTTATATCAGCCAAAATGGCTTTGACAGTGGTCTTGAGACATGTCCATTTGCAGACCAAGAGATAATTTTTTTAGCATTTATGACTGGAATGACTGGTTCAATAACCAAGCCAGTCATTCCAGTGGTAAATGTTAAAAAAAAAATGGTCTTCTCTTCGTCCGCAAATGGACATTTCCTATGAAAGAATTTACATTTTCTTGAACAAATTCTAGGGTTGATGTATATACATTTGTACATGTATATGTACGACGAATACATACTTTCACCAATAATCTGTAAAATCAGAGAGCCCTCGATGTAAGTACATCCTTTCAACCTTTGTACTGCATTAACACTATCAATTTGTGGAGTAATGCACACTGAAAACAAACAAAGGTTCAAATTAATATTTTGAAAAGAATGTTTGAAACACGGGCACGTATGTAGTACATATATATATACATATACATATATATATATATATATATATACATATACATATATATATATATATATATATATACATATACATATACATATATATATATATATATATATATATATATATATATAGCTACAAGTCAGCGACCGCTGTCCATATTGTAAGTGAATCTTAATAAATTCCTAATATCACATGGTTTGTATTTTTACCTCACAACAACATTGAAATGTCAAATTTCAGAAATAATTTTGATGCAACAAACGATGGTAATTACAGAATACTTAATATTTAGGGGGTCCCAGATAATAAGTTCATTCCCGCAACGATGAGCATTCGCTATATTACGCATATGTGTAAGGCAGCAAGAATTTGTATTGGGAAATTGTGTCCTACTTTCATTTTATTGACGATCAATTTTTTAAAAGTTTTAGAGAATGGATTTCAACTTTTTCTTGACATATACCTACATGTACCTAACACGCCTACTAAAAGTCGCCCATAAAACCAATATTTGGTTAAAACTGATAAGAAGTCATATCGAACACGATATAGCTGTAAGCCAAACTGTGCATCCCTCCACACTGGCATACATCTGATACATGTATTAACCGTTAACCTTGCATTAACCTTTGAACATTAACGTTAACCTTGCATTCATCCATACGACAAGGTTGGTTACTGTATGCTAAAAATTGTTGAAATTACCGCATAAATAAAACAAGTGTGAACACGCTCTAGTAGTAACATACTGTAGGCAGCTCTGTCAAATTTGTCAAAAATTTGGCAGAGTAACCGTCCAACTTATACGCATTGCGAGCGGCAAGTAAAAAGGACCTTTCCAGTTTATCCATCCATCATATGATGTCATAATCAGATTTGTGATGTGTAGGATGACATCATAATCAATGACATCATGAATGACACACATAAATTCGTCTCAAACTCATAATTGGTGACGGGCAGATGGGCTAAGCGTTGTTGTACGAATTGTATGTCTTTACTATTTAATAAACATGCTGTTGAATATTTTGAAACTAATTTGACAGGAGATTAGCTAGATGGGCGGGGCATTGCTAAAACTTGAATTATCAATATGTTCAGTGAGATTTTCCTTCATATTTACTGAGCTGTGAAAATTAGGTCATACTGGTCTCAGAGTCGTAGACTAGGCTCAATGTAACTATTTGAAAAATATGTGAAAATCTGATGCTCCACGAGGTCATATCCTGTATTTTTAGCCACATCTGAAATCTCAGTGGAAGGGGAGCAGCTGCAAATGGAATGGGAAGCTGAAGTTCAGTGGTCTATGGTGTGGGTTACTATTAAATAAACATAATATTATAGACAAAACAAAGAGAACATCATATGCATATCTACAGTTTCACCAGTTAGCATTTCTTCAGCTGTATCAACAATCAATAACATTTGTATGCATAATAACTGTATGCTGACAGGAAGACTTTGCCAGTATTGTATTTTGCCTATCTGTAGGCATGAGGTGTGGGAGAGGGAATTAATATCATTGCGTGTTGATGTAGGTGCACAACTTTTCCATATTTCGACATATCACGATTCGATACAAGATCACAATATTCTACGATGCTAAACTGCAAAAATCGGAGAATCGCCAAAGATTTACGGTGACGTGTTGAATATTTTGAAATTGCTTTGACTGGAAGATGTTGCTGCCTAAGGCAGCTGAAGCTGATTTTCATTGACACCATATCACCAATTTGTATGGGTGTGCTTACCCATGTTTAACAACCTCCAATATTTCTCTAAACATTGTGACATTAGGGGCCAAGATATATCGATATATTACGTTTTTCGATGCAGTATAAATCGAGATATTGTCTAGAGCAATATCGCACACCCCTATGTTGACATGCAATGTCTTATATACTATCGCATGTTTACATTTCTTCTCAGGATTTACTTAGATTTCATTTACTCCTTTAACCATTACAAACCAGAAATGACAAATTCTCTTCCATGTAAGAAATATTCTGTTTAATATTTTAAAACTAATTGCACTTGGGGCTGTTGCTGTTATGGCAATAACATGTTCCAGTCAAATTAGGTTCAAAATATTCAACAGCTTTCCAGCAAAGTTATCTTGAAATTGAGACACTGGAATTTCAAGGGTTAAAGTTCTTAATACGCTGAACTTTGGAAGCCTACTGAAAAACACAAAAAGCTGAAGCGTACAATGTCTCGCCTGTAAAGGCATAGATAGTGTTGATTGGCAAAGCAAGCTTGGCATGGTTTGTATTACACATATTCAGTAATGCACCAACAAACAAGTGTAACCAATCAAACATGGAAATTTTTTACCACACTGCGGATAGGCCGATCTTGAAATTTTTTTCAAAAGTAATGATGCAGACAGTACTCCTGCATAGTATATAAATCTGCTGTAAAATTTTGTTGATATATGGTGAACCATTGTTGAAAAAGAGTGATCCATAAAAAAACTACAACAAACCAAACAAGGAAAAAGTTCAAAGTCCAAAATCGTGAAAAAAGTAGTAAAAATTGCCCAAAATCACATCCCTGGCCATATATGTAATCATCCCAAAAGCTTCAAGTTTCTATGTGAAATGGTCTAGGAGTTGCATTACTATCGATTGGTGGCCACTTTGGACCCCACCCCCTACCCTCAGTTTGACCCAAGATCAAAATAATTCCTTGTACTGTAGTCTTTTCATTATTGGCTTCAAAATGATATGTGACATGAACATCTTTGGAAAATTTTTATTTTTTACCCCACATTTCCCACCTCCAGGGCCGTACCCCTGGGGTCATACCAAAATTCCACAATCTCTACCACAAGATAGCAAACAACTTAGCTGTACTGTATATTAATTGTACATCACAGGATATGATGGACCACCGGAGCCTCATTTTGAAATTTGACAATCAACATGCCGATTCAAAATACCCATAGTACCATAGCTTGGATACCGAACCATAGTCTTTCCACCCAGGAGTAACCTGAAGTCATTGTAATGAAAACAGGCACCCTGGGGCTAACCCAAAGGCAAATGGTCCAAACATAAGCAAAGTTCATAGTCTGATAAAAGAAGAAACATTTTCAAAAACAATCAGCATAATACATATTTGGATGTGAAATAGTCTGGGAGGAGTTGCTTTACAATCGATTGGTGCCCACTTTTGACACCTGCCCCTACCCTCAGTTTGACTCAACCTCAAAATAATTCCTTGTACTGTAGTCTACTCATCGTTGGCTTCAAAATAATATGTGACATGACCACCTATGGAAAAATTTATTTTTTATCCCACATTTCCCACCTCCTGGGGGTTATAACAAAATTGCACAAGAGCTATTAGAAGATGGCAAATAGCTTAACTGTACTGTATATTAATTGTATATCACAGGATATGATGGACCATCAAATAGTCTCATTTTGAAATTTGCCAATCAACATACCAATTCAAAATACCCATGGTACTACCCATCGGGCAAGCATAGCTTGGAGAGTGAACCATAAAGCCTTTCTGCCCAGGAGTAACCTGGTCATGTAATGACAACTGGCACCCTGGGGCTAACCAAGATGCAAATGGTCCAAACATAAGCAAAGTTCAAAGTCTGAAAAAAGAAGAAACATTTTCAAAAACAATCAGCATAATACATATTTGGATGTGAAATGGTTTAGGAGGAGTTGCATTACAATCGATTGGTGCTCACTTTTGACCATGCCCCCTACCCTCAGTTTGACCCAAGACCAAAATAATTCCCTGTACTGTAGACTACTTATCATTGACTTGAAATTGATATGCGACATGACAAGCTTTGGAAGTTTAATTTTGGACCCCACATTTCCCCCCCCCCAGGGCTCTGCCGCTGGGGTTATGCCAATATTTCAAGTGTCTTGCACATCCCTGTTCATATGTGCAATCATCCCCAAAGTTTAAAGTTTCTATTTGAAATGGTCTAACAGGAGTTGCATTACAATCGATAGTTACTGGCCAATTTTGACGCTTTGACGCCTGGGCTCAGCCCCGGGGGTCAGAACAAAATTCCAAGTGTCATGCACATCCTTGCCCATATGTATAATTATCCACAAGGTTTCAAGTTTCAAAACCAAGCCTTTGCCGATTAAATTGTCATTTGAAAAAACCTTAACCAAAACATGAGTATAACCTGGATGCAAATCATGCCTAAAATTATTAAAGTCCAAACACCAAAAAAACTAGATGATATAAATCAAATAATAAACTACCATAGTCAACCGTCGCATGAAGTGTTGTCACAATATTCCAAGCAAAAGTAGTTATCGAAAGAAAACCTGTGTGCGTGCGTGTGTGTGTGTGTGTGACAGATGGACGCACGCACGGATGGACGGACGACAGCGAAAACATAATCCACCCCCCCCAGCTTTTCGGTAAAGCAGGAGGGGGGGGGGGGGGGATAAATATTGAAAAAATTTGAAAATCCATTTCCTTTTGATATGGGCTAGTCATAAGCATGGTATAGAACAAATCTGTTAAGTTTTACTGAAATCTGATAACCCCTTGTTATCTGCAAATGTTGTTCTAAAAAACCTTAACCAAAACTGCACTGGTAAAATACATGAAAAAAGTTCAAGTCCAAAACCATGAAAAAATACTTAAAATGCCCCAAAATTAAATGTGTTGTTATGTACATCACATCCCTGTATAATATAGATAGATCACTTTTGTAAAGTTTCATTGAGATCGGATGAGCCAGTGTTGACAAATAAGTTGATTAAAACCATTAACCAGAACTGCACAAATGACGGACGACGAGGATGACGATGCCAATGACGATGCCGTCGTCGGAATTAGTGATCCCTATGTCTCACTTTCTACTTTGCAGGCAAGACAAAAATATTGTGATTCCGCTTTCCTTAACTACACTAACTTATGCCTGCTACCCTAAATTTTTAGCATAAAATTCCAAAATAAACGTGAGACATACCCTAATTTTACCAACACCAAACCAGAATTCTTTTTCAATGTCCAAATTTGATAACAAGCTATAAAATTATTACATGTACAGGACCACATCATGTTCAATACAATACGGCAACATTTTGACTGGCTCTCAAGATAATATTTATCTACCCAACTGTTTAACACTTTAACACTCATATCAGCCAAAAATGGCTTCTGCATGGGTCTTGAGAAATGTCCATTTGCAGACCAAGAGAAGACTATTTTTGAAAATCTACCACTGGAATGACTGGCTCGGTTATCGAGCCAGTCACTCTAGTGGTAAATTTTCAAAAACTGTCTTCTCTTCGTCTGCAAATGGACATTTTCTTGAACAAATTTGAGTGTTATAGGGTTAAAAAATCACCCACCATATGGCACCAAAGGTAGGTGTCCATTAGAGAGAGGTTTAGCTTTATTTGTTAGTCCCGTTAGCTAGAATAGATCTATTATACACAATATCTATACATAGATCTTATTATGTACCTTTAGGACACTTGTTCCTGCACTTAACACATCTCAGGGGATCATGCTCATTGTCCATGTAACCATTCGGACAACCAATTTGACATGTAGCGGGCCGGTCTTCTGATGCCTCTATCAATCGCCATAGCTCTCGTGGACGGCACTGACGAAGTCTCTCACATTCATCAGGCAAAATACAGCGACGTTCCTTGTACTGTGAACAGAGACAGATTCATTATCAATACAGTAGATTTAACCATTTAAGCTTAAAATTTCATCAAAAATGTCCATTTGCAGAGAAAGCGAAGATTATTTTTGAAAATTTACTTTCGAATGACTGGTTCCAGTTATTAAGCCAGTCATTCCAGTGGCAAATTTTAAACAAGAAGCCCAAGGGGCCTGTATAGCTCACCTGGAAAATGTGGAACATGGGCATTTCAAATAGAAAGATCATCCATTGCCTTTATGTAGAACACTAAGATTTGGGCAGAACCACAAAAGAACAAGGATGTGTCATACCACATTTGGTTCAAATCGGTCCAGAGGTCCTCCAGTGGTTTTCGAAGCGATATTTTTAATTTCCCATTGCTTTACTATGGCAGTTTTTGCCAGTAAAAAAAATGGAAGATGGCCACCAATCCGTTATTTGACAGTTTTAAGTGGCAAATTTATAGTCAGCATAGCCGAAAATCTAAATATAAAACAATTTCAGCTTAAAAATCCATCAAATAAAAAAATCCAATTTGGCCACCAAATACATTACATTTTGATTGGCCCACGGTAGCAATGTTTTTGACGTATCAACTTCCCTCGAACAAACTTTAGTATAATGGCCTTATGTATGATTACTGTATTCTGCGGCTGTATTAGAAACATCCTACAGCTGCAATCAGTCCTTCGCTTTTGGCCACTGAGTCGTGTCCTCAGCCAAATTTCTTAGGTTCCTCAGGTCCATTCTTGACTTGAGTGTACAAAGTCCTGCTTTCTTGGGTGTCCTCGTAGCACGCTTAGTCCCTAATTATATCTTCCAAATTTTGGTCAGATCATCCAGCAGTTCTGGGGGTTGTTTGGCCGATCGACTTCATTTCAACAAACTTGGATCTCTATGCCCTAAGGATGGTTCCTGCCAAATACAATTGAAATCGGCCCAGTGTATCTCCAGAAGACATTTTACATTTCCTATTGCTTTAGTATAGCGCTTTTGGCCAGAAAACAATCCAATATGACCGCCAAACAGCTTATCCGATAGTTTGAAGTGGCAAGTTTGAAATCGGCAAACAGCCTAATAAAACCATTTTCAGATTTAAAATCGATGAAATAAAAAAATCCAATATAGCTGCCAAACACGCTACATTTTGATTGGTCGATGATGGTCATGTTTTTTTTACATATCTATTTCCCTTGAACAGAATTTAATGTCCATTAGTTCCTAATTATATTTCTCAAATTTTGTCCCGATATGGTCAATGGTTCTGGAGTAGTTTTTGCTAAAACTACCGAAAACTAGGTCATCCAAGATGACCACTGAACTATTTGGTAAATCAAGTTCCCTTGAACAAACTTGGTTCAGCTCTTGCCTTAAATGATATGTCATGAGTTTTGAATCGATTCCCCAAGCAGTTTTGGAGACGGCTCCCAGCAGTTTCTGAGATTCGTAAACACATTTCTAGAAATCAGCTAAAATCCAAGATGATCACCGGCCAAATTGACTGATCGACTTTGTTTGAACAAACTTGGACTTAAAGAAGCTTCCTGCCACATATAATTGAGATCGACCCTGTGGTTCTTGAGAATCCGGACAGATGGACGGACAGAAAAATGATGGATGGACGATGGACGGTCGCCATGGCATAAGCTCACTTGGCCATTCTGGCCAGGTGAGCTAACAAGAGGCACAAGGGACCTGTATTGATCACTTGGAACGTAGGCATTTCATCTAGGAAGGCCATCAACTATAAGTAGAATCCTAAGTAGTTGACCAGACTTGTAACAAGAAAACATAGGCCATGTTTCTTTACATATCAACTTCCCTTGAACAAATTCTAATGGTTCTTAATCCCTAATCATATCTCCCAAATCTCAGCCCAACCCATTTAGCGCTTCTGTAGAAGTTATTTTCACAAAAACTACGTCATTCAAGATGGCTGCTAGCCTACTAAAGCATTAGGCCAATTAAGTTCCCTTGAACAAACCTAGTTCAGCTGTTGGTCTAGATGACCTTTCATGAGTTTTGAATCACCCCCTCAAGAGGATTCGAAAAGAAGATTTTAAATGTTAGCCAAAATTCAAAATGGCCGCCGGGCAAATTGGCCAATAGCTCAGTTTGAACAAAGCTAGATCTTTATTGCCTATGGATGCTTCCTGCCAGATATACTTGAAAGCAGCCTGGTGATTTTTTCTCGAGAAAATATTTTTAATTTCTTATTGCTTTAGTATGGGAGCGTTTGGCGGGAAAGATTCAAGATGGACGCCGACCAGTTTATCCGACAGTTTCGAGTGGCAAATTTGAAATCAGAATACCTAAAACCCTATATAAAACCAATAGCATATAAATTAAGGTTGCCAGAACAGAGCGCTGTTAGAACAGAAGATCGCCGATCGGCGGCTACAGGAGGGAGGTGGGCTGTCAGAAGAGGCATGATAACATTGCAGTAAACAAAAAAAAAATCTCGTACCCCCCCTGTCCAGGAGAAACCCCACACTATCGCCGGCCGGCCTGCCGCTCTCCCTTTTTTTTTTTTTTTGATGGCTACCATCTAGCTACAGTCTTTTGAGAGATTTGAAGCACGGTTTATTTCGGCGCTGTTATGAATTGAGCCAACGGAGAACCGATAACTCGCCCACAAATAATGACATTTATCTTTTATGAATTGTTGTGCAATAATAGCAAACAGATCAATCGGAATGATAAAGCACTGATAACTACATTCCTTTGAAATTACTGACACCAGTCTACAGCAGTCTATAATATGTATACATGTATGCTAACTGGCGTTACTGATGGCAATCTGTAGGCATACATTCCCTCTGCTCTGTGAAACGCTGCGAATTCGTGAAATATTACTCCCAATCACATAAAACTACACACACAACAGTTCTTACCGAATTAATACTATCCTCATAAAACACCTACAAACGACAATACTGTTACAAAAGATTTAGACCTAGACAAGGATATTACAGCAGTGTACAGATTTTTTCCTAACAGGATATTAATTTCATATCATAGATAACGCATAACAACCAGACGATCCGGAGGGTCTGGTCTTATGTTATACTAATTACATATACCTACATCCTTGCATTACTATAGCTCTTTCCTTCTCTGAAGGGAAGCGTAGTAGGATGAATTTTTTACAGCTAATGTTTGATGGGTATTGTGGTTACAGAGTGACTGAAGCCTTCCCCAGGAATCTCCATACTCTCTCTAATGATGAGATTCATAGCAATTCGCTTGAATGCTATATCTTAGAATGAGGCAGAAGAGGGTTAATCCAATACCCATAGCCACTGAGGTCATTAAGCACAATGACAACCTCATTGCCTGATAGCTATCACATGACCTTGTTGTAGCAACAATGATTACATTCCTTTGACGACGCCAGTCACATAATCCAGCTTTAAGCAGATCCATGAAGAAGGAGATGATCCTATCACTACACGGCTCTGAATATCTGACCAAAGCTGAAATTAAAAACTAACCTAAAAAGTTCACATTATATGACTAAAACTTTCAATCTGAAATACCCAAATATGACATAACTGACATATTCGGGTATACCCAAAGGCTGAATGATATAATGAATATCTTAGTTGAATATAACCAATCTAACAAGATATGACCATTACAATAAAGCTTCAAGCCACCAATTCCTAAAATCGGCCTAAATCCAAGATGACCACCGGCCAAATTGGCCGATCGGGTTCATTTGAACAAACTTAGATCTCTATGCCCTATGAATGCTTCCTCCAAAATATAATTGAAATTGGCCTAGTGGTTCCTGAGAAGAAGTCGTTTAAAGAATTCCCCATTGCTTTACTATGGGCCCATTGACTTACCATGGGAGCCTATGGTGGGAAACCAAACCAAGATGGCAGCCAAACCGTTTATCCGATAGTCTCGAAAGTGGCATATTTGACCTCGCCACACTGATAAGCATATATAAAGCAATTTTCGCCATCAAAATACATCAAATACAAAAAAGCCAATATGACCAAGAAACGCTGAATTTTGATTGGTTGATGGCGGGCATGTTTTTTAACGAACAAACTTCCCTTGAACAAACGTGAAAGGCGCTTGGTCCCTAAGCATATTTACAAAATTTCAGCTCTATCCCTTCAGCGGTTCGGGAGAAGTTGTTTTCGCGAAAACTAGGTCATCCAAGATGGCCGCCAAGAAAATCGGCCAATCAGGTTGCCTTGAACAAACTTGGGTCTACCGTTGCTTCAGATGATGTGTTATGAGGTTTGAATCAATTCCTCCAGCGGTTTCGGAGAAGATTTTTTAGTGTTTCTAAGAATCAGCCATTTTGGCCGACGGCCAGCTTGGATTTTGACCGATCCGCTTCGTTTGAACAAACTTAGATCTCTATGCCCTATGAATTCTTCCTCCAAAATATAATTGAAATTGGCCCAGTGGTTCTTGAGAAGAAGTCGTTTAAAGAATTCCCCATTGCTTTACTATGGGCCCATTGATTTACCATGGGAGCCTATGGCAGGAAAACAAACCAAGATGGCAGCCAAACCGTTTATCCGATAGTCTCGAAAGTGGCATATTTGAACTCACCACACTGATAAAGCATATATAAAGCAATTTTCGCCATCAAAATACATCAAATATAAAAAAGCCAATATGACCAACAAATGCTAAATTTTGATTGGTTGATGGCGGCCATGTTTTTTAACGTACGAACTTCCATTGAACAAACTTGAATGGACCTTGGTCTCTAAGCATATTTAGCAAATTTCAGACCTATCCCTTCTGCTGTTCGGGAGAAGTCATTTTCGCGAAAACTAAGTCATCCAAGATGGCCGCCAGGCAAATAGGCCAATCAGGTTGCCTTGAACAAACTTGTGTCTACCGTTGCAATAGATGATGTGCTATGAGTTTTGAATCAATTCCTCCAGCGGTTTCGGAGATTTTTTAGTGTTTCTAAAAATTGGTCATTTTGGCCGGCGGCCATCTTGGATTTTGGCCGATCGACTTCGTCTGAACAAACTTGAATCTCTATGCCCTAGGGATGCTTCCTGCCAAATATAATTGAAATCGGCCCAGTGGTTCTTGAGAAGTCATTTTAAAGGAAAAGTTGACGGACGGATGCTGGACGGACTCACGACGGATGGTCGCCACGACATAAGCTCACTTGGCCTTTCAGGCCAGGTGAGCTAATAATGATATTCCCAGTAATATGAAACCTATCTAGTTCTACCGAAATGGTATGAATTTCCGAACGACAGAAGGCTGAAGCTACTGCTTAACAGAAAAAAACTGCTCTAGGTGTTAGGTATTACAAACAAACAGAACCCAAAGGTTCAAAGTGTTGCACTGCTAGAACTAGTAGAACAAGTGAAAGGTTCCAATTAGGGAGAGGTTTTCTAAAATAACCCATACCTCTAATAAGGACGTAAAAGTGTTCTTGAACTTACACTGAACGATCCGAAAAACACTGAACGAAAGAGTTCAAGCCAAATGATAGGATCTGATAGTATTAGCTGTAAATTACGCTTTAAAATGTTTCGAATTGAAGATCTCTCCAAAGGTTCCTTAGGTCTGGCAGAAAAAACTGACAAAGAAGGTGGTAACCCTACAGCTTCCAGATTGATAAGTGTGAAAGATTTCTGGATTGACATGGAGAATCCTGTCTCTGTTCTGGGACAATAGATTATGGGAGACAGGAAGTAGCAGAGGGAGATCCACAAAACAGTCTGGAGATCCGGAAACAAGACTTTGACGGCCAAAACGGAGCGATCAATATGACTACACAAGGATAATGTTCGAACATTCTGAGGACTAGAGGAATGAGAATAGTCGGGGAAAAAACATAAGTGAACATGATGTCCTAACACTACGCTAGAGCATCCACTAAGAGCCCTGGGTTCCGGAAAGGGAGATGAAGGTGGATATTTTTCTGTTCTGAGTGAAACAAAATAACGGACTCTGGTTTCCCCCCCCCCCCCCACCCCCCATTGATTATTGATGAATGAGGCCATTGTGAAATGTCTGATCTGCAAAGAATTGATCTACCGAAAATCAAGGGTTCCCAATGAACTAGTGCATGGAAAACAGCCCACAGGTCTAACAGGTATACAAGGGAGGAAGATTCTATGAGGGACCAGATTCCCGCAATCTACCTGAAATCCCAAATGGAACCCCACCCCTCCAGGGATGCAACTGAGAAGATAAATGCCTAAGGGGTTGGAAGATGTAGAAGAACCCTAAACATGGACTGACAGTCTTTCCAAAGCTGGAAATGAATGAATAGAGAGAACTTGACGAGAATTGGAAGATTCAGAGAATCTAGAGGATGATTTCAATGAGCCATAAGATAAGACTGGAAGGGTCCAAGGAATCACTATTAGGACTGAAAACATGAGCCCTATGATTCTAAGAAGGATCTGGCTATAACTAATTGGCCCACCATGAGAGCCTGAATTGTGCACATCAACGTCTGAACACTGGGAAGGAAGGGGAATAACTTCCCCTGAGAGAAAACTGTGGAAATGTACCAACGAAGAAACAATCGGAGACGCTCGACAGATATAGATTCTGGACCAACCTGGACACACACATATGGCAACGGCACCCCCCCCCACCCCCACCGATGAAAGAAAAATGAGCCCACTGAGAAAGTTTGAACGGATAAGATAGAAAGACAGAGAATCAGGGGATCTCAATGAACTAGGGCATGGAAAAAACACCCACAGATCTGAAAGGTTGACATGAAAGGAGGATTTTGTGAGGGACCACGATCTGAAATTTATATAGGAGACCTAACAGGAGCCCCAACCTAGCATAGATGGATCCGTGAAAAGGATGGCCTGAGAAGATGATGGAAGAGGGACCCCAAATAACAGGATTGAGTCGATTGACTGATATTCCAAAACCGGCAATAGTTCATGAGAGTTGAAAGATGAAAATCCAATGATTAAGAAATCTAGAGCTGATTCCAGTGGGATAAAAGATAGAACTGGAAAGGTCTTGCAATCAGAGGAGCCCAAGGAATCACTTCCTATACCTAAAGCATGAGGCCTATGAAACTGAGGAAATAACTAGCTCAAACTAACTGGCTTATCTTGAGAGGTTGAAATGAGAATACCATTATCTACCCGTTGGGAGGTAGGGAAATAACCTCCCTTGAGAGGTCGAAGAGACCTCCCGGGGGTAAAAAAACCCCACAGAACAGTGACCCTTCCATATTATGATATCAGAATAAAAGCAAACTTTGTGACCAGCAAGACAAAATATGGAGAGACCCACCACCCCCCCCCCCACCCCCATAAAAGAAGATTATAAATGATCCTGATGATAAAAAGAAAGTGAACATCTGTCATACACATAATACAGTAAAATAAATACAGAAGGCCTAATAACGAAAGGAGATAAGAAGCCTATCAACAGAAGATATACATTACTAGTGATACCTAATATCTGAATAAAAGAAAGCTATAACTGAAAAATAAAGGCTAAAAAGCTTCAATATTCCAATTAGATCTAGGCTGAAATAGATAGAATGTATAAGATATTTCTTGAGTTATCTAAGTATAAGTCCAAAGTGATCAAGAATCTATTTAGAGAATTTTTGGATGATACGATAAGAATAGAAAGTAATGTTACTTGAAACAAGTGAAAGGCGATGTATCATAGATATAAGAGCTATATCCTTATTCTAACACCTTCCTGAGAGAGGTAACTAGCTTTGATTTCCACTATTCAATCACTACCACTATAAACGGATGGAGAAATAAGCATCAAAGAAGCATAGTCAAGCTTATTAAAGTTGTAGACATTGAAACAATATAGATAAAATTAATTACAGTGTTTAAACTATATTAGTGACCTATGGGAGGGGTGAGAATCCCGCTATAGTTAACCCCCTGGGCCCTACCAAGAATTTACAAAAAAAGTGCTAGAGACCCTACAGCCAAAAGCTAGAAACTAGTAATAATATTTTAGTTAGTCAACGTGCCTCTCAAAATGGCCACACCGTGTAGGATAAATACATTGGTCTATTTCTGCAGTTTATCAAATTTTTTTTAAATTTTACAAATGCCATTGATAAATGTAATCACAATGGTATTAAAACTAACAGATACCAAAGTTTCGTGAAGGTTTTCATCCGATAAGATGTGAAAATGACAATCATATTATGTCATGGTACCGTAAAATTTCGAGAAATTCTGGTCATGATTTTGGGGGGGGGGGGGGGGGAAGGGGAGGTCTCATTCAATGTTGAATAATTCCTTTATACATAATCGAACACATACCAGGGTTTCTCAGCATTGACAGCGAATAAATAGCAAATTTTATGCTATGTAGCATTGCTGGGTGCACTCAGCTATTTAAAAAGCAAACGCGAATGTTTTACACTAAGATTCTATAGCATCAGACATTTTTTCGTAGCGGCGTCCCAAATAGGAATCGTTTATCGTCAAAGATCGTGAGAGAACGAGAGGAATTTGTAGAATTGTACCCGTATCTAATATACGAGTAGCAAGCTCATTACCAGTTATTGGCAACACCGTATCACGTGCTATAAGATTAATGCGTCTGATTGGTCGGAAATACATGAATATTAATTTTTCCGGCAAGATGGCGACACGATCAGCTGTTTTGCAAAATATTATGCGTGTTCAAATGTCAATCTATGCATATTTCTTCTACGCCACAAACTAAAAAGTAGACAGATGACTAGTTTAACGATATTGCCAATCGGGAAGTGGGATGCCGATATATTTGACAACTTTCGCATCTCAACTCGCCCTAATTACTGACGGTAATTTGAAGAGTACGTTTTCTCGGAAATTGTAAACAATGACACCCATTGATGATTGAGCCTATCGGATTGTTTATCTATAACCTTATTGTTATTTCGCGACCAGAGGTAAACGAAATTGATTTATATATTATTGGTTCAGCTGCTCTCTTAACACAATCTATAACTTTCTCGGTTAAATTAGTCATTGAGTAACTGAAAACTTAAAAGCAACAGCACATTTACTAATAATCATTGATGACTGGAACTTACTAATAATTCCTTAGAAAACAAATATTTCACTATTGCCCTGGTTACAAACATGCTATCACCATTTACTGTGTGGCCAGTATTCTCTGATCAAAGATATAGAGAACCAGGGCTCTGAAATAAACTTGTGTGCCCAAAATCAAAAACAATTGTCACATTTGAACCTGAAATTCCAGAACTTCACATTTACAGTCATTATAAGTTTAAGATGTTGAATATTTTTAATCCAATGTGAAGCTGGTGCTGCCGTAGCCAGTTTAATTAGTTTCAAAATATTCAACAGAATAGCAAATTTATTATTCGCTCTTGTCGATTAAAAAGGTTAATCCAGTAACTAGTAGTCATACTCCCTCCTTGGACGATATATGCCCACCATTTATTATATTATTCATTTCATTTCTGCGCTAAAATCCGAGGGCGGTTTATGACCATAACACCCGTTGTCGGGTCATAATGTTTACCAGTATATCCCTTAGTCCGAGTCTGCTCTGACTCAACGTGCCCCTGTGACAGATATTTGGACAGACTCTCAGTCTGTCCAAATATCTGTCACTGGGGCGGGTTGAGTCAGAGCAGTCTCGGACTATATTTATATATCCCTATGACCTTGCGCCGTACATGTATATTGTTAACCATTTAACATTTGGGTCAGGCCAAAACTGCTGCAGTTGTCGAGGAAAATGTTAATTTTCCGACCAAAGTAAGATTATTTTTTTAAATGTATCACTGAAATGACTTGCTCTTGGTCTGCATATGGGCATTGTCTGAGAAAATTTAAATTTTCATGAAAAAATTTGATTGTTAGTCTTAATATAACACTTTTAGAATTTGTATATTTCTAACTTATCCTTCCTATTTTCTGCAAGTGACTGATGGGCGATGGCTTCTAAACGGACTCAGTTTTTCCTGCTACGGCTAATGGATTTACTAACATGGATTTTATAAAAATACAAATTTGATGACCTATTTTACTCTATAATCTAATTTCTGTATGGAAATATATTTGAACTAAAACATGATGATGTACGTTCGAAACATGATCAGCTACTACACACATCAATGGCTTACAGCTATGCCGCCGGCTGTACTGTTATCAACCGTATTCCCGAGGGCTCAGCTAATGTACATCTCACCTAAGCTCTATGTATCATTTGAGATTGGGTGGGATTTGAAACAAATATTAATAAATGAAATTTAATCTCTTAATTATACCCACACATTTTGAAAAAACTGCAGGGATATTACAATCACCTCCATCTATCTGTCTGTCCACCCATCTCCTCAGAAAGCTTTTGGTCGAATACAATCAAAATTATTGTGTAAATTACCGATATGCTTGTGGATTGGGAGACACCGTTTACACTAGGCTCCATTCCCAGAGGGGGGGGGGGGGGGGGTTGATGGAAGACTGTCAAAGTTAAAGGAATATAACCAAATCTGGTGATTTACCATATCATGGCCCTATGGTTGTAGACTGTGAGACAACCTAATACATTATGTTGTGACACAGCTTGGGTCGGAAGGGACTGATGGGGGAGGGACAAAATGTCAACTGAATTTGTTATGTGAGTAGCGGCGACAGCACAGTGAAATATACACAATGTAACGTGCACAAGATCAAGGTAAGAGATGAATTGCCCATATCTCATTTTAATGGGGGAAAAATTTAAATTTATAAAGGAAAGCTGATGAATATTTTAGAATTAGTTTGCCTTTGCTGACATGGTGAGTTGGGCAGCAACAGCTTTCAGTCAAATCAAAGTACTTGAAATTGGTTTCAAAATATTCACCAAGTTAGCGGTATCTATGGTTACCATGAAATTTGGAATTCAGGATTCAAAGTATATAAACTGATCCCAACACTCGCAAATCATCAATGGAGCTTATGTAGAGATGGGCGGGGCATAGCTAAAAGTAGATCCATACATTAGAAAATCGAAATTTCTGCTTTGTCCTTCCTTTTGTCAATTCCAGTTTTTACTATGTTTAGCCCTTTCGTGACAAGTCCTGAAAACAATGTGGCATCGCAAATGATGGTTGTAGCCTAATTTCTCAATCCGAAAGAAAATTACATTTTAGTATGATGACTTTGAATTAATTATACCTACCTACCTTGTCTCTTTGAGTCCATTCATTATCCCCATACCTACCTTGTCTCCTTGAGTCCATTCATTATCTCCATGTTTTGAAAAGGCGGGGATATAATTGCCTCCATCCACTTATCTATACATCCATGCTATCTCCTCCCAAACAGTTAGGTCGATTTCAACCTAATTTGGTATGGCCGTTACCCATATGATTGCGCTTTGCAAGACTACATTTAGATTTGGCCCCGCCCACTGGAGGTCAGGGGGTGGGGTCCAAATTTCAAATATTAAAAAAATGTCTGTCATACTTTACTCCCAAACTGTTGTGTGGAATTCAAAGAAATTTGGTGTGTGGGTTGCCCATATAATTGTAGATTGCCTGACATTTATTTCTTTGGGTTGGAGAAGGGGTTAAAAGGTCAAAAAATTTATTGTAAGCAGAGATTGGAGTCTTCCAGATTTATCTAGATTTCTGGATTTTTCATAGACCACTCTCGCACACCAGTTGACACCCTCTCCATGAATTGAAATTAAGCCAAATGAGTCACTACGTTCAGATAGGACTAGTGATTACTAGATTCTACTTTAGCCCTTCAAATTTTCTATACAGACCAAGGGAAGACTATTTTTGAAATTTTACAACTGGAATGACTGGCTCAATTACCGAGCATTCTAGTGGTAAATTTTCAAAAAGTCTTGCTCTGTTAATCAACATTTCTTAAGATCACAGCAGAGGCATTCATTGGCCACCATAACCATTAAAGGGTTGACAAATGAAATTGTTACCATTGGGCTGGTCATTGTACTAACCCTGGTCAATTTCTACTAGCCTCTGGCTCATGTTAATTTTAACTCCTGCTCTCACAGATCACTTCCTCTGATGACATCCAGATTTTTCACAACAATCCACTAGTCTCTGTGTAATGAAACTAATTCAAACAAATTTGGTATGTGATTATGGAGTGCAGAGGATACGCCCCCAGGGATGGGATGGGTAAAGAGGTCAAAGTGGTGAGCATGGGGATTTGCTATAATGCGTCATCGACCAAGCAATCTAGTTATCAGTTACTTACCATCATTGTCGAAGACTTGATGCTTGATAAATATCATTATGAACAGGAGTAATCAGCGATTGTAAACCACCGCCGAGACCACCCTACCGTTTTTGTCATATCCAAATTTGTTAAATATTTATGTATGATCACACAGATCACAGCCAAAGTCTGGAAACCATTGTTTAGGTTATGTTGGTTTGTAGTGTTAAAATTTTAAACGAATCGGATCAGTAGTTTTTTAGATGCAATACCGGACGCATGCACACACATAATACCCTCTTTCCCCTTAGGGTAAGGGTAATAATCCAGGAATGAATAGCAATAAAGATCAAAAGTACCCGCAATCTAAAGAAACAATCTGTTGAGTATATTTTGACAAATTTAATTGGAATCTATTGTTGTCCAAAACAACACCAGTTTCCAATCAAATTGGACTCGATATATTCAACAAATCTACTATACATAGTCCAGTCTGATTACCTAAGATGAGATTCTCTCTCTCCCTCTCACTTCGAGTAAACTTTATTTGATATTTACACTGATAGCTTACAAATAATACAGTATTCAACCCTTCAATACGCAAGCTTTACCACTGGAACATGTTGTCACCTAATGCAGCAACATCTTCCATTCCAATCGATCTCAAAATATTCAACAATTTAATCATCAGTCCTACTAAGTAATATGACACTCTTACATAGAAGAAACTGTATTTGACATACATGTAGTTTACAACGGGAGCTTATACAATAAGTGATTCGAAATAAAATGGTACAGTAGATTTACATCAAGCGCATCAAATTTAACCCTTACCATTCTGATGTTCTATCTTTTAATGTGCCAATAGCCTGGAAAACTGGTACTGTTCTACTTCTACTAATAGAAACTGGTGTACATTTTTTAACAACTTTGGTTTGGTAGATGATGTTGCTATCTATGACAGCAACATCTTCCACCAAATGTGTTGAGACAAGAACACCAGTTCTTTTAATTTAATTTGAAAATTTTGACATAGAATGGCAAGGGTTAATAAAATAGTGCAGAAGATAGAATTACAGAATCATCATTTTCATGAAATCTCAACCAGATCACTGTCCTATTCGCCATATGATCCTGAAGAAAAAAAGAAGATAAACATTTACAAGATGAAAGAACAATAGAAAATGGAAATAAAACTGGAACAGTCAACAAAGGTGATTTCAAAGGGCAATAGCAAGCTAATATGTCTCATGACCGGCATTACTTTAATAATGCATGTTACGGGCCTATATTGACCCAGTAGCGGCCCCGTAACATGCGTTATCATGATAGATGATTGAGGTACTGAAATTAGACCGTAGAAGCGCGCCAATATCTCCCTAGAAGCTAAATGACGGGTGTGATATAATGGTATTAATGGGCAAGCTATGAAAGGATGCACACTTTAAATCTTCTAGGCGTCAGTGTAGCTATTCAGCTGTATGTAATATTTTACCGAACGCAATTATAAATTAGGTTAGACATTCTCACTAAGCGATTCCGGCCATTAGGGAATCAAGTACTCGGTTAAATAAAGGAATCGACACGCTATCGTTGACGATTTTACGCTAGGAATTTCATACACAGAAAACTATTTTTTTCCCGTAGAAATTTGTAAACAAACTGAATTGACCAATCAACAGTGGATTTATAAAATTCAATCATCTGACGTAATGTAAGGCTAAGTTTCATTGGATAAAATGCCCGTAATGCTTGCGTATTTAGCGATCGAAAACTGGTGCTCTTAAAGCTGTCCAGATGGCACGTAGGCCACCACGTCCAATTATTGAAAACCATCCAGACGGCTCGTATGTTTATTTGTACGCGCGCCGTCTAGACGGCTTGTAGGTTCCTTAGGGTTAAATAGAATTAGCTAAAATAAACTGAACTATGTAAAGGATCTATATAGAAACCAAAATAAAATTTCATATAAACAAAAGAGGGAACGAAATATATACGGGGCGAATTGTCATTGACCTATATCAAAAGTGTCAGGAACGATGATGACAATCTGACAGCTACTGGAAGTAGATAAGAAGGGAATGACAGATGATAGATTTCGAGCCCATAATCACCAATCCCGAACTGATGGGAAAGAACATTACTCTAAATAAAAAGTTTTAGCTAAACATAAGAAAATAGCCTTGAAAGGAGGGGGAAATAAAAGAGAAACGTCGCAGAGACGAAATGAGACTAGGACGAATCGACCGTCGAAATGATGAGTGATGCCAATCAATTGACGGCTACTGAACTAACGACAAAATACGGCAAAGAAACTGCGATCACAGAAAATCGCCAAATACCATGACAGCAAATCTAATCTGACTTACAGGAAATAATTTTTTAAAACAAAAGGGTGATAAATGGGATAAAATAGCCATAAACGAACAAAATATTCATGATAAATATAGAATGACATGTAAATTCTCCTAATGTTATGAAAGCAAGTATGTCAACCTGCCAACATAGAAGGGACGAGGTGTACTATACGAAAAGATGAACGGCCCGAATAGAACTGCGCCTCTAACTCGGGATGAAAAATGACCAAAACAAAGCTAATTAGAATTGCGCAGTAATATTAGATAGGAAAGAGTGCAAGGAGAACAGGTTGAGAACGCATAAAAAATACTATAACTTAAATTGTGAGAAAAGGTGGGGGAAAGAAGCCTGAACTACCAAGATATAGAACGAGAGCACTGCTAGATAAGATAATGATATGCATAAATGTAATAAGATGAAAAATATCCAATTGACTGGGAAAACATGAGAAAAAATGTCAAAACTAATGAAAGAAATGATTACGTTTGATTTTGACACTCTGGAATGGGACGGGGAAACCGGAGAAATTCAAAATTGAATTTGACACGCCGGAATGACCGGTCCCGAGCCGGGCCTGGGCTCGATCCGGGGCAAGACAACAGGCAGAAAAACAGCAATGGAAGAAAGTGATTAAAATTTTGATTTTGATACGCCGGAATGACCGGTCCCGACTCGGGCCGGGGCCCTGAGCCGGGACAGGGAAACCGGGAGAAGAATTCAAAACTGATTCTGAAACGCCGGAATGACTGGTCCCGAGCCGGGCCTGGGTCCGAACTGGGGTGGGACAGCCGGCAGAAAATCCTAATAGAGGATCAGGACCGGGAAAACGTATGATGCAAGCTCAAGCAGCCATACTTATTATGTGATCTTAAACGGCAGGCCAAAGAATCCCGACTTCTTCACCTCAGGCAGTTGGAGTTTTGTTGTTGCATTCGCTTGGCCATCCTCCGTGATATGGCTCAGGTCGAGGGTGCCCACCTTGAGATTCTCCCCATCTTGTTGGAATGAAGTACGTGATTTCAGGAGATCCGTAACCAGGTCCTGTGCGACGTAGGACTCGGCCATAACCTTGATGGCACCAGCCTCATCGACTCTGAGCATACCTCGCATCACTGCCCTGTCTCTGAGGCCCATCCCCTTGTATACAGTCTTGGCCTTGTGCCTCACCCAAGTGAGCGTGATCACTTAGCTCTTTGTTCTCTAGGTCTGTAAGTGATAGAGACATTGTTGGGTATATATAGCGGCTTAAACTTAGTCGTAGGCCTTGGATGTACGGAAGTATGACTAGTGGGAGTTATTAGACATCTGGTCGTTTATTACGAGGTGGGGGAGGCAGTTTTCTCAACCAGATGTCGAAAAACTCCCACTAGTCGGACTTCCGTACATCCAAGGCCTATCAGAACACGTTGGCAGACTCTTCAGACAACACCACATCAAAACTTACCACAAGCCCATCAACACCTTAAGACCACAATTAGTATGACCTAAAGATAGACTGAACACAGATGAATGCTCTGGAGTCATCTACAGTACAAGATCGAATGTGACTAATGTGAGGGTACATATATAGGCGAAACGAAAAGCCTCTCATCACCAGAGTCAAAGAACATCTTAAAATCAATTCCAACTCAGCTGTGGCAGAGCATACACAATCCACTGGCCACGTCATCCCCGCCAGCAGTGCCTCGGTCATCAACATCGAGACCAACTTATTTAAACGGAAAGTTTAAGAGGCCATAGAAATCTACGAGCATCAACCAACCATGAACCGAGATGAGGGCTACCGTATACCAGCATTCTACCAGTCCATGCTGTCACGTGACTTCACAGGTCAGCGACCATCTGTTAGTGCTGACGAAATGGCCGAGATTGTCACGAAAGCTACACTCAAGCAATTTCTACATCCCGGAGAGGTAACTAATTTTTCCTTATTATTAAAGTTTGAGGATGTTAACACCTTGGACGTTGACCTCAGCTTTCATGTCTTAGAGCCGACTGTGAAGCATGCCCCACCAATGTCACATAATGGAGTGGTGTTGACCCTGGCGAAACAGCTGCAGGTAGTCTTCGAAAAGAATGCTGTGTGGTACCGCGTTGGACCTGGTGGTAATTGGCGAGCGTGGGTGCCACTATATAGGCCTCCAGCGGTTCTTGACCTGGAAGTCACCCCACTCTCCACCGTTGTGAAGGACAGAACGGTCCGGAAGCTTTATAACAGGGGGACATCTTTCGTGACCTATATAGGACAGGGAACAACCCTAGTTGCAGTGGGTCATAGGATTGGGGTCACTGGAGGAATGCTCCTGCTGCGTCGCCCCTTTGATGGACTAGAGGAAGCCATCAATATTCATGATCGCATCCTGCGGATAGAGGGTGTGCCACATTCCTCCAAGTCGAAGGGCTCAAAGAAACTGCTTGAGCGTGTCGGGCTCACAAGTCCGCAGACAACACCCATCATGCTAGAGCTGCGGCTTCTAGCTGGTGGTAAAGCCGGCACAGGGCTCAATCTGACACAGATATTTCTTGAGGAGTTCACCTTGTTCGGTTTAACCCTCCATGTATAGGATGCTGGTTATACTACTGCTCATACCTGTGGTGGCTGCCTCAAAGACAGCCATGATATTACATGCCAAGTGGGCCCACATCCGAGACGAGCCTCAGTACAATCCCTTCCGTGACCATTTATGGAAAAACATCTACGACCGATTTCACCCACGTGTGGAAATTGAGTCTGCCTGCCACTTCTATGGTGTAGAAAGGTCTGGACGTGGCTGTCTGCAGCTGAGGCGCCACCAGATCCTCTGTGTTCCCTGTGAACATGCTAGAGTCTGCCATGGTGCAGATGACAGGCACTTTAGCGTTCTGCCAAGTGAGCATTGCCAAGGCAGCTGGAAGGGCCTGTGGGTAATCGCCTCATGTCGATGTGGCACTAGTCGTGACTACGTGTTTGCTTGAGGAGTCTCGCTCTGGAGAGCATAGGATACGTTGCCGCAGGCTGCTCAAGAGCTCTGCTTGCAGCAACAGCTGTAAGCAAAAGCATAAGCAGTTCCGAGAAACATCAGAATGTCGTCTTCTCAGCGTTCCGTGTATGATATCCAACTAGAGATAGTAAAAAAAAAATTGGGGGACTCGATGGAATCAGGAGAGATTAGAGCGGAATGCACGCAGATTTTTGGGCTTGCTTCTTTAACCGTGGCTGCATCTAGATCATTGCAGATGATCTAAATACTTCCATAATTCGGTTAATGCCATTTCTGTCAGTGGATAGCTTCTTAACTCCTGTAATGTTGGTGGATTTCGGGCGAGTAACTCATCTACTACTATCAATAGGTCAGGAGAAGCATGCCAGGACCCAAGCGATCTATTTGCATAGTCGCCCAGGTCATGTAATGATCTTGACACCTTTTCCCGCCATGCCGCACAGCCTACACCACGCATGTAACGAGGCGACTCATGTTGATCAGATTCGTCTCTGGATGATTAGACCTGTAATGTGTGACCGGTATACCATGTAGAATGTGTGTCTCTAAATGGGCGTTCAGACCATGTAATGTGTGGTTGATCACAGATGATCGGTATACCACTGAGGATGTGTCTCTAAATGGGTGTTCAGACAGCCCACCTCCCTCCTGTAGCCGCCAATCGGCGATCCTCTGTTCTAACAGCACTCTGTTCTGGCAGCCTTAATTTATATACGACTAAACCAGTCGGCTTGAAAATCCATCAAAGTAAAAAATCTCAATGGCCGCCAAAACCACTACATATTGATTGGCCCAAGACGGCCATGTTTTTTAATGCGTCAACTTCCCTTGAACCAAATCTAATGGCCCTTAGTCCCTAATCATATCTCTCAAATTTCCTCCCGATATGTTTGGCAGTTCTGGAGAAGTTATTTTCGCGAAAACTAGGTAATCCAAGATGGCCACCGAATCATTCAAACAATCAAGTTCGCTTGAACAAACTTGGTTCAGATCTTGCCCTAGAATAGGGTGTTCAGACAGCCCACCTCCCTCCTGTAGCCGCCAATCGGCGATCCTCTGTTCTAACAGCACTCTGTTCTGGCAGCCTTAATTTATATACGACTAAACCAGTCGGCTTGAAAATCCATCAAAGTAAAAAATCTCAATGGCCGCCAAAACCACTACATATTGATTGGCCCACGACGGCCATGTTTTTTAATGCGTCAACTTCCCTTGAACCAAATCTAATGGCACTTAGTCCCTAATCATATCTCTCAAATTTCCTCCCGATATGTTTGGCAGTTCTGGAGAAGTTATTTTCGCGAAAACTAGGTAATCCAAGATGGCCACCGAATCATTCAAACAATCAAGTTCGCTTGAACAAACTTGGTTCAGATCTTGCCCTAGAATACATTTCATGAGCTTTGAATCAATCACCCAAGCGGCTTCAGATTTTTAAAGACGTTTCTAAAGGGTGGCCAAAATCCAAGATAGTCCCCGGTCAAATTGGCCGATCTGCATTTATTCAACAAACTTATATATCTATGGTCTAAGGATGCTTCCTTCCACATATAATTGAAATCGGGCCAGTGGTTCTTGAGAAGACATTTTAAATTTCCTATTACTTTAGTATGGGAGCTTTTGGTGGGAAAAAGATCCAAGATGGCCACTAAACTGTTTATCTGACACTTTCAAAAATAACAAATTTGAAATCAGAATAGCTATAAACCCATATAAAAACAATTTCGGCTTCAAAATCAATCCAAAAAAAAAAAAAAAAAACACTATGGCCACCAAACATGCTACATTTTGATTGGCCCACGGCAACGATGTTTTTTTACTTATCAACTTCGCTTTAATAAACTTTAATCAGCTTTAGTCCCCCTAATCATATCTTTCAAATTTTGACCCGATCTGATCAGTGGTTTTGGAGAAGTTTTCGCGAAAACTAGGTCATCCAACAATATCCAATATGGCCACAGAACCATTTGGCCAATCAAGTTCCCTCGAAAGACTTGGTTCAGGTCTTGCCCCAGATGATATTTCACAAGTTTTGAATCAATCCCCCCAAGCGGTTTCAGGCCAGGTGAGCTAAAAATAGCTTTCTGCTGTCCAACAAATGGATATTTCTTGTGACCACTGCAGGGACATTTTATGGCTGGTATCAAATCTTTGCTTAGTCAGTGCCCATTTGTAGATCATTTATCACTGGAATGACTGAATCATTTAACGAGCCCGCCATTCCAGTGCTAAATTTTCAAAAATAGTCTTTATTCGACTGGCAAATAAGCATTCCTAAGAACACTGCAGAGGATAATTTGGCCGGGTGGACACATGAGGGGGTTCACACATCAACTCTCAAACCGGCCAAAATGGCTTCCGTAGTGACCGAAGAAACGTCAATTTGCAGACCAAAAGACAATTTTTTTTAAATTTACATCTGGAATGACTGGCTCGATAACCGAGCCAGTCACTCAAGTGGTAAATTTTAAGTAGTCTTCTCTTAGTCTGCAAATTGATATTTTCATTGAGAAAATTGAAATTTTCTTGAAAAAATTTAAGACGTAAAGGTTAAGATTTATTAGCAAACATCAGTCAGCAAATTCAATTTGGTGACAGGAATCAGAAGTACATGTACTTACCATATATGTGTTTGGTGGACATCTATGCTGACAAATCCCAGCATAGATAACATTACGACAGACAGTACAATCCTGTGATGTTACTCCAGTACAGCTGCCTATACATGGCTGTGGACAGCACAGTCCACCACTACTCTGACAGACCCCACTGTCGCAATGACTGCAATCTGCAAGAAAATTAAGTCAAGTTAGACAAGTCAGCGAAAATAAGTGTAAACGACGTTAAGCCAGAAGAAAATGGCATGGCCCATGACATTTTGGTTAATAACCATATTTTTGTTTTCATGTTTTCATCTCTTAAGTACGACCCAAAATTGCTGCCCCCTAAAGAATTGACCATGCAAATTTCAGTATATAGAGGTTCTAAGATCTACCACACTAGGGCCTTCCATCCAGATTTTCTTGAACTTGGTCAAGCAGTGAATGATGTGTAGTCTTCTAACTGCTCTCCCACAATTTCTTTTTAGAATCCAAGATGATTGACAGAAAAATTGACCAATCAGCTTTCTGTAAACACGGTCTGAAGCTATAATCACCATAGTATCCGTCCAACCATGTTTGGTTAAAATCAGACAAGGGGCTAAGGAGTAGTCATGGTAGTAGTCCTTTTAACCTATTTCTGGGACATTTTCAGAAATCCTAGATGGGTATTGAAATAATTGGCAAATACAATTTCTGTATTGAAGTTCTGCCATGATAGAGGTAACATAATAAGTTTCTTCTTCATGCACACGGTGCATCCCAACATTGAAATTTTAACCAGAGCAAAGAATCTCTATTGACATAAATTTCCATCCTGGTACATCAGCCAGAAATGCACATGCATCCAGTAACGCTGTGGACTGAGGATTACAAATTTACCTTCACCAGCCATAGGCAGCAACAGCTTCCAGGCAAATTAGTTTTAAAAAATTCAACAGCTTGCCTGCATAGTTTTCTGGAAATTGAGATTCAGAGTGCAGGGATCGATTGATCCCAACATGAGCAAAGCGTGGGTGGAACATAGTTAGAGATGGGCAGGGCATGGCTAAAACTGGATTCCAGCATTTCTCTAAAGATTTTTGTTCTGAAGCCTATCACGGTAGGGTTCTTCCAGCCTAGTTTGATTGAAATCGGCATGCTAGTTAATAAAGTCTGTAATCTACAGACTTTACTAACTAGCATGCCGATTTTTTAGTCAAACTGGGCTGGAAGAACCCTGTGTAGTCGTTTAAACTGTTTGTTGGACATTTCCATGGGGAGACTGACCATTTTAAATGATTTACTGCACAGTTTTTGCTATCCAAGATAGCCACTGCCGTGACCATCAGCAATGACCATTCCAATTTCTCTAAAGACGTTCTGAAGCCTATCACGGTACAATTCTTCAAGTTTGATTAAAATCGGCCTGGTAGTTAATAAGTACTATAGTAGTTTAAACAATTTACAGGATATTTCCAGAAATAAAAGATGGCTGGGCCAAAAATGTAACATATTCTAAAGCCTATCATGCTAGGGTCATTCCAGACAAGTTTGATTGAAGTTGGCCAAGTGGTTACCGACGAGTATCCTTTTACATTATTTCTGGATACTTTGAGGTAATCCGAGATAGACCAAAGTTGCTGGATGAGGGCCTGCGGCACAACCAACCCCCACCCTTGACCATCAGGTAATGAAATTTCTATATATAAGATCAGAATTCTATCACAGAAAATCCAAGATAGCACTGTCCAGAATAATTAACTTTCTGACGGCTGTAAGAAACCAGACAATAATTTAAATTGCCAATAACTCTCGATCTGCTGAATATTTTGAAAACTATTTGACCGAAGAGCCAGTGAGCCACCAACACCTTTAAGTCAAATTGTTTTCTAAATATTCAACTTATCCGGAGTTAAACATTGTGGAAAATATAGTCTGCAGAAATTCATCAGGTAGACAGTTAAACTCTTACCACTCTGATGTTAAATTTTTAATTTTCAAAGTAAACTAAAAGATAAACTGATGTTCATTTTTCAACAAATTTGGTGGACGATGTTGCTGTCACAGACAAATTGTTGAAAAATGTACACCCTTTTCTTTGCTATTGACATAATAAAAGACAGAATATTGATTAAGTCATCACATTTCTTTATATAAGTTTGAAAGACTATCGCCATAGGGTAAGTCCTATTAAGTTTGATTGAAATTGGCCCAGTTGTTACTAAGTAGTAGACTTTTAAAAAAGGTTGACAGATGGATGAACAGATGGACGACGGATGTTTGCCATGAAGGGGTCAAAATGTTCACTCTCCCCCTCATTTTTAAGACCTCAAATTGCTATGGATGGAAGTCACCCATGGATGAATTCAAATCCTGGAAATTTGCATTGATTATTATGAAAGAATAACCTCAGTTCAGTTTGGATGACCTCATTAAATGTCAGATCATTGCCATGGATGACTTCAAATTTTCAAACATTTTGACCGTTGTTGCCATGGCATAAGCATGCTTGGCATTTCAAGCCAGGTGAGCTCAAACATAATTATGCTTTCTGACATTTCCTGAAATCTATATGCTGCGGAAGAGGCAAAGGTTAGCAATATCTGTTTTTATATCCTAATAAACCATCCAAACAAACTTGTCCACTTTGCTTGAGACCACAACATTGGGATTCAGTCAATTTCTGGTTCCAAAAGCAAGTGAAATCTATAGACCGGTAATGTATGATATCTCCAGGTAACATGCAAATTCTCTAGACTTGACTGAAATTAGCACATGAATGTCCTCTATCATATATTCATGATGTTATACAAACTTTTTCACAACACCTAACATACCTAAAATGATTGGTTAATTACTCATCACAAATGGCAGGCCACACTGCTCGCTAGCCTACTGACCGAGATTTTAGTTTACTTTTCTTTCCCGCAATAGCTATTCTAGCAACTATATCTTTACAGGTTTCTGAAGATAAGCCATGGTATTCAATCTGAATTATAAGAAAACTCACTGCACGAAAACAAGACATATTGAAAAAAATTAGATTGACACCTACGGTTGCCATTAGTAGCAGTAGTTTTCAGTCAAATGTTTTTGAAAATAAGAAGCAGGAGTAGTGTTATATCATATAATAGATAGCATCAAGATGTGTAGATCTGTAGAACAATTATGGGTTAAATATCAAGGTTTCTGATAATTGTTCCGTTCTGTCAACATCAAGCCGCTGGTGTGATGAAATGGCAGCAATCCTCAACGTCTCGTATTTGCTGCTGGTGAAATCGTTGCTATTGCTGCAGTGCATACTACTATACATGTCTGGATGAAAAATTTCCGTCCAGTGCGTAGCTCTCTAGCGATCAATATTGATGATTTTTAGTTTTTCTTAGTATAGTTATTGATTTTTAGCTGGAATTGCTCGTTCATCATTGTCACTGGTCAGGCTAACATTATTGGATGAGCATGGGATGAAGAACAGGTCAATTGGCTTGGACAGGAAACAAAACTACGAAAATCTGTAAACAGCACATAGTGGTCAAACCTTGTCAATAAAACACTAATATATATAATATGATAGCCATGATGCCATACCATGTAATTTTTAATCTTCAGTCATGTACTCATCTTATCAACTGGTCACCATGACATGATAGTTTTTGAAAGATACAAGTTATCATGGCATGAAAACGAGTCATGCACCTTGGTAAGTGGTGCCAAAGAGAGTGGCCAAACCAATCAGATAAAATACGGTGAAGAGGAGGAGGACGAGAATGACGTCACTGTCATGGCCATACAGGGTTGTTCTGCAGCAACAGAATCCGGTTAATTGTGTTTACATGTTAAGAGCAAACAGCCTACAGAACAGCGGCGGTGGCGGCGGTCTGGTTATTGATCAGCTGCACTTCTGTCCCTCGTCTTTCCTGACCATGCCAGACGAAGGAGGACGGCGACGTAAACACTATTTCAGGCCACTGCTCATTCTCAAGCTGAAGATATGCTCATACATGAAAAAAACTGATTTCTTTGATCTAGTCATAACACATAATACTCAAGCCAGTGTTGACGTATATCCCGTTGAGAACCATGACATATTCTGCAGCTACATCCGGGAAAAACAGGTTAACCTTTAGTTGTCACGTCAACCAATGACACAAACTCCAATGATTTATGAGTAAAATAACGAGCTGTTGGACATGTTGGAAGCGACAATGACTTCTTGAAAGCATTTCATTGATATGACTACATGTATACCACACTGCTGGGGTGCAACATATAATTAACACTTTAACCTTCGAAATTTTTATTTTCTCCTAGAAAATGTCCCATTTGCAGACAAAGAGAACTGTTTTGGAAAATTTACCACTGGAATGACTGGCTCAGTTATCGAGCCAGTCATTTCAGCGGTAAATTTTCAAAAAAGGTCTTCTCTTGGTCTGCAAATGGACATTTCTCAAGACAACTGCAAACATGTTTTTGGCTGAGTGTTAAAGGATCAAGATATACGTACAACGATAAACTAGAACATGCAGTTGATGGTACATGATCGCAAATCCTCACGCTTTCTGCAACTTTGACCTCAGACTGCCCAATCCGTTCAGTGGCTCCGGAGATGAAGTTGCTTTCATGAAAACCAGGCCATCCAAGATGGCTGCCCAACCATTTGGCAAGTCATGTTCCCTTGAACAAACTTGGTTCAGCTCGTGCCCTAAATGATATTTTATGACTTGATTCAATCGCTCAGTTTCGGCGAAGATTTTTAAAGACATTTCTAAAAATCGGCCAAATCCAAAATGGCCGCCGGACAAATTGGCTGATTGGCTTCGTTTGAACAAACTTGAATCTCTATAACCTAAGGATGCTTCTTGCCAAATATAATTGAAATCGGTCCAGTAGGTCTAGAAAACATTTTAAATTTCCAATTGCTTTAGTATGGGAGCTTTTGACAGGAAAATGATCCAAGATGGCCACCAAACCGTTTATCCGACAGTTTTGAAAATTGTAAATTTGAGATCAGAATAGCCAAAAGCACAGATAAAACCAATTTCAGCCTCAAAATCCATCAAATAAAAAAAAAAAAATATGGCTACCAAACACACTATGTTTTGATTAGCCCACGGTGGCCATCTTTTTTAACGGATCAATTTCCCTTGAACAAAGTTTAATGGCCATTACTCCCTAACCATATCTGCCAAATTTCGGCCCGATCCCTTCAGTGGTTCTGGAGAAGTCATTTTCGCTAAAACTAGGTCAATCAAGATGGCCACCAAACCATGGGACCAACCAAGTTCCCTTGAACAAACTTTGTTCAGCTCTTGCCCTAGCTCATCATCATATGTTATGTGAATCCACCAAGCGGTTTCGGAGATTTTTAAAGATGTTTCTAAAAATCGGTCAAAAATCAAGATGGCCACCAGCCAAATTGGCCGATCAGCTTCGTTTGAACAAAGTTGAATCTCTACACCCTAAGGATGCTTCTTGCCAAATAAAATTAAAATCGGCCCAGTAGTTCTCGAGAAGACATTTTAAATTTCCCATTGCTTTACTATGGGAACTTTTGGCGGGAAAATGATCCAAGATGGCCGCCAAACTGTTCATCCGACAGTTTTGAAAATTGCAAATTTGTGATCAGAATACCCAAAAACATATATATAAAACCAATTTCAGCCTCAAAGTGCATCAAATAAAAAGTCCAATATGGCCACCAAACATGCTGTATTTTGATTGGCCCACTGCGACCATGTTTTTTGACGGATCAAATTCCCGTGAACAAAGTTTAATGCCCCTTCTTAGTCCCTAATCATATATGCCAAATTTCGGCCCAATCCCTTCAGCGGTTCTGGAGGTCGTTTTCGCTAAAACTAGGTCAACCAAAATGGCCGCCGAATCATTTGACCAATCAAGTTCCCTTGAACAAACTTGGTTCAGCTCGTGCCCATGATCATATTTCATGGGGTTTGCTTCAATCCACCAAGCGGTTTCGGAGAAGACTTTTAGACATTTCCTACAATCGGACAAAAAAAAAAAGGTGGCCACTGGTCAAATTGGCCGATCGGTTTCGTTTGAACATAGTTGGATCGCTATGCCCTAAGGACACCACCTGCCAAATATAATTGAAATCGGCTCAGTGGTTCTTGAGAAGAAGTCATTCAGGCCAGGTGAGCTAATAAACATGATAGATGATTTTCGGAAAATTCAAGACGGCCACCAAAATATTTACCAATCAAGACTGCGTTTAATATGTTGAAGCCTACCGTCATAGGATCGTTCCACCCAAGTCTTGTTGAAATCAGGCTATTGATTGAAAGAGTAGCGTTTTTAAATGGTTCCGGAAAACTTTCAGAAAATCATAGAATGCTGGCAAAACACTGACCTATCACAATTCTGAACAGAATTTCTAGAGGCTACAACAACAAGATCCTTCCAGCCAAATTTGGTTGAAATTGCCCAAGCGAATAATGAGGCTTAGCACTTTAATATGAATTCCCATTGTTTTAGGACAATCCAAAATGACCACCACCAAAATCAAGTCATCAAAATTCTGAATAGAAGTTCTGAAGCATACCGGCCCAGGGTTCTTCCAGCTGAGTTTGGTTGAAATCGGCCAAACGGTTAATGAGGAGTAGCGTTTTAAACAATTTCACACCATTTTTCTGCAAATTCACGATGGCCACCAAAAAAATGGACCCATCAGAATTCTGTATACAATTTCTGAAGCATAATCTCCTAGGGTTCTTCCATGTAAGTTTGATTGAAATAGGCCCAGTGGTTATCGAGTAGGCTTTTAAGTGACTTCCAGAGAGGTACAGAAAATCCAAGATCGCGGCCTGAAAAATTTACTAATCAAAATTCTGTATACCGGTACTCACTTTGAAACCTACCAGCCTACCATCCTTCCAGACAAGCCTGCTTGAAATTGCTCAAGCAGTTAATGAAGAATAGCATTTTAAACAATTTGCCGCCATTTTTTGCAAAATTCAAGATGGGCGCAGGAAAAATGGACCAAGCAAAATTCTGTATACACGCTCTGAAGCATACCACACTAGGGTTCCTCCATTTAAGTTTGATTGAAATAGGCCCAACGGTTATCGAGTAGGCTTTTAAGTGATTTCCAGAAATGTTCAGAAAATCCAGGATGAGCAGCGGAAAAATTGACCAATTAAAATTCTGTATACAAATTCTCAAATGTACCAGCGTACTATCCACCCAGCTAAGTCTGGTTGAAATTGCCTAAGCAGTTAATAAGTAGCGTTTTAAACGATTTCCCGCCATATTTTCTTTTAATTCAAGATGGCCACAAAAAAAAATTGATCAATCAAAATTCTGTACACAGTTCTAAAGCCCCATAGGATCATTCATGCCAAATCAATTTGAAATCTGCCAAGCGGTTAATAAGGAGTAGCGTTTTGACAACTTCCGGGAAATTCTTCATAAGATCACCAAACAAATTGACCAATCAAATATCTGTATAGAAATTCTGAACCATACCCCAACAGTTTGCGTCCAGCCAAATTAGGTTGAAATCCGTCATGCAGTTAATGAGGAGTTATGTTTTTAAACAAAAATTGTCAGACAGACGACGAATGACAAATGGTCGCCATTCGTATCAGTGACCTTGATGTTTTGACCCCACCATCATTTTCTGATGTCATCACATTAAAAGGAGGCATGTGTCCAAGGTTGGGTCCTGTATGTCTAAACAAACATGAGATATATGCAGAAAAGTTGAGCTAAACGGAAAACGTTAAACTTGTTAAAACATGATTTTTAGCACGGTCATAGCGAGCTTAACCTGTGACCTTCTCAACCGAAACTCATTGTGCAATGCCATGTCATTATAAGGAAGAATGTGCCCATGTACGGATCCAGTATGATTAACCAAACATGAGATATAAACAGAAAAGTTTAGCTAAACAGAAAATGTTATAGTTAAAAACAAGACTTAAATTAAATGTATCGCCTGTCTCGTGTTGGTCCCAGTGGCATTAACCTTTGACCGTGGGACCTCGGTGTTATCATGCTACTTCCTAACATTATAGGTAACCATGTGGTTAAGTTTAGTTCCAATAAGATTAACCAATCTTGAAATATATATGACTTGCTGAATGGAAAAACTTAAGGTTGAAAAAGCTGAGGCCAAATAGCAATATTAGAATGGCCTTGACTTTTGAACTGGTGAAGTCCATGTCACCATCCTGTATCCTCTTGGCATAAGCAACCATGTACCCAAGTTGTGTTCCATTAGGGTTGAGCATTTCCCGAAATATAACATGATAGGATTTGCTAAGCCTAAAAACGTAACATTGAAAAATAACAAAGTTTTGTATAGATCAGAATGACCGTGACTGTCGATGTTGTCATTTCAGTGTCAGCACACTGCTTCCTAACAGTATAAGCAACCACATAGCCAAGTTTAGTTGCAATAGGATTAATTAATCCTGAAAGATAAGCTGAAAGGTTTTGTTAAACGCAAAAACCTAATATTGTTGATGTCATTGTCTGAAAAGTGACACATATGTCTCGCTTTCTGCTTCACCGGCGAGACAAGGTTTTTACCAAGGTCACAGTGACCTTGACCGTTGACATTTTTGCCGCCAGGTTATTGTCTGATGCCATGTCATTATAAGGAAGCCTGTGTCCACGTTTAGGTCAAGTATGATTAACCAACATGAGATAGAAACAGAAAAGTTGAGTTAAACGCAAATTGGACAATGACGACACTATCACCGCCGCCGTACAACGTGCAGGCTATCACAATAGCTCATTTTACTTCATAAAGTTGAGCTAAAATGCAAGCAGTCCGATTATGTATACAATTTCTGAAGAGTACCAGCCTAGGGTCCTTCCAGCTGAGTTTGGTTGAAATCGGCCAAGCTGTTAATGAGTAGCCTATTAACTGATCTCCCAAAACTTTCGAAAAATCCAGGATGGCCACCTGAAAGATTTACCAATCAAAATTCTGTATACAAGTTCGGAAGCCTACTGCCCTAGTATCCTTCCAGCCAAGTCTCTTTGAAAATACCCACGTAGTAAGTGTAGAGTAGAATTTTAAACGTTTTCCCGCCATTTTTCAGAAAATTCAAGATGGCCACCGAACAAATTGGCCAATCAAAACTCTGTATACAAGTTCTGAAACATACCACTCTAAAGTCCTACTAGCCGAGTTTGCTTGAAATCAGCCAAGTGATTAATGAGGAGTAAGCTTTTAACTGACATGACTGATTTCTAGACTTTCAGAAAATCCAAGATAGCAGCCCGAAAAATTGACCAATTAGATTTCTCATTAGAACTGTTGAAGCCCAGCAGCATAGAATTAGTCCACCCAATTAGGTTGAAATCAGGCCATTTATATTGGAAGAATAGTGTTTTAAATGATTTCGGAATTCTTTCGGAAAATCCCAGATGATCGCCAGAAAAATTGACCAATCAAAATTCTGAATAGAAGTTCTGGAGCATAGCACCATAAGGATCCATCCAGCCAAATTTGCTTGGAATCAGTCAAAGCATAAAGGGGATGCGATTTGACAGACGGATGGACAGATGGGCGGGAAGACAGACGGACAAGGATTGACTTGCCATTAGCCTTTTCCCTTTCCCTAGGCAAGTGTTAGATTACATCAGTGCACTTTACATTAATACATACCTTTTTGACAGTCATGAACCGTCCAGCATCGTAGCTGTGTCCTCTCTTTCCATTCTGTCTCTGGACAGTTCTCCGGGCACATCTCATAGCATTCAGAGCTCCGCTTGTTTTGTTTAATATAATGGTCCTCAGGTTTCACAGATTTAGCTATTACACCCCAATCAACTGTATCCACATAACATAGATTGGGGTTATTTTCTAGACGAACAGCCCCTCTCATAATTGTTGTTAAATTAACTAAGCCCAGCTCTTCTAGATGTGGATTCTCATATGCAACCAGCGCATAATTAAAAGCCAATGATTGTCCTCGTATAACAGCTAAATTGGGGAAAATGTGTCTCAAAGTTCTGAAACCTTGTACTCGATATATTAGCACATAATCCATTACTTCGACGAGCTTGGGAAAATGTAATTTATCAAATTCTCTTGGGTCAACACGCTCTATCAGTGAGATCTGAAGACTGCCCTCGATTACCGAACAGTTTTCCAGTTCCTGAAATTGCTTGACATCATTTCGAATGTCGATATCACCACACACTAGAAGAGAAACAATAACAACAAGCATTTAATAAACATGTGTCAACAAAGATAACTCAGGGGACAGACATTATAGATCTATCTATAAGACGAAATGTACTAAATTTAGCACATCCAATCATATCGTAGCTATCTATGAGTAGTGTGTGTTTCTGGCAAGAGTTAATATCTAGGTCACTGTGTCACTAAGTGCATTGGCCAAGAAGAGAATGAATGTGTGAGTCAGAAACCGTTTCGAGTGCCGGTGATTTCATAGCTAAAATCACTGTGCATTTAAATTTTGAATCATCCACACTAGCAAGCTGATATTTTTTACATTAATTTGACTGAAAGGTGTTGCTGCCTAATATGCCTACGGCAGTAACAGTTTCCAGCCAAATTAGTTTCAAAATATTCAGCAAAATCTTTCTTACAATGTTAACAAAGTCAATAGAATCTCGGCAGGTTCGGTTGAAGCGTGAAACATAGGTCACATTAGCCTACTTTTGCTACGCTATATACCTGCATGCATACACCCGGAGTGGGTTCAGAACTGCCAATATTTTCAGTTTACTGAACATTTTGTTTGGTCACGTCGTAGGTTCACTCATAGATATATATTCTATAGGCGAACCTACCACATGAACGAACAAAATGTTCAGCAAACTGACAATATTTGCGCACCTGAACGCATCCAAGGTTTGCTTAGGTACTGTATACAAATAAGAGGCCCAAGGGCTTGGGCCTGTGACACTTACCAGGAGTGGACCATTAGCATTTGAACCCTTTGCATTTAAAGAGACTTGATGGATAATTTTAGAAAAATCAAAGATCGCCATCAATCAAAATTCGCAGTTGATATGCTGAAGCCTACCACCATAGGATCATTCCACCCAAGTTTCGTTGAAATCATGCCATTACGGAATAGCGCTTTGGGGAACAAAATTTTAATCCAAGATGACTGCCAAACAAATCGACCAACCAAAGTTCTGAACAGAAGTTCTATAGCCTACCACTATCGAATCCTTCCAGCCAAATTTGAATAAAATCCACCAAGTGGTTAAGGAGGCGATGTGTTTCGACAATTTCCGGTAAATCTTTTATAAAATCTGACTTTCACCCACAAAACTTTGCGGCTCCAGAAACCATCAAGCTCAGTTTTTTTGGGTTCAATCTTGTCCTTATTAATATATACTACAATGATGTTTGGGCAGACATTGGTAGCTAGTTTGGCAAATTCAGCTGAAGATGCAATATCTAATTTCTCACTTCTCACCTTTTCAGACACTCGTCTTTTAACAGCGGCTGAAAAGTGCCACTTTGTTGGCAGACTGTTAAGGGTTTCTAAACTTGTCTTCCCCATTTGTGCTATTACTAAATATTTTGTGACTTATGGGACAAAACTTAAACTGGTTTGTTGGGAATATCTACACATTAACTCATATATAAATAAGCACATGGCTCTGATAGGTTTAGCAGTCTAGTAGATAGGAAATTATAAAATTACAAAAATAGGCATTCCACTGAGATACAGACTAAACAGAAAGACCAAAACTGTCACTGATGGGACAGAGCCGCCTAGACAGTTCTGGGTTAGTGCAGAGGCTGGTAATCAGGTTGATTCATGACCCTGGATATAAAAAGTGCATTGTATCTTTGTTCTGAATTCATCACCCAGAAGCATAGAATACAAGGTGAACTGAATGTGGGAGGACCATAACTAATCACCAAACTGACCAATATTAAGCTCAAATTTAACCTATATTTTGAAAAATTATATCTCAGGAATAGAAGCAAGTATCAACAAGGTTAGACCTGTTTTAGAAACCAGAACCATTCCCTATTTGATTTCAGTGCATTATTATTTAACAGTAAAAAAAATTGGTAAATCATGAAAATGTTACTTTTCAGTGGAATTGACCATATAGGCAATCTGCCAAGTGTTTAATTAGTAGCATTTTAACAACTTCGGGTAAATTTTTAATAAAATTTAAGATTTTCACCAAAAAACTTGACCAATCAAAATTTGGTACACAAGTTCTGAAGCCTACCACCATAGGGTTCTTCCAGCCAAATTAGGCTGCCAAATCTGCCATGTGGTTAATGAGGAGTAGTGTTTTGATAATTGCTGGTAAACTTTTCATAAAATCTAAAATTTTCACTCAAAGGATTTATCAATCAAAATTCTGAATAGAAATTCTAGAGCCTACTACCACCATAGAAACTAGCTACATGTAGTAACAAGAATTCCGCGGAATTAAATATCTCGCCTGTCTCCTGTTTGTCACAGTGGCATTGACCTTTGACATTGTGACCTCCGTGTTATCACGCTACTTCCTAACATTATAGGTAACCATGTATTCAAGCTTAGTTCCAAGAGGATTAATCAAACCTGAAATATAAGCTGAGAACCTTTGCCAAACGCAGAAACTTAATATTGAAATAGCAGAGTTCTGTGCCAAGGTCACAGTGACCTTGGTCTTTGACCGTGTAACCCCAATATCATCATGCTGCTTTCTATCATTATAGGTAACCATGTATCCAAGTTTAGTTGCAATAGGCTAACAAATCCTGAAATATAAGCTGAAAAACTTTAATGATGAAAAAGCAGAGTTCTGTATCAAGGTCACAGTGGCCTTGCCCTTTGACCTTGTGACCCCAACATCATCATGCTGCTTCCTAACATTATAGGTAACCATGTATCCAAGTTTAGTTGCAATAGGCTTAACCAATCATGAAACATAAGGTGAGAAGTTTTGCTAAACGCAAAAACTTAACATTGTCGACGTTGTCGCAAAAGTAACACATGTCTCGCTTTCTGCTTCGCAGGCGAGACAAAAACTGTCTGGATGGTACCAGCATACGATTCTGCCCGCCAAATTTGGTTGAAATCAATCAAAGGATTAAGAAGTGATTTGACAGATGGACAGCGGATGGCCGCCATAAGCTCACTTGGCCTTTCAGGCCAGGTGAGCTAGAACACAAGTGTAACGACCCATTTGTTGAGTCAAATACATGTATAGGCAGATCTATTCAAAATTTAGCAAACAGATACATGTACATATGTAGATTATACCAGGGTATGAAATAATGGTCGGACATCGGTCATGTCCGATCAAATGTGGATGGGTACAATTTTTTTTACTGAACATGAATTTTGGGGGAAATTTGCAAATTTTGGAAAAAGAGAACAAGTGAACAATGTTGATATCGCACTCAAATACGATAGATCGATCGAGCTCGCGTTTGTGCGTCATTTGCACATTTCTAAGTGAAAACGATATTCACCATGGTTACCAGTATTCGCGATCTGTCAAAACACGTCATACAGGCAAATTCATCCTAGAGGGTGGTCTTACAATAGCTAATTATCCCGGGAATAGTGTAAACCTTTCATACTGGCAAATTTTCTGATTTCTAATGAGGAATATAGACCGTGAGTGACTTGAAAATTAAGTCATATGGCGAATAAATGACAGATAAAATTGCATAGAACATCTGATAAATGATACCACTCAAAATCTTGTCATTTCGCTAGTCTGAAAATGATCGAGTCGATGCAAAATTAGCAATGGCGGATCTACAAAATCTGCCACTGCGCATGAGTCAGTGATGTGTTCTTACACACCTTCTGTCATGAGAAGAGAATTTGGTCTCGTAATTTCATTGGTTGTTGGACATAATTATATCTAGAAAATCCAATGACATTACGTGAGAGATTTTCACAGAAGTTTGAGACACGTTCTTTCACGCCTTCGATACTGAAGAAGCTAATTCTTCCTCGCGATTTCCTTGGTAGCTGTATATAGAAAACCAATGAAATAGCGGGCGAGTTTTCTCACAATAGAAATGAAGAAAGCAAGTTCATAAATAATCGCACTGTAGAAGACACTTGACAACACGCGCGTTACCATTATATTCGCGTTCTTCAATTAACCATTTAATGGTCAAATTTGCCTAAAAATTCTAATTAAAAATAGTTAATGGCCATTTGCAGGTCAAGAGATTATTTTTGAAAATTTACCACGGGAATGACTGTCTCAGTTACTGAATAAGTCATTTCAATGGAAAATTTCAAAAATAATCTCTCGACCTGCAAGTGAACATTTATCAGGAAAACTATCACAAGCCTTCTTTGACTAATGTGTTCTAAAGTGAAAAACTTTTTAATTTCAATTGTACATGACTGTGACTTTTTCAGGACAAAATGGGTAAAAATAGAACAATTTCACAGCCAACCGAAAACCTATATTTTTCTCAAGAAATGCAGGAGATGGCCTCTGAGAGCATCTAGATTTAAATTTTTTCCGGGGGAGGACCCTCCGACCCCCCCCCCCCACCCATCTGGTTAGTCAACTTCCGCTTTTTTGTCAGATCAAATTGACTCTCCTTATTTCAGACCCTGTTATACTATGACTGACATATGGCTTGGATTGTCAAATGATCCTGGCATGCGATTCAGAGCACTTGACCCTTAACTGGCCAAATTTGGTCAAGAAGATCTAAGTATTTGCTTATTGAATGTTCATTTGCAGGTCAAAAGGGGACTATTTTTGAAAATTTAACACTGGAATGACTGGCTTGGTTATCAAGACAGGTACTCTAGTGGTAAGTTTTAAAAACTAGTCTTCTCTTGGCCTGCAAATGGACCTTCCTGAAGACCAGTGCAGAGGCCGGTTTGACCATTAAAGGGTTAACTGTCCATGCAGTTTAGCTCTAGATATGCTGAATATTTTGGAAACAATTTGAATGAAAGTTGTTGGTGGCTAAGCCAATAGAAAGACCGCCTTTAGAGTTAAATGCTTTAGGCTAGCTGAACCCAAGGGTTTGAAAGGGTGCTTGGTTAGCACATTAAGCACCGAAGATAGACTCATGGCTGGAATGACCACCTGTTGTCTCAGTCGGAGATTACTCATTCCCTTCACCTTCACGTTTAACCAGGCCACCTTTGGACTATCCCCGTTGGCTGGACAAGGGATAACTGATGCCAAAGTTGACTTGTATCAAGCAACCGCGACGGGAGCTCAAACAATTAAAGAATAGCTCAGAGAGTCTGCTATTTGTTGAATAGATGTTTGAAAGGGATTGAGATCCTTTCCTTTACACCACTCTACAAATATGTTAACCTTGTTGTTATATGACTTGAAGGTTGACCTACTTTTCACGGCTGCGATGAAACTCGCTTGTTGAGAAAAACCCTGCGACGTGGAACAGTATTTGATAACATCCACAGAGTCAATTTGAGCATCTCGGGCCACTCGTGTAGGAAGCAACCCTTGGCCTGGGAGATAATGTTCAGAATCTCTGGCAGCTGCACTGGATTGTCCACCAACAGATCCAGACGATCCATGAACCACGCCCTGCTGGGCCAAAATGGTGCTATCCGTAGCACCAGGCACAGTTCTTCTCGGATTTTCACCAGGGCCTTCGGGAGAAGGATGCCGTGCATCCCTTTCCAGCTTATCGCCAGAGCATCTGTATCGGCGGCATTTGGATCTGGAATCCGCGAGACATAAGTCATGATTTGAGCATTTTCCTTTGTGGCGAAAAAGTCCACGTTGGGTTTTGCCTCAATGCTCGAAGGTCCTTTGTAGAACAGGATGGTTGAAAGTAGGGATGTTCGATTATAGAAATAAATAATCGATTATGATGTCTGGAAAATAATCAATTTAATCGGATAATCGATTATTTAATCTTGGAACTTTGGAAGTAGCAACTACGTAGGGAGGGAGAGCGAGCAAAAGACAGACTACTACTACTACTACTACTACTACTACTACTACTACTACTACTACTACTACTACTACTACTAATAATAATAAAATAAATACAAATGCCTGATTTTCTATAAAAATAAAAGAATACACAATTTCATAAATTGGTTCCTAGTTAGGTTTAGATTACCTCAAACTAAGTAGGCCTATGAAAAGGCCGCAAGACGCTCAATAGGACAGGCTATATCAACAAGTTCACGGATTGGCTTAATACACCCAGTATAATGAAGTCAATTTGGAATCCATTGTTCACTCGTTCCCATTGGATAAAGGTCTTAAGAAATCGGCGCGTATGCTCAGCTTTTCAAGCCAGTAAAAAGGCGCCAACTTAACTTTAACATTACAGAGATTAACTTTAATGATATAAAGCTCACCTATTTACGATGTTTCCTATTTTCCAGCATTGGAAAAGCTAAATATTTTGAAAATCATTTGACTGCGCATGAAGCAACAACTTTAAGTCAAATTAGTTACAAAATAATCAGCAGAATTTATCAAAATTTGGATCGTAAGTTTTTTAATTTACTACGAAGTCAGTTTTGGGCATTTTTTCCCACAAAATGGTCATATTATTTTTATTTTTATAAATTTCACCCATCTACATTTCCCTATGCCTGAATAGGAAAACAGCATTAGAAGTTGATTATTTGGAAAATCATTTGACTGCAAGTCGTTGCTGCCAAGTCAAATTGGGATTCCAAAAAAAATTGTCAGAATTTGTGAAAATTCACATCAAAATTTTGTGAATTTACTATGAAAAACTATTCCTAAATTTTTTCGCAAAATGGCCATCAACACTCCAGCCCACAGCCTTCAGACGGGGATATTAAATAGTAGAAATCAAATGCTTCCGATCACTGGCGTATCAAACAATTACTTATATAAACATTCACGTGCATGTATTATGACACGGGGACGGGCGGGCTTGAATGTCTGGAATAGATGTTTATAGAGCTACCTCGCTACAGCAATCAAACTACCGATGTATTAGGTGTATTACAAGACTAAACACTAAATTAAGCCTGATTAGAATAAATAATCGATTTTGGCTCGATTAAATCGAATTTTTCGATTATTTTATCTTACACTCGATTATATAATCGCCAGCAAAAATAATTGACTATTGATGAAATATCGATTAACCGAACAGGCCTAGTTGAGAGACCATTCTGTTGGCAGAATCCTCTGTCTGTGAGACAAAGCATCCGACAGAATGTTCAATCGCCAGGAACGTGAGCTGCTTTCAAAACTACCGAGTAATTCCTGCACCATTGATTCAAGTTCCACACTTTCAAACACATTCTCGGAGACCCGGTCCGGCCGTGGCGCTTTATGTATGATACAACTGTCAAATTGTTTGACCGTATCAATATCACTGTGGCCCTGACTTCTGGAAGAAATCTGTCCAGTGCCAGTTCCACTGCCACCATTTCTAACAGATTGATATGCAGCTGACTCTCTTGGATAGTCCATATGCCCGAGACCTGGTGCTCTCCCAGGCAGGCAGGCCCCCACCCCTACAGTGATGCATCCGTGTACATGGACAGCTGAGGATGGGGTAGGTGAAGCGAAACTCTTACTAGGACATTCCGACGCTCCTTCCACCATCCAAGATGCGACATTATTGGCTCCAAAACCGGTATAGGAGCAGCATACGGAACCACCTGTTCCATGGAGACCATCATGCCCAGCATCTGAACAAACCTCCTCGCCTGAATGTGGTTTTCGCACTCGAAATCCTTTGAGAATAGCTTGCAGGGAGTCCAGCCTTGACCCCGATGGATAACCCATGCGAATAGCATCCCCAAATAGACAAAGTGTTGAGTTGGTGTGAATTCAGATTTCTACTTGATAACTATCCACCATAGATCTAAAAGCAATATCAGTCAGAGCAGCATCCATCTCTACACTGGCAAGCGCCAAGTTCTCTCTTCTGAGAAACGCTGTCACCGCTAGGACCGCTCTGGTGAAAACCCTCGGGGCTGTTGACAGGCCGAATGGGAGGACTCTCATACCCGATTCTGAAACACGAATCTCAGAAACCTGTGACAACACCTGTTCATTGGAATGTGAAAATATGCATCTTTCAGATCGATTGACACACACCACATTCCTTTCCTCAATCCTGCCATTACCAATTTCGGAGTTTCCATCTGAAACCGAGGCGCATGGAAAAACCAATTCAATGGCCTGAGATTGAGTACAGGTCTCCACCCCACTGTGCTCTTGGGGACAAGGAACATGTTTGAGTAGAAGCCTGGAGTGCCCTGGTTTGCTGGTATTATTGCTCCCTTCAGAAGCAAACCTGACTCTTCGTTTTGAATGGCTTCTAACTTGTCTGTCTCCCTTGGAACAGGAGTCCAGACAGGTGCTAAAGACAGATTTTGTGGCGGGAAATCCCACCACTCTGGCATGTACCCCTGGGGTATCCATCCCAGGACCAGACTGTCTGACGTCACATCTCACCGTCACACCTCACCAAGCCTCGATGAAATGCATGAGCCTTCCCGTCACACCTCACCAAGCCTCGATGAAACGCATGAGCCTTCCACCCACTATAGGCGCATTGACTCCTAATGCAGGTGTCTGGCTCACGATCCGCTCCCCCACCCACCCCCTCCACCCACTCTTAACGAGGGAGAGAGAGAACCATTTTGGTCTTGGCTTGACTGGTCTAACTGGCAACGCTGTTCCTGTCACACAGGCGCGGTCCAGACAGATATGAAGGGAGCTACCATACCCTCAGGTACGATCTGCTCCCTTCTTTCCACCCTTGATGGACTTCCCTTTGCCCTTCTTACTTCTCGGCCGATCAGGGCCACCATTAGGGTGGGCAGGAGCCTCCACAACCTTCCTTGCCTTCTTAGCCGCAGGTGGCTGAGAAGGCCCAGCAAGAGCAGAAGGAGCTGGCTTGGCCTTCGCCTTGCCCTTATGCTTCTTCCGCTTCTTGGTGGAAGGTTGAGTAGTTAGCGGTTTCGCAACAGCCCCTAGTGCATGCGCCTGACGCACTAGCTCTAGCGGAAGATTAACCGCTAACCGACTTTGCGCGATGTTGGCCGTGCCCTCTAGGATGGTCCGCTCTTGGCCACCAAAGATGCTAGGGCTATTCAGGGGCATTCCAAACAAACGCTCCCGGACAGCCGTAGCCGGACGCATATGGTTAAGGACCATCTGCCTCCTGGACTTGGTCACTCGTGCCTGTACCCTGGCCAATGCATCCATCGACAGCACAAGGCCGCCGTTAACACACGCCTGCCCCAGCTTCAGCCCATACCGACTGAAGCAAGCGATAGGAGTGACTGACAGCATTCATAGCTGCCCTCACTCCCTCATTGCAAAGGGACAGGACTTCTTCATTGTGTGCTTGGCTCTTGTCCACAAGTGCCTGAGCGGGACCACCCGCTACTGCACTCTGGACACCAAGAACCCAATGGTCATCTTCAGTGACCATTGGGACCACACCATACCGCTCATACTCCCCCTGGGAATACGGCACCTTGCCTGCACTTCCCTAGAGGCCGCAGGGAGCTGGCTCTTGGTCGTGAGTTGCTTGGTATAAATAGCCTCAAGCAACTTGAACTTTGGATCCAGTCCAATGGACTGAATCTGAGTCGCGGGCAGGCCCCCCCCCTCCAAATCGATGCATGGGGGATGTCTTCCTCGGTCGTGGCTGAGACCACGGATGGATCCACCCTGTCTAGCCAAGCCAGAGCATCGGACCAGTCCACCTCCGAGGAAGACACTCCCGTGAACACATCAACGGGTGGTGGCAAACCAACCAGCACTGGATGGGTGCCCGGTACCGGTGTGGCCTCAACCACGGGCTGAGCGGCTACCATGGCTTGCGCCAAGCCAGACAGATGGAGGGCGGCTTCGTCCAGGACAGAATCGACCTCCATGCGCTCCAGCCACGGTATCTCAGGCCGCAACAGCCTCTCCTCTTCAGCCACCTCATCCTCAGAGTCGTACTGGCGAATGGCTCCCATGCCCGACGAACCGGCCAGCACTACTGGACCACCCAGAGGTGGCCGCAGAGAAGCAGTACCAACCAGGCCGGAGCCCAACGGACCGCCAGGGAGCCATACAAGATGGCCCCCTCGTACCGGACACAGAGGTTGCACCACAGTCTTTGGTATCAGAGACAACGCCAGCATTGGCAAGACACTATGCAAGAAGACTTGCATAGCGGGCCCAAACCACGCCGGGGGTGCCATCTCCGAAACCTTCAACTGCGGATGAGGAGTGCCCCAGGGGCCGAAACGGACGCTCCTTGCTTTCTTTTTGGTCCGTCTGTCCCGCGTCAGACCCTGCCAAGTCATTCTGGGAAAGGAACTCGACCAACAATTCGACAGGTCACACTGCAGAGACACTACACCTAGCATCAACGTTACACTTGGCACACCGATAACAGACATGGTCCTTGAATGCGACTTTCACGAATTTATGACACTCAGGACATGATGGCGGGATAGGCTTGGTCTGAAAACAAGCACAAAACCTAAATAAGCAAGCGGAACGAAACAGGAATGGAAGGCAGACAAATAACTTTCAAATATTTTGATAATAAATTATAAGTTAACCCTCCGGCACCCAACACCTGCAACGTTACAACCAAGATCGCGTAAGCTGGCGACAAGAATGAGAGGAGGCCAATAATACACCCATAAATTGATCCTGCAGGATGTATAAAACGGAACCAGGAACTGTATCGGATACATTTGTGGTATATTTAAGATTTATTTCAAAATTATACTACTCAAACAAAAGCCAAACGATACGAGAAGGAACAACAAAATGAATTAACATTACTGCTGTAGAACACGGTAAAGCCGCAGAACACACATCTTAATCAAAAATTTTGAAATCATCGATTACACGCAAAACGTGACATAATTCTAAAGTTTCTGGCACAAAAGGCACGCAGCTACCAAGAATAAGATGCGCGAATTAATGAACCATTTCCTTCACCAAATAATCCGAGAAATAGAAGGGTGTGAAATCACCCGCTCGGACCATACAGTTGGACGATTTCAGTGTTAAAAACCGTAAACAAACGCCTAGTTTCATATTACTGCCAGATCGCCGTTGTTTTTTGGATTAAAGGAGGCGATCTTATTTGGCATATTTTGTTGTAGCCACACGTCCCAGTTCTGGGGTCAGAAAATGGGACATGCAACACACAAAATTTCAGAGACATAAGTCTCCATATAACTAATGAAATAAAATGAAAGAATACGACCTGAGGTCCAGTAGCTCCTTCCATAATAAATCCAGTAATAAGAAACAGCAAAAGGCACAGGGAAAAACACAAAGAAAACTAAGATTTATCCTAGACAAAAAGCATGCATTCTCTTGTTGCTATGCAAACAAGAACAAGAGGCCCAAGGGGCCTGTGTCGCTCACCTGGAACATTTACAACTCAACTAATCTTTATGGAGTTTTACATCAATCAGTGCCACTTCCAATGACTTTCAGTCAAATGGTTGATTTTGCAAAGGCGCTTTTGAACAATATTTAAGCAAAAATAGAAGACATCAGTACTAACAACAGAAATTGATGACATGCAGTCAAACTTGTATTAAGACACCACTCACGTGAGAATCAGAAGACAGCCTCTTATGGTAGCTGGTTTCTTAACCCTTTAATGGTCATGGTTTTTCAGTAAAACAAAACGTTCAGGTTATGTCTATTTGCAGGCCAAGATATGGAGCATTTTGAAAATGTATCACTGGAATGACTGGGTCGATCATTCCACTGGTAAATTTTCAAAAATACTCATGCTGGCCTGCAAATCGACATTCCTCAAGGCCACTGCAGAGGCAGGTTTTCGCTGGTTTGACTATTAAAGGGCTAATAAAGTTTCAAATACATTGCTTAATTGCATTTAGCAAATGAAGAAAATAGTCTTTAAGGCAGGTGGTCTCTTAACCCTTTCACCCATAAATCCCGGAAAAAGTATATTCTTTATGATATAAAACTTATTTTGTTGAATATTTTGAAATTAATTTAACGCGAAGCCGTTGAGCCTTAGGCAACATTGGCTTTCTTTAAGAAGGGTTAATACAGATGGTCTTTATAGCAGGATCAACTGAGTATATTCCAAACCATCATTTTAACACGTGTACATCTTGCTGAATGGCCAAGTTCGCGATGCTGCAGTTTATTTTAAAAATAATTAGGCAGCAACAACTTTCAATGAATCAAATACATTTAAAAAATTTTTAACAGTATAGGTATGAGTACACAATACATATCTTAAATATTTAGGCAGCAGTTGCAGGGAAAAGGTTAACCTGTTAATTTAGTTTTTATCTATTATGGTAATAAAAGCTGTCATATAAGTCAATGGATGATGGAAATAAAACTCCAATTGCACATTAATTAACCATTTAACCATTGAATTTAAGAAAAGTTCAATTTTCTCATAGAAAATGTCTATTTGCAGACCAAGACTATTTTTTAAATTTTACCACTGGAATGACTGGCTCGTTAAAAACAGTCCGTCATTCCAATTGTAAAATTGTCAAAAATAGTCTTCATTTGGTCTGCAAATGGACATTTCTCAAGACCACGGCCGAAGCCATTTTTGGCTGATATGATGGCTAAAGGGTTAACCGTTTTCCTAACCTAGCAAAATAGGTAAGATATTGTGTCCTCTGATATCGATAGCCAGGTGAGCTAATAATAATAAATTGATAAGAAGCGAATCTTATTAAAGCATTTAACTGGAAATAATGCACTAAGCTGTTGCTTAACAGCTGTTGCGTAAGCTGTTGCTGTCAATTGTATGACAGCAATGGTCTTCAGCAATGGTGTTTACAAACTGTACACCAGCCTTTCTAATACTGCCTTTGTAACAATTTATCTCTAGACATTGGTGTGACAAGGGTTGAATAGTCATGCTGAAAACTGTTGCTGCACTTGACAGTAACAGACATCATCAGCAAAACCATTTTCAAAATGTCTGTCACCATGCTACATGCTGTCCAACAAAACTTGTGAATAACGCAATACTTAACTAAATTCATTGCTAAAATTAATTGGCTTTAACCCTTTAACCCTCAAATTTATTCAAGACAATTTAAATTTTCTCAAAGAAAGTGTCCACTTGCAGACCAAGAGAAGACTATTTTTGAAAATTTATCACTGGAATGACTGGCTCGATTAACGTCTTCTTTTAGTCGGCAAATGGACATTTCTCACGACCACTGCAGAAGCAGTTTTTGGCTGATATGAGTGTTAAAGGGTTAATGATAAATTAATTAAATAAATCTTTTAGAATCAGTATGTGAATATGGTACACTTCATCAGCTCACTACCTCACAGGGTATTAATTTCATTTCAATCCTGAGAATTGGAGTTGTGGTTTTAAATTACAAGATTAAATGTTTTCCTATGCTGGCTAAATATCTAAGATTGAAAGAAATGTCAATTTCCCTTTCTCCGAGATCTAACAATACTCACCATTCTGTTACTTCTGATATACAGCTGGCCCTGACAGCTGGCTCCAGGACTATAGACTTAGAAAGCTTCACCAACTCCTTGGAACTGGGAACGCGGCTCCCAACTGCCGAGTACCCGTTTACCATAGAGCTCATATTGTGTGCATAGCCACCAAACAAGAGAAATCCATGGCTTGCCTCCGTGGGCCTGGGAGGCTCGGTCCATAACAGAATGGTGAGTATTGTTAGATCTCGGAGAAAGGGAAATTGACATTTCCTTCATTCTCCTTCGATCAATACTCACCATTCTGTTACTTCTGATATACACCAGATTTGATAAGTAACATGGTGGGAAGGGGCAAGCCATCAATGCTACTTTTGGCCCTTGGAGAAAGAGTTAGACTTAAAACTTGACTAACGGAGACCTAAAAGGACCGTCAAGTTAACGGAACCGAATCACATTCGTATCACTGCCCCCCCCCCTTTTTTCTCCTAGGAAAAGGGAGAGAACTCACGAACATGTATCTCGCCTGAAACACAAATATGCCAAGAGGGTTAACTGCTCCATGCATATCCACATGTATTAGCCTGGGAATGAGCATGAATATATAAGATGAATGAACATGATATATAGACATGATACAAAAAACTCTCACTATTGAATTACCTTATGATAATTTGACTTCAGACGTACCGCCTCCAACCATTCACTGGTCCGGCCATCAGTGACACAATCTGGTTGTCATCCTCTCGCTCGACCATGCCTGCTTTAGATTCTTTTCTTACCAAAGTGAAAAAAGGGTGAAGAGCAGTGTGGTCACTTAACTATGGTCTCAAAACAGCTAAAGCGAGTGGATTGGCTGAGTCTGACACATCCCTCATATAGTAATCCGTAAATGAGGACTCACAGTGCCATTGTGCAACGGCCATGATGTCCTCTAATAGAACATCACTGTAAAGGGCGGACGAGGCAGCTATTCCTCTAACATCGTGTGCCCTTGCGCCTTGCACCTGGTGGCCAGTCGCCATCTCATGAGTAGTCTGAATGCATTCGACTACCCAACGAGAGATAGTATCCATGGATGCGGCGCCATAAGGCTTTTTATGGCAGATTGCAGGAAATGTCAATTTCCCTTTCTCCGAGATCTAACAATACTCACCATTCTGTTACTTCTGATATACAGCTGGCCCTGACAGCGGCTCTAGGATTATAGACTTAGAAAGCTTTACCGACTCCTGGGAACCGGGTACCCGGCTCCCCACTGCCGAGTACCCGTTTACCATAGAGCTCATATTGTTTGCATAGCCACCAAACAAGAGAAAACTATGGCTTGCCTCCGTGGGGCTGGGAGGCTGGGTCCGTAACAGAATGGTGAGTATTGTTAGATCTCGGAGAAAGGGAAATTGACATTTCCTGCATTCTCCTTCGATCAATACTCACCATTCTGTTACTTCTGATATACACCAGATTTGATCAGTAACCTGGTGGGAAGGGGCAAGCCATAAATGCTAATTTTGCCCCTTGGAGAAAGATTTGACTTCAAACTTGACTAACGGAGACCTAAAAGGACCGTCAAGTTCACGGAACCGAATCACATTCGCGTCACAGCCCCCCCCCCTTTTTCCTCCTAAGAAAAGGGAGAGAACTAACGAACATGTATCTCGCCTGAAAACACCAATATGCCAAGAGGGTTAACTACTCCCTGCATATCGCTTGTATTAGCCTGGGAATGAGCATGAATATATAAGATGAATGAACATGATACATATACATAATACAAAAAACTCTCACTTGTTGAATTACCTTATGATAACAGGACTTCAGACGTACCGCCTACAACCATACACCGGTTCGGCCATCAGTGACACAATCTGGTTGACATCCTCTCGCTTGACCATGCCTGCTTTAGGTTCTTTTCTTACCGAAGTGAAAAAAGGGGAAAAGCAGTGTGGTCACTAACTATCGTTTCAAAACAGCTAAAGCGAGTGGATTGGCTGAGTCTGACACATCCCTCATATAGTAATCCGTAAATGAGGACTCACAGTGCCATTGTGCAACGGCCATGATGTCCTCTAACGGAACACCATTGTAAACGGCGGTCGAGGCGGCTATTCCTCTAACATCGTGTGCCCTTACGCCCTGCACCTGGTGCCCAGTCGCCATCTCATGAGTAGTCTGAATGCATTCGACCACCCAACGAGAGATAGTATCCATGGATGCGGCGCCATAAGGCTTTTTATGGCAGATCCACAGATGTCTATCGTTCGACCGTAACGAGTCAGTCCGTTTCTTGTACTTAGTCAAAGCACGGACCGGGCACCAGACACTGGCATCACGATCAAACCTGGTTAACTTCGGTATAATGATCGGTTTGCCGGGATATCTCAAAGATTGGTTCTTTGACATAAATTCTGCTCTTGGCAGAAGACGCAGACCTTCTCCAGAAACAATAAATCGGTTCCTCTCTGCCGAAAGCGCATGGATCTCACTGCGCCTTCTAGCTGAGGAAGCTGCCAATAGAAAGACCGCCTTTAGAGTCAAATGCTTTAGACTAGCCGAACGCAACGGTTCGAATGGGTGCTTGGCCAGTACATTAAGCACTAAAGATAGACTCCAGGCTGGAATGACTACCAGGTGTCTCGGGCGGAAATTGCTCATTCCCTTCAACATCACGTTTAACTGGGCCACCTCTGGACTATCCCTGTTGGCTAGACAAGGGATAACTGATGCCAAAGCTGACTTGTATCCAGCAATTGTGACGGGAGCTAGTCCTGTAAAGAACAGCTCACAGAGAAAGTCTGCTATTTGCTGAATAGTGGATTGAAAGGTATCAATACCCTTTTCTTCACACCAGTTTGCAAATCTGTTAACCTTGTTGTTATATGTCTTGAAGGTTGACCTCCTTCTCGCAGCCGCGATGAAATCAGCAGCCTGTCGAGAAAAGCCTTCCGACGTGGAACGTTGTTTGACAACATCCACGCAGTCAATTTGAACATTTCGGGACGCTCGTGTAGGAAGCGTCCCTTGGCCTGGGAGATTATGTTCGGAATCTCGGGCAACTGCACAGGATTTTCCACCAGCAGATCTAGAAGATCCGTGAACCACGCCCTGCTCGGCCAATACGGCGCTATTAGCAGGACCAGACACGGTTCCTCCGACCTTCACCAATACCTTCGGTAGAAGAATGGTGGGTGGATACGCGTAAGCGTGCATCCCTCTCCAGCTTATCGCCAGAGCGTCTGTATCGACGGCATTTGGATCTGGAATCGGCGAGACATATGTCATGATTTGAGCATTTTCCTTTGTGGCGAACAAGTCCACGTTGGGTTTGCCCCAATGCTCGAAGATCCGTCGTAGAACTGGAGGGTTGAGGGACCATTCTGTTGGCAGGATTCTCTGTCTGCGAGACAAAGCATCCGCCAGAATGTTCAATCGGCCAGGAATATGAGCTGCTTTCAAAACAACCGAGTAATTCCTGCACCATTGAATCAAGTGCCACACCCTGATGCACAGGGTGGGCGACCTGGTCCCTCCTTGGCGATTTATATATGATACTACTGTCGAATTGTCCGACCGTATCAATATCACCTTGCCCCTGATCATCGGAAGGAACTCTTCCAACGCCAGTTCCACTGCCATCATTTCCAACAGATTGATATGCAGCTGACTCTCCGGGAGAGTCCATGTGCCCGAGACCTGGTGTTCTCCCAGGCAGGCACCCCACCCTTCCAGCGATGCATCCGTGTAAACGGACAGCTGGGGGTGGGGTAGGTGCAGCGAAACCCCTATTAGGAGATTCTGACGCTGTTTCCACCATAGAAGATGCGATATTATCGGCTCCAAAACTGGCACCAGTTTTGACAGGGGTTCTGTTCTCTGTTTCCACAGAGACATCAGATACAACTGGATAGGTCTTCGCATTAGAGCAGCGTACGGGATAACCTGCTCCATGGAGACCATCATGCCCAGCATCTGAAGGAACCGCCTCGCCTGAATGTGGTTTCCCACTCGAAAACTCCCGAGGATGGCTAACAGAGACACCACTCTGGGCTCTGACGGGTAAACCCTGCCTTCCTCGAGGTCGAATCGCATCCCCAAATAAACGAAATGTTGAGTGGGCGTCAACTCGGATTTCTCCTCGTTGACTATCCAGCCTAGATCTGAAAGTAACTTCAGAGTCAGAGCAGTATCCACGTTCAACCTGGCTGCCGAGTCTGCCTTGAGCAGCCAGTCGTCTATGTAGGTGTGTAGCGCCACGTTCTCTTTTCTGAGAAACGCTGTCACCGCAAGGACCACTCTTGTGAAAACCCTCGGAGCTGTCGACAGGCCAAACGGGAGAACTGTAAACTCCCATACTTGATTCTGAAACGCAAATCTCAGAAACCTGTGCCAACTCCGATTGATCGGAATGTGGAAATATGCATCTTTCAGATCGATCGATACACACCACATTCCTTTCCTCAATCCCGCCATTACCGACCTCGGCGTTTCCATCTGGAACCGAGGCGTATGGATAAACCAATTTAATGGCCTGAGATTGAGTATGGGTCTCCATCCCCCCGTGCTCTTGGGGACAAGGAACATGTTTGAATAGAAGCCTGGAGTGTTCCGGTTTGCTGGTTTTATTGCTCCCTTCATAAGCAAACCCGACACTTCCTTTTGAACGGCTTCTAACTTGTCTGGCTCCCTTGGTACGGGTGTCCAGACTGGTGCCAAAGACAGATTTTGTGGCGGAAAGTCCCACCACTCCGGCATGTAACCCTGGGATAACCATCCCAGGACCAGACTGTCTGACGTCACACCTCGCCAAACCTCGACGAAACGCATGAGCCTTCCACCCACCATAGACGCCTCGACGTCTAACGGGGTTGTCCGGCTCGCAGTCCGCCCCCCCCCCCCCCCGTTTCTTAACGAGAGAGAGTGAGAACCATTTCGTTCTAGGTACGACGGGTATAACTGGCACCGCTGTTCCTGTCGCACAGGTGCGGTCCAGGCGGATATGAAGGGAGCTTGCGTACCCTCAGGTACGCTTCGGCCCCTTCTGTCCGCCCTTTGAGGCCTTACCCTTACCCTTACCCTTCCCCTTGCCCTTACCACCTCTAGGGCGGTCAGGAGCAACATTGGGGAGGGTAGGCGCCTCTACAGCCTTCCTGGGTTTCTTCGCCGGCGGCGGCTCCGAGAACCCAGCCGAAACAGACGTCGCAATAGGCCTGGCTTTCGCCTTGCCCTTATGCTTTTTCTGTTTCTTTAAAGGCTGTCCGGTTAGCGGCTTGCCCACAGCCCCTAGTGCGTGCGCTTGCCGCACCAGCTCTAGCTGGAGATTTACCGCTAACCGATTCTGCGCAATACTGGCGGTGTCCTCTAAGATGGCCCGCGCTTGGCCACCAAAGATGCTAGGCCCTGTCAGGGGCGTCCCAAGAAGACGCTCCCTGACTGCCGTAGCCGGACGCATATGGTCAATGACCATTTGCCTCCTGGACTTCGTCACACGCGCTTGCATCCTTGCCAATGCGTCCATTGACAGCACCAAGCCGTCATTAACGCACGATAGCGCCACAGGTGGCACAGGGTGGCCTGCCCCCGCTTCAGCCCACACCGACTGAAGTAGACGATAGGAGTGATTGACAGCGCTCATCGCTGCCCTCACACCCTCATCGCATAGGACCGGGACTTCTTCCTGGTGTACCTGGGCCTTATCCACTAGTGCCGGACCGGGACCACCCGACCCGGCACTCTGGACGCCCAGTACCCATCGGTCATCCTCCGTGACCGACGGGACTACACCATACCTGTCGTATTCACCCCGCGGAATACAACATCTTGCCCGCACCTCCCTGGAGGGCGCAGGGAGCTGACCCTTGGTCATTAGTTGTTTACTATAAATAGCATCCAACAAATCAATGAACCGTGGATCCAGTCCCACTGACTGGATCCGGGCCGCGGGCAAAATCCCCGTCCTAATCGACGCAACCGAAGGACGGGGCGCATCTTCATCGGTCGTGGCCGAAACCACAGACGGGTCCACTCTGGCTAGCCACGCCAGAGCATCAGACCAATCTACCTCCGAAGAAGATACCCCCGCAAACACGTCACCCATTGACGTGCTCACGGGTCTGCCAGCCATGGCCTCCTGGCAAGGAGCCACGGCTGACACGCCAGGCACTCCGCTACCACACGGTTCCGCCGCCACCCCATGAAACACTCCGGTCCATGGGGTAGGTCCGCACGTAAAACCGTACGGACCCGTAACCGTCGCGGAACCATAGCCGGACACGGGCGCCAACGGCACCCCATGTCCGGCTGCCGGACCAGGCGAGATAGGTGAGTACCACGCCTGGCCCGGCACACCGGTTCCCCTGACGGCTGGTGACAAACCAAGCCGCCCGGAACCGGTGCACGGTAACGGATTGGCCTCAGCCGCAGGTGGAGCCGCTGACCTGGCTTGCACCAAACCAGACAAATGGAGGCCGGTTCCGTCCAGGACGGAATCAACCTCCATATTCTCCACCTGCGGCTTCACGGGCCGCAGCAACCTCTCCTCCTCGGCCTCATCGTCTTCAGACTCCGAAGAGCCGTCACTAGACGAATAAACCGTGGAGCCGTCCTAGCGGACGGCTCCCACACCTGACGGACCGGCCACCGCTACTGGACCACCCAGAGGTGGCCGCAGAGACACAGAACCCGTCTGGCCGAAGCCAGACGGACCCGCCAGGGGGCCGTACGAGACGGCCCCCTCGGTAACCAGTCCAGAATCCTGTCCGAGGACAGGATCCGTACCAGGCATGGGGAGAAACTGCCCCCCAACCTTTGGTAGCAGGGACGACACCAGCGTGGGCAGAACGCTATGCAGAAAACCCTGCATAGCCGGACCAAACCATGCCGGCGGTGCCATCTCCGCCACCTCCAGCTGGGGACGTGGAGCACACCCACCGGCCGAACCGGGCGCTCCACGATTTCCTCTCGGACCGCCTGACCCCGCGTCAGACCCAGCCAAGTCCTTCTGGGCAAGGAACTTAACCATCGTTTCGACGGACCACACTGCACAAACATTACACCTATGATCTATATTACACAGGGCACACCTAAAACAGACATGGTCCTTGAACATTACACGGACAAACTTATGGCAGTTGTCACATGATGGCGGGGCTGGCTTGGCCTATAAAATAAGCACAAACCTACAATAAACAAGCGGAACGAGACACGGATGGAAGGCAGACAATTAATTTTCAAATATTTTGACTCATAAATTAACCGTAACCTCCCCGCACCCCACCCCGCCACATTACAACAACGATCGCATTGATTATGACGACAAGTACGCGGCGGGCACAACACACCCATAATAGATCCTACAGGATGTGTAACGCTCCAGGAATCATATCGCATAGCATTCGGGGTATATTTACTAATCAATATAAATTATACTCCTAACGAACGCAGCACGATATGTGAAGAAAACAACAAAATGTATAACAACTGCTGTCTCACACGGTAAAACCGCAGACCACACATCTACTCAAGAATTTTGAAACCACCGATCATTGCAAACCGATCGTGATCGCACGTAAACTTGATCATTCTAAAGTTTCCGGTACCATTTTTATTACGCAGCACCCAGAACAAGATGCGCGAATTAATGAAAAAATTTTCCTTCACATAAACATCCGAGCGACCGGGTGTGACGTCACCCGCTCGGATTCTACGGAGAACGACGTCAGCCGATATTCGTGTTAGAAATACCGTAGCAAACACCTATTTTCATATCTGCCGATCGCCTGTTGGGGTTTAAAGAAGGCGATCGTCTGGCATATATCGTTGTTAGCACACGTCCCAGATTCTATGGGGTCAGAAATTGGAACATGCGACACAACGAAATTTAGAGACCTAAGTCTTTTAACTATGGATAATAAAGAACAATACAACCTGGTTGTCTTGGGCGGTATTCTCCATAGTCCTTAGTTATCCTTTCAGAACACACAAACTATCACTGATTAAAGACTTAGATTATTTTAAAACACTAAAATCCTTAATGCAAAAAGCATGTATTGCTCTTGTTGCTATGCAAACAAGAATGAGCTCTATGGTAAACGGGTACTAGGCAGTGGGGAGCCGAGTACCCGGTTCCCAGGAGTCGGTAAAGCTTTCTAAGTCTATAATCCTAGAGCCGCTGTCAGGGCCAGCTGTATATCAGAAGTAACAGAATGGTGAGTATTGATCGAAGGAGAAACCCTTTTCTTCACACCAGTCTGCAAATCTGTTAACCTTGTTGTTATATGACTTGAAGGTTGACCTCCTTCTCGCAGCCGCGATGAAATCAGCAGCTTGTCGAGAAAAGCCTTCCGACGTGGAACGTTGTTTGACAACATCCACGCAGTCAATTTGAACATTTCGGGACGCTCGTGTAGGAAGCGTCCCTTGGCCTGGGAGATTATGTTCGGAATCTCGGGCAACGGCACAGGATTTTCCACCAGCAGATCTAGAAGATCCGTGAACCACGCCCTGCTCGGCCAATACGGCGCTATTAGCAGGACCAGACACGGCTCCTCCCTGACCTTCACCATACCTTCGGTAGAAGAATGGTGGGTGGGTACGCGTAAGCGTGCATCCCTCTCCAGCTTATCGCCAGAGCGTCTGTATCGACGGCATTTGGATCTGGAATCGGCGAGACATATGTCATGATTTGAGCATTTTCCTTTGTGGCGAACAAGTCCACGTTGGGTTTGCCCCAATGCTCGAAGATCCGTCGTAGATCCGGAGGGTTGAGGGACCATTCTGTTGGCAAGATTCTCTGTCTGCGAGACAAAGCATCCGCCAGAATGTTCAATCGGCCAGGAATATGAGCTGCTTTCAAAACAACCGAGTAATTCCTGCACCATTGAATCAAGTGCCACACCCTGATGCACAGGGTGGGCGACCTGGTCCCGCCTTGGCGATTTATATATGATACTACTGTCGAATTGTCCGACCGTATCAATATCACCTTGCCCCTGATCATCGGAAGGAACTCTTCCAACGCCAGTTCCACTGCCATCATTTCCAACAGATTGATATGCAGCTGACTCTCCGGGAGAGAGTCCACGTTCCCGAGACCTGGTGTTCTCCCAGGCAGGCACCCCACCCCTCCAGCGATGCATCCGTGTAGACGGACAGCTGGGGGTGGGGTAGGTGCAGCGAAACCCCTATTAGGAGATTCTGATGCTGTTTCCACCATAGAAGATGCGATATTATCGGCTCCAAAACTGGCACCAGTTTTGACAGGGGTTCTGTTCTCTGTTTACACAGAGACATCAGATACAACTGGATAGGTCTTCGCATTAGAGCAGCGTACGGGATAACCTGCTCCATGGAGACCATCATGCCCAGCATCTGAAGGAACCGCCTCGCCTGAATGTGGTTTCCCACTCGAAAACTCCTGAGGATGGCTAACAGAGACACCACTCTGGGCTCTGACGGGTAAACCCTGCCCTCCTCGAGGTCGAATCGCATCCCCAAATAAACGAAATGTTGAGTGGGCATCAACTCGGATTTCTCCTCGTTGACTATCCAGCCTAGATCTGAAAGTAACTTCAGAGTCAGAGCAGTATCCACGTTCAACCTGGCTGCCGAGTCTGCCTTGAGCAGCCAGTCGTCTATGTAGGTGTGTAGCACCACGTTCTCTTTTCTGAGAAACGCCGTCACCGCAAGGACCACTCTTGTGAAAACCCTCGGAGCTGTCGACAGGCCGAACGGGAGAACTGTAAACTCCCATACTTGATTCTGAAGAGCAAATCTCAGAAACCTGTGCCAATTCCGATTCATAGGAATGTGGAAATATGCATCTTTCAGATCGATCGATACACACCACATTCCTTTCCTCAATCCCGCCATTACCGACCTCTGCGTTTCCATCTGGAACCGAGGCGTATGGATAAACCAATTTAATGGCCTGAGATTGAGCATGGGTCTCCATCCCCCTGTGCTCTTGGGGACAAGGAACATGTTTGAATAGAAGCCTGGAGTGTTTCGGTTTGCTGGTTTTATTGCTCCCTTCAGAAGCAAACCCGACACTTCCTTTTGAACGGCTTCTAACTTGTCTGGCTCCCTTAGTACGGGTGTCCAGACAGGTGCCAAAGACAGATTTTGTGGTGGAAAGTCCCACCACTCCGGCATGTAACCATGGGATAACCATCCCCGGACCAGACTGTCTGACGTCACACCTCGCCAGGCCTCGACGAAACGCATGAGCCTTCCACCCACCATAGACGCCTCGACGTCTAACGGGGTTGTCCGGCTCGCAGTCCGCCCCCACCCCACCCCCCTTTCGTAACGAGAGAGAGCGAGAACCATTTCGTTCTAGGCACGACGGGTATAACGGGCACCGCTGTTCCTGTCGCACAAGCGCGGTCCAGGCGGATATGAAGGGAGCTTTCGTACCCTCAGGTATGCTTCGGCCCCTTCTGTCCGCCCTTTGAGGCCTTACCCTTACCCTTGCCCTTCCCGCCCCTAGGGCGGTCAGGAGCAACATTGGGGAGGGTAGGTGCCTCTACAACCTTCCTGGGCTTCTTCGCCGGCGGCGGCTCTGAAAACCCAGCTGAAGCAGAAGTCGCAACAGGCCTGGCTTTCGCCTTGCCCTTATGCTTCTTCTGCTTCTTTGAAGGCTGTCCCGTTAGCGGTTTCCCCACAGCCCCTAGTGCGTGCGCTTGCCGCACTAGCTCTAGCTGTAGGTTTACCGCTAACCGATTCTGCGCGATACTGGCGGTGTCCTCTAAGATGGCCCACGCATGGCCACCGAAGATGCTAGGCCCTGTCAGGGGCGTCCCAGGAAGACGCTCCCTGACTGCCGTAGCCGGACGCATATGGTCAATGACCATTTGCCTCCTGGACTTCGTCACTCGCGCTTGCACCCTTGCCAATGCGTCCATTGACAGCACCAAGCCGTCATTAACACATGAAAGCACCACAGGTGGCACAGGGTGGCCTGCCCCCGCTTCAGCCCACACCGACTGAAGGAGACGATAAGAGTGGTTGACAACGCTCATAGCTGCCCTCACACCCTCATCACATAGGGACAGGACTTCTTCCTGGTGTACTTGGGATTTATCCACTAGTGCCGGACCGGGGCCACCCGACCCGGCACTCTGGACTCCCAACACCCATCGGTCATCCTCCGTGACCGACGGGACTACACCATACATGTTGTATTCCCCCCCGCGGAATACGACATCTTGCCCGCACCTCCCTGGAGGCCGCAGGGAGCTGACCCTTGGTCATTAGTTGTTTGCTATAAATAGCATCCAACAAATCTATGAACCGTGGATCCAGCCCCACTGACTGGATCCGGGCCGTGGGCAAAATCCCCGTCCTAATCGACGCATGGGGCGCATCTTCATCGGCCGTGGCCGAAATCACAGACGGGTCAACCCTGGCTAGCCATGCCAGAGCATCCGACCAATCTACCTCCGACGAAGACACCCCCCCAAACACGTCACCCGTTGACGTGCTCAGGGGTCTGCCAGCCACGGCCTCCCGGCAAGGAGCCACGGCTGACACGCCAGGCACTCCGCTACCACACGGTTCCGCCGCCACCCCATGGAACACTCCGGTCCATGGGGTAGGTCCGCACGGAAAACCGTACGGACCCGTAACAGTCGCGGAACCGTAGCCGGACACGGGTGCCCGTCCGGCTGCCGGACCAGGCGAGATAGGTGAGTACCACGCCTGGCCCGGCACACCCGTTCCCGTGACGGCTGGTGACAAACCAAGCTGCCCGGAACCGGTGCACGGTAACGGATTGGCCTCAGCCGCAGGCGGAGCCGCTGACCTGGCTTGCGCCAAACCAGACAAATGGAGGCCGGTTCCGTCCAGGACGGAATCAACCTCCATATTCTCCACCTGCGGCTTCACGGGCCGCAGCAACCTCTCCTCCTCGTCTTCAGACTCCGAAGAGCCGTCACTAGACGAGTCAACCGTCACACCTGACGGACCGGCCACCGCTACTGGGCCACCCGGAGGTGGCTGCAGAGAGACAGAACCCGTCTGGCCGAAGCCAGACGGGACTGCCAGGGGGGCCCCCTCTGTAACCAGTCCAGAATCCTGTCCGAGGACAGGATCCGTACCAGGCATGGGGAGAAACTGCCCCCCAACCTTTGGTAGCAGGGACGACACCAGCGTGGGCAGAACGCTATGCAGAAAACCCTGCATAGCCGGACCAAACCATGCCGGCGGTGCCATCTCCGCCACCTCCAGCTGGGGACGTGGAGCACCCCCACCGGCCGAACCGGGCGCTCCACGATTTCGTCTCGGACCGCCTGACCCCGCGTCAGACCCAGCCAAATCCTTCTGGGCAAGGAACTTAACCATCATTTCGACGGACCACACTGCACAAACATTACACCTATGATCTATATTACACAGGGAACACCTAAAACAAGCATGGTCCTTGAACATTACATGGACAAACTTATGACATTCGTCACATGATGGCGGGGCTGGCTTGGCCTATAAAATAAGCACAAACCTACAATAAACAAGCGGAACGAGACCCGGATGGAAGGCAGACAATTAATTTTCAAATAATTTTGACTCATAAATTAACCGTAACCTCCCCGCACCCCACCCCGCCACGTTACAACAACGATCGCATTGATTATGACAAGAACGCGGCGGGCATCAAACACACCCATATTAGATCCTCCAGGATGTGTAACGGCTCCAGGAATCATATCGCATAGCATTCGGGGTATATTTACTAATCAATATAAATTATACTCCTAACGAAAGCAGCACGATATGTGAAGAAAACAACAAAATGTATAACAAACTGCTGTATCACACGGTAAAACCGCAGACCACGCATCTACTCAAGAATTTTGAAACCACCGATCATTGCAAACCGATCGTGATCGCACGTAAACTTGATCATTCTAAAGTTTCCGGTACCATTTTTAGTACGCAGCACCCAGAACAAGATGCGCGAATTAATGACAAATTTTTCTTCACATAAACATCCGAGCGACCGGGTGTGACGTCACCCGCTCGGATTCTACGGAGAACGACGTCAGCCGATATTCGTGTTAGAAATACCGTAGCAAACACCTATTTTCATATCTGCCGATCGCCTGTTGGGGTTTAAAGAAGGCGATCGTCTGGCATATATCGTTGTTAGCACACGTCCCAGATTCTATGGGGTCAGAAATTGGTCAGAAGTCTTTTAAATATGGATAATAAAGAACGATACAACCTGGTTATCTTCAGCGGTATGCTCCATAGTCCTTAGTTAATCCTTTCACGAACACACAAACTATCACAATTAAAGACTTAGATCTTTTGTTTCACAAAAAACCCACTAAAATCCTTAATGCAAAAAGCATGTATTGCTCTTGTTGCTATGCAAACAAGAATGAGCTCTATGGTAAACGGGTACTCGGCAGTTGGGAGCCGAGTACCCGGTTCCCAGGAGTCGGTAAAGCTTTCTAAGTCTATAATCCTAGAGCCGCTGTCAAGGCCAGCTGTATATCAGTAGTAACAGAATGGTGAGTATTGATCGAAGGAGAATTACCAATCAATATAAATTATACTCCTAACGAAAGCCAAAACGATATGTGAAGAAACAAAATGTAAAAAAATGCTGTAGCACATGGTAAAACCGCAGACCACACAACTAATCAAGTATTTTGAAACCACCGATCATTGCAAACAGATCGTGATAACACGCAAAACTGGAACATTCCAAAGTTTTCCGGTACCATTTTTAGTACGCAGCACCCAGAACGAGATGCGCGAATTAATGAAAAATTTCCTTCACATAAACATCCAAGCGAACCGGGTGTGACGTCACCCGCTCGGATCTTACGGAGAACGACGTCAGCCGATATTCGTGTTACAAATACTGTAGCAAACACCTATTTTCATATCTGCCGATCGCCTGTTGGGGTTTAAAGAAGGCGACCATCTGGCATATCTCGTTGTTAACACACGTCCCAGATTCTTTGGGGTCAGAAATTGGAACATGCGACACAACGAAATTTAGAGACCTAAGTCTTTTAACTATGGAATAATAAGGAAATATACGACCTGGTTATCCTCGGCGGTATCCATATTATCCAATTATCCTTGCAAGAGAACCACTAGCTATCACAATCACAGACAAAAAGACTTAGATTTATTTCTTAATCTCTCCACTGCAAAAAGCATGTATAGCTCTTGTTGCTATAGCTCCCAACTGCCGAGTACCCGGTTCCAAGGAGTCGGGAAAGCGTTCTAAGTCTATAGTCCTAGAGCCAGCTGTCAGGGCCCGCTGTATATCAGAAGTAACAGAATGGTGAGTATTGATCGAAGGAGAAATGTATTGTGTATGCTGACATATATGACTTTGAATATTTTGATATTTATTTGACACAAAGTTGTTGCATTCTAAGGCAGCAATGACAGTCAAATTATTATTTTGTACTAGTGAACAACTGCTGCTAAGTGAGTTTGGTCACTGTCAAATGATTACAAGGGTTTTAGAATGCAGTTAAACATGCTATAAAGACCACCTGTACTAAATGCCAATTTTACGACATGCCGCCAAGCCGTTTATCTGATAGATTCAGAAATGGCATGGTTGAAATCAGTATACTCATAACCCTGTACTAAACAAATTTTTGCTTCAAAATCCATCAAATAAAAAAATCCAATATGGCCGCCAAAAATGCTGTATTTTGATTGGCCCACTGTGGCCATGTTTTATTAATGGATCAACTTCCCTTGAATAAACTTTAATGGCCCTTAATCCCTAATTAGATCTGCAAAATTTTGATCCCTTCAGCGGTTCTGGAGTAGCTGTTTTGGCTAAAACTAGGTCAACCAAAATGGCCGCTGAACCATTTGACCAATCAAGTTCCCTTGAACAAACTTGGTTCAGCTCTTGCCCTAGATCATATTTCATGGGGTTTGTTTCAATACACCAAGCGGTTTCGGAGAAGATTTTTAAAGACGTTTCAAAAAATCGGCCAAAAATCAAGATAGCCACCGGCCAAATTGGCCGATCGGCTTCGTTTGAACAAATTTGAATCTCTACAACCTAGGGATGCTTCCTGGCAAATATAATTGAAATCGTCCCATAAGTTCTCGAAAAGTAGACATTTTAAATTTCCCATTGCTTTAGTATGGGAGCTTTTGGCGGGAAAATGATCCAAAATGGCCACCAAACCATTTTTCCGACAGCTTTGAAAATTGCAAATTTGTGATCAGAATACCAAAAAAACTATATAAAACCAATTTCAGCCTCAAAATCCATCAAATAAAAAAATCCAATATGGCCGCCAAACATGCTGTATTTTGATTGGCCGACTGCACCATGTTTTTTGACGGATTACCTTCCCTTGAACTTTAATGGCCTTTAGTCCCTAATCATATCTGCCAAATTTTGGCCTGATCCCTTCAGCGGTTCTGGAGAAGAAGTCGTTTACGCTAAAACTAGCTCAACCAAAATGGCCGCTGAACCATTTGGCCGATCAAGTTCCCTTGAACAAACTTGGTTCAGCTCTTGCCCTAGATCATATTTCATGGGATTTGCTTCAATCTACCAAGCGGTTTCGGAGAAGATTTTTAAAGACATTTCCTAAATTCGGCCGAAATCCAAATTGGCCACAGGCCAAATTGGACGATCGGCTTCGTTTGAACAAACTTGGATCCCTATGTCCTAATGATACTTCCTGCCAAAGATAACTTATATTGGCCTAGTGGTTCATGAGAAGAAGTCGTTTAAAGGAAAAGGTTGAAGGACGGACAGACGGACGCCGGACAGTCGCCATGGCATAAGCTCACTTGGCCATTCTGGCCAGGTAAGCTAATGAGTGTCTCTGGCAGACGGGTACCCGGTTGTTGGGAACCGTGTACCCGGTTCCAGATGGTAAATCTTTCTAAATCCAGATTCCTAGAGCACAGCCTCAGGGTAGCTGTATTATCAATGAGAAATGTAATGGTAAGTATTGATCGAAAGAGAATGACCAACCATGGCTAGTTAATAATAATAATAATAATAGTACATTTTTAGAGCGCTTAATCCATGCAACTGCATGCTCTAAGCGCTAGTTAAGCCAAGGCATCAACCCAATCCGTCTCCGAGGAAGACACCCCCGTAAAGACACCACCTAAGTCCAGAAAGTATGAAGTCTGGATGGGGAAGATATCGATAGCTAATAATTTACAATTTTAGATGAGAATGCCTCACTTTCTTGAGCAAAATGCCTTTATATGTATATGTTAATCTCCGTTTAAACAGGGATTTACCTCAATCTGTAAATTTGGGAGACCACAGGACTCAACACATCTTATTTTGAGGGTCCCAAGTTCAATAATGGCAGTCCTAGTGTGCCAGAAATGCTGCAATACCCTATTTTAGGAATATCTAGGACATTGGCACTGAGATAAAAGCAGAAGATTTTTCTTCACATCAAACTGTAACAAGACGACTACTGGGGGGGGGGGGGGTACAAGATGGCATACCCGATAGCCAGACCAGGACCCTGCGCCACAGCCTTCGGGATAAGAGTTGATACCAGCGGGGATAAAAATTTCACCATATATTCGACGGACCACCCTGAAAAGTCATGACACAGCGAATCAAGATTACACACGGAACAACAACATAAAGAACCTTCACAAACTTATGGCAATTGCCGCGCGAAGGAGGAACGGGCTTGGCCTAAAAGGTAAACACAAAGCTACAATAAGCAAGCGGATCAAACACAGAATGGAAGGCAGACAAATAATTTTGAAATATTTTGATCAATAAATTATAAGTTAACCCTCTAGCACCCATACTAACTTAACATGCAACCAAGGAACGCTAAAGGTAAAGAAATACACCCATAAATTGATCCTACAGGATGTATGAAACGAACCAGGGAACAGTGCCGTACCAATTCGCGGGAAGTTTCAGAATTAATTTGAAAAATATACTTCCAAGACGAATACCACAGCTAAGCTGTCTTAAATACCGACACGAGAAAACAACAGAAACGAATTAACCCCATCTGCTGTAAATCATGGTAGAGCCGCAGTGCCACAACATCTAATCAAGATTTTCAAAATAACCGTTCTATAAGAAGAAGAAAATGGAAGAATTTCCGCTAAATAAACCTTCAATAATAATTCATAAGTTACTGCCACTAACAAGCACGCAGCCACTAAGAACAAGATGCGTGACTAAATGAAACACTTTCCAAACGAAATAATCTGAGAGAAAAGGGTGTGACATCACCTGCCCAGACAACCACGATCAATGACGTATACCCGAAATAGCGTTATCAACCATGAATTTCGTCCGTGGAAAACCAAAGAAAAAGGTTTCATACTGTCTGATCGCTGTTGGGGGTTAAAGGAAGAGATCATATAGCCATTTTCTGCATTCTCATACACCCCAGTTACGATAAAATGGAGCATATGATACACATGAAAATAGGAGACAAAATCTCCACTATAACTAGACTACTTTTACGGAGTTATACGAAAGGATTATCAGCGGCATCCTCCATAGTCATCCAAGTAATATCCAATTGAAGATCTATAAAAGAGTTATTGTAATTTGCAAATTTCCGTAGGTGTTATAAAACAGTCGGTACAATGCCAGGGTTCCCAGTACTTCATCAAAACAAAATTCCCTGACTTTTTTCCCTGAACAATTTCGAAAATTCGATGAGAAATATTTTGACTTTAACAACGTTGCTGGGAAGTCAAGGTGTGGTTGCAGCAAAGCAAGTAAGATACTGATCTCATTATATAATATATATATTATTGTAAGGGGCGACAACTTCTTCACAGCAACGTTGAGCCGTTAAATTCCCGCGAATCACAATAAGATCTGTTTTGTTCAACGACACACCAGCAAAATATCGCCAGCTCTTTTAGATTTACCTGTTTACTTCGAGTTATGAAAACCGAATATTAATTAACCCTTTAATGACCAAATTCTGTCAGGAAAATCATAATATTTCCTTATTGAATGGCCATTTGCAGGCCAAGCGAAGACTATTTTTGAAAATTAACCACTGGAATGGCTGGTTCGGTTACTGAGACAGTCGTTTCAGTTGTAAATTCTCAAAATAGGCTTCTTTTGACCTGCGTCCTCAACTTGACGATTGCAGAGGCCAGTGTTGGCGTGAAATGGTTAAATCGCATCATGTCCGCATGTCAAGCATGGGCTTGCAGTAATCGAAACGATCATGGAAAGGGTACGGAAATTCACATTTTCAGATACCGGATCCACAGAAGCATCCGCATGAAAAGGGGCTAACTGAACGATGGCTTCATAACATCGGCACTGGATGGATATCTTCCACATTTAAATTTGGAAGACACAAGTTTAGAACATGTAGTCTGTATAATTTTAAAATAATGTGTCATGCATTTCAAAACAAAAGGCGCGGTACCTAATTTTATTATAACAGAATCAAACTCGACAATTAACGTCGTATTTGCTTGCATCAATTGTAAAACGGAATTTGCAAACCAAAATGAAACGATGTCGCTGATTGCCCGGTCGGTCAGTTATAGGCAACTGCTTAGCGGCTTACTTCGTAGACGATAGTAGGTGACAGCTAGTAAATAATGACAAGTGTACGCTAGACATAATTAGTAGTTTAGTGCTTTCACACTATTGAAATCCAGCGTTATTAATCATTTACGTTTACTCCAAATTTTAAAATAACTATGCAGTGTTGAATATTCTGAATTAAATTTTCCTGGAATTATGTTGCAGTGGCTTCCAAACTTATTAGTTTCACACAATAGGCCTATGCAGGGTAAATTTTAAGCTTTCTGCTTTTCTGTCCTTGAAAGGGTTAACTAATTGATCCCAAATTTTTAAATGTTGACCCATATTTACTGCCTGTTGAATATTTTGAAACTGGAATTTGACTGGAAGCAGAAGTTGCAATAGCAACAGCTTTCAGAGAAATCACATTCAACATTTATTCAACTAACATATTTTTCACAAATTTGTTGTAGCTGGTTGATTGCAAACACGCTCCTGGCATAACTCTTCAATGTTTTTAAAAAAATAGAAATTGCCCATAAGAAAACAATTTTTGACAATTTAGCACTACAATGACTGGCGCGATCATCGGGACACTAATTGCACTTTAATTTCCTCCAAACACTGTGGCAAAGTGTCAGTTGTTTAGCCAGTACGCTAATTATCCACGAGATGCAAGATTTACCTCCCCTGGTTACGGCTATCCTCGATCGGGCAAACAGAGTAGGTGTGTCGGTGACGTCAGCTGCTTGTCTAAAATGGGCGCCTCTATGTACTGGTTACTTTAGCAATTTAAATTGAGGATATCTTTTTTATTTGTTGGCATAAAATTGTGCTCTTGGTCTCAAATTAATGCGGAAAATTAGTACTTTACGTCAGATGCATAAAATCCCCCAGTGGAATATCCCTTTAACCCTTTAATGGTCAACTTTGTTCAAATCTATTTTTAAATATTTTCTTATTGAACGGCGATTTACATGCCGAGATTATACAATTTTTTTTAATTTATCACTGGAATGACTGGCTCGGTTATCACACCAGTCATTTCAGTGGTAAATTTTCAAAAATTGTATTCTCATGGCCTGTAAATGGACATTGCACAAGACCATAGGTGAGGCCAGTTTCGGCCGGTATGACCATTAAAGGGTCAAGAAAACACTGACAAGCATTAATAAATATCATCTAGTGACATATGCATAAGTTGCAAACCTATGCATAGTTTAAAGGAACATAGTCTTCTAACTGCTAAAGCAACACTACATCAGACAAAACTGAACATCCAATGAATTATCACTATAATTTCATGAGGTGTGACTAGATATTTGACAGTAAATTTGCTTGGAGTTCAGTAGGTCTATACAATTACCTACCCAATAATAAAAGGCTTTGACTACTGTCAGAACATGCAATGCAAACTTACTTCTGAGGTCTTTAGCTATCGATGCGTACTTGCTAACCCTTTAGCACTCAAGTCGGCGATAAATGCCTTCTGCAGTGGTCGTGATAAATGTCCATTTGCAGACCAATAACAGACTATTTTTTTTAATTTACCACTGGAATGACTGGCTTGATAACTGAGCCAGTCATTCCAATCATAAATTTTTTTTAATAGCCTTCTCATGATCTTTAAATAGATATTTTCTATGAGACAATTGAAATTTGCCTGAACAAATTTGTGTGTTAACGGGTTAAATAATTAATTCACTCCCTGGGATGTCATTATATCTAAGTTAGTGCTATGATGACTGAATACATTTCATACTGAAGTTGCAGAAATGTTAAAATTCAGGCCTGCACAAATTGAAAATGTGCGCAACCCATATTTGGGTTATGCCAATTTATTTTAGCTAACCCATTTGAGTTTGTGTAACCTTTTTACATTAGTAATGTACAATGTAAAAACTGTGTAACCCCAAAATGGATTGCGCTAAAAATATTTGCGCAGCCCTTGCGCGAACAAAAAAATGGGTTATGCAAATTGTGCAGCCCTGAAATTGAAATTGCTATTTAAACCTATAATCTACAGAATTTGTTGAGAATAATGTGAAAGGCTGTGTTTTCATTCAGTCATATTATAGTATGTAATAGTATAAATAGTAAACAGTACATAATATTAGTATATAATTGTGTATATATAATAGAATGAAATGTGTTGTTATCTCAATCAGTTAATCCCCAATTAGATACCTTGCTGTCCTTCCATTGTATATGAGTGTGGAAAACACCCTAGCTCAGAACATTGATTTACATAGAAATCTACTGAAGCCTAACTAAATAAACATAAACAATAATTTTTCGATATTTTTCCAGAAAATATATATATATATATATAATGACACTGAGCTGTCAATACCGGTTGTGACCTCCGCGCACATTAACCACCGCCATACATCGCTTTCTCATGCTTCGAATTAAGCACCTGATGTGACAAAGAGGAATCGCATCCTATTCCTGGAGAAGTGCAGCTTCCAGCTCCCACACGTTGAAGATGTGGATGGTTCTCACGCACCATACGGCCAAGAATGTCCCACACGTGTTCGATAGGAGACAGGTCCGGTGATCGCGCTGGCCAGTCCAACACCGGAACATTGTTAGCCTCAAGGAAATCATTGGTGACCGTAGCTGAATGAGGATGGGCCTTGTCTTGCATGATGGTGCATAAAAGGGATGACAACAGGGCGACAACCTCTTCACAGTAACGTTGACCCGTTACAATAAGATCTGTTTTGCCATTTTCATGGATTCCAGCCCACACCATAACACTGCCGCCACCGAATCTGTTGTGCTGAATGATGTTGGCTGCATCATACCGTTCTCCTAAACGTCGCCAAACACGTTGCCTACCATCCTCGACTCATCACTGAACGAAACGTGGCTCCATTGTTGAGCACGCCATCGCTGATGAGTTCTTGCCCATGCAAACCGATTCTCAATGTCACGCTCTGTAAGCGGAACAGCAACAAGTGGACGACGGGCATGCAGTCCAGCATCATGGAGTCTGTTTCACACAGTTTGTGCATGCACTGTAGTGCCGGTACCCGGTAGCGGTGTGCAAATTACGGGACAGGCGCGGCGCAGTCTCAAACCTGTGATGTCGTGATGACATCACTAAGTAGCGGTCTTCTCGTGGTGTTGTTGCTCTCGGTCTGCCAGATCGTGGTCGGTCATTAACATGTCCAGTTTCCTGCTCACGTTGGCGGAGATGGGAAATGGTTGAGGCGTGAACATTAAAATGTCGAGAAACAGCACAAATGCTCTGCCCAGCAGCGAGTCTTCCCATTGCTTCATGGCGCTGATTTTCGGGTAGCCCTGGCCGGCGGCCCATGTTCGGTAGGGTAAACCTTTAAGCGTTTTCTGTTAACGTTCGTTATCTGCTTTTGCAATATGGTGAATTTTTGCCTTCGCTACCCGCCAATGTGGGCCAGTGCATGAAAAATGCATTTTCACATGCAGTAAGCGTGCGGCCGAGAAATGCAAGACATGATTTGCATTTCTTCATGATCAGCGAGACATTACATTGACGAAACATTGCCTGCAAATTTGGTTATAAATGGACGCATAGTTTTAATACAACAAACCAAACTTCACTGTTGCTAAACTTTGGCGCAGTGTGTGTGTGTGTGTCCATAGTCCAATCTACACAAAACATGTGATCGCGATAGCGGAAATAATTAATACCACAAAAATTTTGCTACAATATTTCAGTAAATAGTTATTATATTTAAATATGAAACGATTACATTCATTTTCTAACACTACGAATGGATGTTTTCCGATTTGGATCGGCAAATTTATATACCTGAATTGCGAAGCTGTAGCCATCATTATATAGAAACTTCCAGAATTCTCTCGTTGTGGTAATTTTCGCATTTTATGATTTCAAAGCCGTAGCACGGCGAAATATGCAGACTTGGGGGGATTACAAATTCTTGACGCGTTGTACTCAACTGTCGGCTGGCTTGAGCAATTATCGCTCCTTGACACGATTGAAGCCTCAGCGTGTTTTCACAAGCGGGTGGTGTTTTTTATAGACCAATAGATGGAAATTCGTAATTTTAACACCTTGTCCATATTACCATAATTGATCAGTTTTATATTTTGAATGCTATTTCCGTACAAACTATGGACAATCCGTAGGGGTTGGCAGGATTGGTGTGTGTGTGTGTTACGTGCGTACATGCTTAATATTGCATCATCCATGATTCCATGCAGCTGGTGCAGAGTTGAACCCAGAAATAAGCTAACAGTACACAGAATTAACATTTTCTTCAATTTTGAATGATATGCCAAAACTTTCCTGTTTAATATTTTGAACACAATTTGCTAGGAAGCCATTGCTGCCAGGCCATTACTGCCTATAGCAGCAACAGCTTTTTTCAAGCAAGGTGGGTTCAAGATATTTAACAGCATTGTTTGGAAATTTGTTATTTCGGAACTATAATGATAGTGTAACCTGATGCAAGCCATTTCAGCCATGGCAATAGATGACACAAATCTAAATCTATTAACTTATATTAGTAGCAAAAGCATCGGTATTAATGCAATTGGGAAAGAAAAATTTGCAACTGCATCCTTAGGTGACCAGAAAATTTTCTGGAAAAATACATTGGTAAATTTTACGGAAATTTTCTGACTCACAACACTACAGTTGGGTAATCTAAGCTTTGAACCATATTTTAAATCAATATTCTGATAGGCAGAGAATTCAAGGCAGTATAATGGATTCGCATTGTATATCACAATGTGTACAGCATCCTAATGCATTGTATATCAGTTTAACTAAGCCATTCAAGACATGAAAGTTTCTTAATACTTTGAAACTCTTTTACTGGAAGTTGTTGTTGCAGCCTCTACTGAAGATCGTTTCTAAAACTTCCACCATCATTGTTTGTGCAATAAATAGTAGGTGGTGTATCTGCTACATAGAGTTGAAAAGGTTACAGATATGCTATGATATGCCTATATTGCCTATTTCATATTCCTATGTTAACCTATATTAGATATGGGCTTCTATATTAGCCCCTTTGATTAATATATCTAAGATATTTAGTTCAAAATGTACCAGTTCTGATGAGTATTGGGAGTAGTTCTAGGTATGTCCTGCTTTTTGGAGTATTTCTTGGGGCGGTATTTACCAGTATTTCAAGCACCGGGAAATTGCTACCAACCCTGCATTAAAGTGTACAAAATTTCATCTAGATAAATAGCATTCCAGAAAAAAAACAAATAAAAATTAGGTATTAGGTCTGTAACAAAAAAAATGCAAGTAAGTTTGACATTCTTTGAGGGAACGGACACCTGAAAATAAATATTTTTCTCACAATATAAAGGTGTATATCTTTTGAATCCAGCTGCAAAATTAAAATATAATGTCACTATGATACATAGCAAAATCTCCTCTTTCAATAGTCTCTATGAAGAGCCGCAGTCTACAGTTGTAGACTGCGGCTCTTCATAGAGACTACTCTTTCAAGTGCTACATATCATGACCTTTTGGCACCAAAAAAAAGTTGTTAATTATGTACTCAGCAAACTCAAATTCTGCGAACCTTCTGATATATAACCATTTAAGCTAATAAACCCTTTCACAGCCAAATCCATGAATAAATAATGATTAACCTATATGCTAACTTTGTAATCTAAGAATTTATCGCTGAGATATGTCTATTATTCTAACTGGTCGAGATAAATTCTCAGTGTTTCCTAGAGAATTAGATATCCTGTAACACTGGATAAAAAATATGTAACGCTTTACCTGTAGTCTTGTAATGTATGATGACTTTGAAAAGGAAATAATTAATAAGAATAAATGGATGAAAGGATGAAGTGTTTATCTTTAACTTATTAAAACAAAATCTTAAAATTAATACATACCACCATCAGGGTTCCCATATCTTGGTGGCTTACTTTCTTGTGCCAGTTTGAAAATGTTCAACAACACGAGACATAGAAACAGTTTATTCCATGCTCTCCAACAGGAAGATATGAACTGATATATATCACTTGAAAATGTCTTACATCGAGCCATAGCTTTTAAAAGCAACCTTTTCGACCGACAGTATCCATTATAACTAATATTTCTTATGCGTAAATATACAGGACTTCAACTACATCATTAAGGCAATCCTCAAGTTATCCGTGATGATAGATGAAACTTCATAACTGATATTTTTCGGACCAACCATAAAAGATCATTACTGAACATAAATGGACATGGCAAGACATGGTGCAATGTTGTTTTATCATTGTTAGGTATTCAGATTTGCTCTAGGTGATTGCATCACTATTACTTAAATATGTTGTGTTTCACGGTCACTTCGGACTTCCTTTGCTGATTTGCTTGTGACGACTTCATTTCGTATGCTGTATCAGTGTATGGGTGAATGGTAATGACAAGATGACAACAATGGTTGTTTTTACGCAAACATTTTGACATATGGTGGTATTAGGAGCAGTGGTTTAATAGTTAATACACGTGATTATAAAAACTTATGGTTCTATACACACGATATAATTATATATATGCTTCCGATGTTGCTAGTCATATATGAATGTGACAACAGCCTAAGTCAACAGCCTTGAACTCTTCAACAACAAAAAGGGAAACGACAAATGGCTATAATTCATACAGTATCAATGAAACGATCTCAAGATCATACGGATAAACTTATTAACTTTCCGTGGCATAAAGCTGGTGTGAAATCTTCGCAATAATAGCTAAAATCGCCATTTATTAAAATAGTACAGGAAGTTTTACACTAAATCAGGATGAGTGTGTATAAAATATTTGTCATTTTATTGAAACAAGAAATTCAAGAATCGGACTCGTTTAACCCGTAATTACTTTACCGCCCGAAATCGATTACCCATTTGGATTATTACAGGACTCGAGTCCCAATTGGACAACCCTAAAACGCGGACAGACAGAACGTACGGATTTGCGGCTCATTCAAATTAGGTAAAATCATTGACTTCTAGATAATAACCTGATCCTAATTAATTAGGGTGATGCGTCCAAAGAACATTATTCTGATCACGCATTCGTCGAGTAGCTAAGTTAGATATGTTGTTTCCCTCTGATTAATTCTGCAAATTCACCAGTAGCATTTGAGTGAGTTTTCCGAACTGCTTAGACACTGTGAAAGTTTGTTCCAATCCCTTGTTGTATTGGCAATAACGTAGAGTTCAAAGGTGTCAGCTCTCGCATAAATTTGATTGAAGTGGCTTCTTCTGCATGGGTACAAGTCTTGGTATTACTATATACAAATTGTTAACTACTGTACTGCTGAGTCTGCTGACTGGATGCATGACAGTTTATAGCAGTCACATTTATTTCACCATTATCACTCTGATCTGAGCAGCTGAGTTCGAAATTAGTGAAGCAGGTTAGTGACAATCTTCCTAAAACAATAAACTCAAGTTGTTGCTGTCCAAAGACAAAATGGTGGCGTCAATTAGAGCTGCATACACGTATTTATGTCGTTTAAAAAATCATTCCAACGGAATTTAGATACGTTACTGGTGTTCGTAATTTGATTATTTTACAGTGTTCATACATTCAGTAGCATTTGTCACATCCGTGTCCGCTCTTGAACAAAATTAGCTGTATATAGCGATTCCAGCTAAAACGCCGGTATCGGGTACTCGAATACATGCTGAAGAACGTATCTGAAACGAGTCCAATGTTTAGAGGAATCGAATGAAACAACATGGAGTCATTCCGGAGACATAAGATGTAAACAACCTCTTCATGCGATTGGCTGATTTCGGGCACTTGTTCTCTTTTATAAAGCCGCTGTTTCGTATTCGACGACCGCGCAACAATAAATGTGATAAGCTAATACTAGAAATTTAGTGCATAAAGTTCTCGTCACACCTCCCATTAATCGATAACCAGTTACGGCGGCGGTCGTTGTCAAAGGAATATCATTCACAACATCGACTAATCAATGGTTTTTTAATGATCGATGTTCATCTATATGAAATAAATAATCTTGAGCATGAAATAAATGATCGGGAATCTTGAATCTTGATATCGCTGTATCGATCCAAAGAACTCCTCGAGTCAAGCCAATAGTACCTCAGATAATCAAACTGATGGACATACTGGAAGAGGAAGTAGCAGCATATTCCACCCAGGGTAGCATTATTTTAATGGGTGGTTTTAATGCCAGAACAGGCACCATGAATGACTGCATTATAGACAACAGCTCTGCCTCCCAAGAGGCAACCCAATGATGACACTAGCATAATATATGACACAATTCCAAACGAATGTTTCAATCTTGATCCCATGATAAATCAATGTGGAAAGGATTTCATCGATTTGTGTGTTGCAAGTAGGTTGGAGCTCCTGAACAGACGCTATCTAGGAGATACGCTAGGAAATTTAACTTGCTTCAAATTCTTGGTGCCAGTGCAGTTGATTACGTTTCTGTCCAAAATGAGATTCTAGACGGAGTTCACACTTTCCATGTCAGTCCACCAAACTATCTCTCTGACCACTGCCCTATATATTAACCTGAAAACAGATAATACTGTAACCACCAGGGGTGCGCGTGGCTCCTCCGTAAGGTGTTGCTGGCTAGCTAACCTCGGAGATTGGGAGTAGATGCCGCGCATCTCCGGTGTCCCCAAAGACCGACCTCTAGGGCTGGTGGAACGATCAGATTCCAGTGGGCTCGTGCAGCCATTGCTGCGGAAATTGAACACCACCATTTCGTCCCAGCTGTTCATATTACCAGTGTGTCTTGCCGTCTGTAGCGCAGATCGACCGGTCAGGTATGAACCGTACCAGCAGATCTGGGTACGGAACGGCCGGACTGGGGACGTTCCAAGTACGCCCACCCCGGATAGGACAGTACGTGTGTATAAAGCCATATATGAGAGGTTCGTAAAACGATTAAGTCCGTGAGATTGCCTAGCACGCATGCATGGGCATCAGAGATTGCTTGCCAACACGCATTAGCGTTGGAGAGAAAAAGCATCATATATTGTACCGAGTTGGTACAGGTAATTACATTAAATTGCACCTTCCTCGTCGTTCCTGGTCTCGATCATGACCGGAATGAAGCGAAGATTCCAAATCTTTTTATTATTTTAAAATCGGTCAAAAAATGGCTGAGTTATCTTTAATTGAACCAGCAAATTCCTTTCAAAATATTGAACCCCATAGGCTTAGCACATGCATACGATCAGCATCTGCCTCTGAAGCTTGCTCGCTAATTGGCTGTGGCGCTCCAGCTGTGACGTCATGAGCAGCATAAAAGACACTGGAAAATTAGATTTAGGAGCATGAAGAGACACTGGCGTAGATACTGTGTCGATGCAACTACTCCGACCAGATGTGCCACTGGTTCCCGCATCCGCAATTTTGCGGTTACCAACAAAGTGACATCCGGATAAACGGGAAGCATAGAAAATTACAATACCACACAGAATGTTAACAAATACAAAAAAAACCCAGGTAGATCGTCCATGTAACATCTTGGGCATCCCTACCCCACTCCCACCCACGCTCCAACCCAACCCACCCACCCCATACTAACCTAACTATCCAATCTACCATCTAATCTATTCTATTCTTCTATCAACTAACAAATAGTACCAGCTGATAAATTTACAATGTCAAAATTATAATTGTCATCAACGGAAATGTCGAGAATAGATGGTTAGATCTATGACTGAGGAAGCTTTAGAGTCAAGGGCACTGTGGCCATGTTTTTTGTGATGGCCCATAGGTCGAAAGGCCTGTATGGTTAGGTTGACACAAGTAGGCCTAGCGGCTGAAAAATGTGGTGAATCGACGATCACTAATTTAAGTTAGATTAGGCCAGAATCACGAGCATCACGAATAGGCGTGATCTCATCAGACCAAGTTTCCTTTCTTCATTTTATATGGAGCAGTTCCCCCCCCCCCCAATCCCTCCCCTGTTTTGACTCTTGGATTTAGGGTCGTTAGTGTCACGAAAAAGAAAACCACTTAGAATCAAAATTTTAACAACAAAAATTCAGCCCAATGGAGACATTAATACCCTTCTGAACCTGGCGAGAATGGGACTTGTTCAACAGGGACCCAAACTATACGCCAACCAAATCAATCAATCGATTCAGGAGCAGTCGGGAAAGACTGGTGCTGGTGAGGTACCTGGTCTGAGAGACTAGTCGTGTAGTACTGCGAGCTGCACAGCAGATACCTAACATCTGCTGTGGTGCCAATCGGTTTTGAGTACTCTCCATCTCTCGGGTACTAGCCACCACATCCGCAACGCACGTTTTTGTACACTCCTGGAAAGATATCACCCAGGGACAATAAAGAAATTAAAGTAAGGTGACCTAAGTTACCAAACTGCAGCGGAACCTTCGTGTGGATGAGCCTATTGGCCCCGATATAAGCTTGTCTAGTATGTAGGGTGAGTGATGTGCTCGATGGATAACTCGCCAGATCTGCCGTACCATGCCGACCCAGTAGTGAATCAAATTCGCACATGTTTTGGGTTAGACTTTAAATGTTTTGACCGCAGTCAGGGGACATTGCCCGATGCATCGTATGAGCTATTCGATGCATCTCATCTTATGATCTGCCAGAAAGCATCCGCATTATTAACTTTTCTTCCGTAGCCCTTCAAGAAATACAGGGCAGCTTTCAATTTCTGCACCAGTACAAAACTTTCAGCATAGCGCTTAAATTATCAACTTTGTGCACGGACGTGACTAACTACTAGCCATCTGCAACCGCAAACATTCTTCTTCACTGTTCCTGAGAATAAGCCTCATCAGACCGTTCGCCTGCAGCTTTCCCTAGCAGCTAACTTCCATATCGTGCCATCTCACGTTCCAAATGTGTTACGCTTCAACTACAGTTATTTCAGAACTTTTTCCGTACCGACTCCGTCATTGTGGTGATAGTTCCAAGTTTTCACATATTCATTTTGCTGGCTATTCCTAGATATGTCTATGGTTAAAACACGAGTTCGTTTTTCTGTTGATTAATGCCAAACTTTAATCTTTAACATCCGTTGTTTTATCATGAACATTAGTTGGTTTACAACAATTTATTCAACAGAAATCTTCGCAAACCAGCCGTTCATCCACGACACCATTTTTCGTCCATCCAATCGGTAATTCATCCACGACACCAGTTTTCGCTTATTCACGATGCCATTTGATGCCGACAGAGCACTGCGACCAGACCTATTAGACATCGACCCTGACAACCCAGAGGCCACGATCTCAAGGGAGTACTGGAAAGCAATTTTCGAAGGTTCCTTGGAGGAACAAGGAGACGATGTCAACAATAACTGTGCTCGCAAGCTACGTCTACTACGAAAACATGTTGGCAAGAAAGTTTTTCACTACATTGCACAATTTCAGACATATGACACAGCAATGGCAGGCATAGCTGAAATCTATGATCGTAGACCAAACAAAATTGCTGCTAGATACTTGTTAGCAACACCGATACAAAATTTTGGTGAAGATATACAGCATTTTATAAATGAGCTCGCTGCTTTAGCTCATAACTGTCACTTCAATGCCCTGACAGCTGATCAAAACAAACAACAGAGCATGCTGGATGCGTTCATAGCGGATTTGTAATCTCCCAACAACAGACAACGATCAGCCCCTCGACGTGGTACATATTGTGGATATCGGATTGTCTGGGAGTCATGACCCCGGGGACATCTTATATTTGCAGGATAAGACCTCAGTGAAATTGTATTTGAATACCAGGTGAGCTAATGAACGGATAACTGGATGCATCAACAGGGGCATCAGTCGATGCCAAACTGACGCGAAACTGTAGCCGAAACATTGAGTGAAATTGGATAGAATGAAGAAGGACCTAGGGTTGTGAGTTGATGGTATCTGGCGGTAGTTAAAAGATGAAAGTTGTTGCTGTAGCAGCGGCACAACCTTTTATAGTATTCAGCAGAAGTTATGACCATTAGTTTTCTAAAATATTCAAGCGGGAGCGTCGGTAGGATGCTACGGACAGAGTACAGGTAGCACAGTCTGGATGACTCATAGAAAGGACGTAGAGACCGACTTACCGGGGACCATGATAACGGTAACCGAGTTTCTGTAGAAGCCACCAACAACACCAGGTGCTGGTGAGTCAGGCGGGCCTCATGGTCACTACGTCACCGCCACGTCACGGCACCCCTGTAAAATGCAGGCGCAGGCCTAATAAGCAAGGGGCCGGACGAGGACGTAATAACGTCTGGCGTCAGGTAGATTAGAAAACGAGACGAAAAATTGACAGAGGGCATCCATCACGTAAGCCCTTGAGCTTGAGATTAGCAATGGTTGTCGAAGCAATATCCATCATTGTCAGGCTTATAAGCTGCTATCCGACAGATCCCATCACTCCAGAACCAACTGATACTGCTTTGCCTATATTCGAGTCCATCAGCGGAGTGCTGAAGAGGCCTAGGTTGATTGGTTAAAAGGATGTCAGCAGCGCTGGATCTCCGAAGGTATGGTGTAACAACCCGAACGTAACCGTGACGTGGCAAAGCAGTACATAAGGAGAACTTTCACGTTTGATGGGATCCGAAAAAGATGCGTTTAGAAAAACCTAGCCTCGGGTCCGTATAGTTCTGTGGAACTGATTTTGTCGAAATTCAAATAAGTTCTTGGCGAATGGCTTTAAGTAGCCAAGAACAGTATTTGACGAAATTGCTTGGCGAATCGTGAAACGCAACTTTTAATGATAGAATAACCAGTATTCGTATCGTATAAATATCAGTTATTTCTATAGCTGGGAGTGACAGTATAAGTCACCCAAAGCATTCGGAGTTAGTATAAGCACAATAGCAATTATTCAGCTTCGCTGGTGGCAGTATAAGCCACCCATATTCGTTCAGAATTTATTATACAATAAAAGTATTAATAGAATAAATTATCACTTCGATATCCTCGAAGCAAGAGTTTGGGTTGTTGTCAAGTTGATTCTGGAATCGACGGAAGACCACCGTCACGAACCACCGTCTTCTACATTAGTCAGATCAGGCCCAGATACCAATATAAATATCGTGACGTCCATCTACACATGAGGCGAGCTGGTATTCATCACTTTCTCCGTCGGTAAGACAGGTTGTCGCAGCAACCGTACACACAGGCCTTACCATCGTGGAAGGCGAAGTGTCAGTAAGCAATAGAAGAATAGTTAGATAGCCAGAGTAGATTAAATTCATCAATAGGCAAGAAGATAGGCATCAGGAATCTTCAGTGGCTTCGTCTGCCAGGATTTATATATTCCAGGATTGGATGACTGTGAGAACTGTGAGTACTAAAATTGTATGGCCCAAGAGCAAATTCGATGACCGGTAGACTTAGTGTTACGCGACGTAGCGGACAGGGTAAAAGTATTCCTAACACAAGCCCAGCAGACTGAAACGACGAAAGTAGTCCAACATATAGAGTACAGCGACAGCTCGATAGTAAAGATAACTACAGAAATCGACTGCCCCGAGCAACCAAGACTAGCAAAGGTTACCGTTACGTTAGAGTATCGCTAGGGCGAGGGCGAAATGGCAACCCCGCCAGGACCCCTGGTCCGACCCTGCCCGGCATCGACCGACGTGTCGAATTATGCCCTGAAACCGTGGCGGCCATGCAAGCAATGGGGACGGCAATGGCCGGGGCAATTGTGGAAAGCAGCGACCGCCGAGAAAACAACTGGGTGTGCCGACGGGAAATTCGGGACACAATATACCGCATACAGCCCTGTGATGGGGTGGTTCCGGAGGAAGTGCGAGTCTTTCTCGATGAGACGCAACGAGTGTGGGCGGCCAATGAGGGGAAACTAGAAGGTGTCCCTGCCTTCATAATCACCCAAGCGGCCCGTGGCGCCCTATCCAGAGCGGTGGATGGATTTCTCGTAGGCAAGATCAGAGAGAATGTCACCTACAAAGAATTAAAGGAGTTCATAACTATGAACTTCGTGTCCACCAACGAGGAGGAAAGAATCATGTACGACCTCGAAGGCATGAAACGGCACCAAAACGAAGGCATAATAGCCTTCAACCGATGATACAAGGAGGCCAGTCTCCGAGCATACCCCACGGGCAATGCCGACAACCGGTGAATGATCCTTGGCACATATCTCCGCGCTTTAAGTGACAGAAACTTAAGCAAACGGATCGTCAGCAAGCGGGCGAATACCTTAGCCCGGGCGATCGAGATTGCGGAGGAAGAGGAGACCTGTAACGATCTGTTACGAGCAATGAAGATCGGTGACCGGGAAGAGCAAATGGAGGTCGATGTAGTTGATCCGGTGGAGAAGACGGAAATATGGAAGGTGGTAGATAATCTGAAGCGAGAGATTGGGCAGCAAACAAAAGACATCGAGAGGCTTGTTGCAATGGTAAGCGATCTGCAACTGCAGAATGATCTTTCAGCGCCGGTAACGAGAAGGGCACCACCCACACGGAAGGGAGCAGCCCCGCCACCCAGGCAACTTAATCCAGGAGCGGGACGCAAGTCGCCTAGAAATGTCGCGAGCATAACCTGTTACAATTGTGGTCAAGTCGGGCACTACAAGAGCGACTGCCGTCAGGCGCCTCAACCCGCACGAAATGCACCCCAAAAAACTGTAGTGTGACCGAGACCCCAGAGACCACCCATGACGTGTTTAGTTGTGGGCGGGAAGGCCACCTGGCCCGGGAGTGTGGGAACAAAACGTTCGGTAGCCCCAGCGAGCGACCTACTGTGGCAAGATGTTTCGGATGTGGTCAAGATGGCCACTTCGTGAAGGACTGTCCGCGAGGAGCGCGAGACCAGAGAACCTTTGGTGCACCCAGACAAGCCAATCGACCAATAGCGCGACAAGCGACTAAGCGGCTGAGGGAAGAAAATTGGGACATGGAGATAGATGAGGTAAACAACCATCGGCAAGACGAATGACGAATCACACCCCGCGAGTGTTCGCGCAATATGCGAATGGATAGGAACAATCAGAGGCACGAACTGGAGGAATACGTCGATCGCGAAGGATTCGTATTGACCGGCGTGAGGACTGATGCGTACGGCCGTTATTCAGACGGTCGGGACAGGAACGCATCGAGTCGGCGAAACAGCTACGCTGAAGTTGTTAGTCGCTGAAGGAGCCCGGGAAACGACGATGGAGAGAGCCGTTGGTAAAAGCACCGACCGAGCGGTTCTTAATCCGTCTGAAAATGGATAAAAACGGTCCAACGGATCAAGGTGAGTGCCTGCATGCCTTAGTGGATACCGGTGCTAGTACATCCTTGATTCGAAAGGATATATGGCGTAGCATGTTGAATGCTAGGCCGTTGAAAAAAGCGAGAACGCTCTTGGCTGTAAATGGTTCCACGATAAAACTTTTGGGGGGAGACCCAGGTAAAATTCAGTAACACCCGTCCTATTCCGAGTACGATAGTAGCGAGAATGAGGCATGAATGTTTGCTTGGGGTGGACGCTTTGCACTTGGGAAATGCAAAGATTGACTATCAGGCCAAAATAGTAGGATGGTTTGGCCAGGTATATCCCTTTGAATATCCACATAGGGAACCAACGAATTATGTCTATGCTAGTTGTAAGGAAACGACCGGATATAAAGATATCGACAAAGTCATGGTGGACTTTGCGGATATCTTTGATGCGGCTCGTCCTAACACTTCAGGATTGGTCCCCAAAGTGAAGTGTACGGTACCAACAGGAGATGCGTTTCCCATAAGGCAGAAAGCCTACCGTCTACCGCTTGCCAAGCAGTATATAGTCAAAAATCAAGTGGCTGAAATGCTGGCGGCGGGCGTCATATGACCGTCATCGTCACCCTGGGCGTCGCCCATTACGTTAGTGCCCAAGAAGGACGGGGACACGAGATTTTGTGTTGACTACAGGAAGTTGAATTCTGTATGTCGCAAAGACAGTTATCCATTGCCAAATATAACAGATATTTTTGACTCGATGCGCAGCACAACGATGTTTTCGACTATGGAGTTGAAGTCTGGCTATTGGCAGATACCAAAGGACAGCCAAGACATAGAGAAAACAGTGTTTGTTTGCAGTGAAGGTTTGTTCGACTTTGTTCGGATGCCTTTTGGTTTTTGCAACTCAGGTGCCGTATTTCAGAGGGCAATGAACGATATTTTCCGAGAATTCGTGGGGAAATATTTGCATGTTTTTGTCGATGATGTAGTCGTATATTCGAGAAATCCGGCTGAGCATGCGCAGCATTTGCGTAAGGTTATGCATAGGATTCGAGAATACAATTTACAGGTTAAGAAAAAGAAATGCGAATTTGCCTGTAAGTCTGTGGACTTGTTAGGGTATCGTGTTTCGGCACAAGGGGTGGCTCCTCAGGTTCAGAAGGTCAAGGTCATAAGAGAAATGTCACCGCCGCGCGATGTGGGTGAGGTGAGAAGTTTCCTTGGAGCTACGTGTTATTACCGCTCTTGTGTGCAAGGCTATGCCGAAATTGCTAAGCCTTTGATAGAATTGACTAAGAAATATAAACGTTTTGAATGGGGTAAGGAGGAACAGCAAGCGTTTAAGAAATTACAAAACTTGCTGTGTAGTGAGACGGGCCTTGCCTATCCGAATTTAAATGCTCCGTATAAGCTTTATACCGATGCGTCTAGCTATGCGATAGGTGCGATATTGGTACAGGTAGATGATAAGGGTATAGAACGAGTGATACAGTACATAAGCTCGACCCTGAATGAGAGTCAGCTAAACTGGCCCGTAATAGAAAAGGAAGCTTATGCTGTGATATATGCATTAAAGAAGCTTAGACCTTATCTATTTGGCACTCAGTTCACCGTGTATACTGACCACAAACCCCTAAAGAGTTTATTCGTGGGCGAAGTTAAAAACACGAAAGTACAGCGCTGGGCAGTACTGATTGCCGAGTACGGATGTAAGATTGAATACATCCAAGGCTCGAAGAATATTCAAGCTGACATGTTGTCCAAGTTACGTCGTCTGGTGGAAGTGGCGACGTTAGATACGGGCAACTTTGTAATACCAGATGTCGACGAGGGAGTGTTACCTCACGTCCCTCTAGAAGCGTTCGACGTACCGTATGACGGATTGTGTGCCAAGGAATACCCGGAGTTGTTCAAGAACACACCGGAGGAGTATATGGTCAAGAATGGCATTTTGTATTCTTTAGTTACGCCTTCAGCGTTGGACGCTGAGTACCCCAGAATTGTCTTACCTACCCTGTTCCGTGAGAAAGTGCTCCGGATGGCTCATGAACGAGCCGGTCACCAAGGTCTGCAGAAGACCATCGGTATAGTAAGGGATTCTTTTGTGTGGACGTCTTTGAGAAAAGACATGGTTCGTATGATTGAAACATGTACGAAGTGCCAGGTCAACCGACCTGTCACCACCCGACCCAGGCATAGTGAGATGCCCATGGCCAATTATCCGAGTCAGATAATTGGGATGGATTTGATCGGTCCACTGTTGGAATCGAATAAGGGCAGCGAAGACATCTCAAAATGTGGAAGAAAAGTTCTTCAACGAGTATGTCGCATGTCATGGCGTCCCTGAGATTGTAATAACCGATCAGGGTAAAGAATTTTGTTCCAATTCTCTGGAGGAGCGGTTTAAAGAACACGGTATCGACCATAGACGGTCTAGCCCATACCATCCGCAGACCAATGGACGTACCGAGAGATTCAACCGCACTCTTAAGGAGTTGGTACAGAAAGGGGTGAACAATGCCTCGCGGGCATGGGAAGATGAGTTGGGTGCGGCTTTAACAGCGTACCGCAGTACTCGTCATTCGACGACCGGGTATACGCCATTTTATTTGACGTATGGGCGACGGGCGAGGTTGCCAAAGGCCGTTCCAATCGATGTGTTGCAGGACCTTAGTGAGAGGCTAACGTGTCTCAACAATGCCTTGCTACGTGCTCGTGAAGGAGCAGCTCGATCTCGAGAGGTTCACCGGGAACAAGTTAGCAAGCGTGCAAACGCTGGTGAGTTTAAGGTGGGAGACTCGGTGGTCGTGAAAGCTGAGGAGAGGATGAAGCTGACCTCTCGCAGTGACCACGAGTATGAGATCTTTAAGATCAATGGACCTGTGGCCCATGTCCGCCACCAAAAGTCTGGTAAAATGCGTGTGCTTAACGTCTGTAATCTGCGCGTGGTTGACTCGGAAATGTGCTGGGACGAGGTAAGACCACGCCCCGCTCGTAACCCTGCCAAGGGAATGAAAGCCAGCCATCACACAAGGGTGGTGTTACCCGAGTCCGAACCAATGACCGACGCTGATACGACACCCAAAGCTCGTAGGAAGCAGCCAGCTTCTGATGAGCCAGGGGTGCGTACAGGGGGTAAAAGGGTTGACCGGAAAAGGGTTCACCCTAGTACTAGTAGGAACCATGAGTCATGGAGTGACGACGTCGAAACTCCTAGGCCTATGGTGATAGACACCCCGGAGGCAGCACCAGAACCTGCCTCTGAACCAATGGAGATGCTTCCATCGCATCCTTATATGCTGCGCAAGCGCAGGCATACGCCGGAGGATGATTTTGACAGCAAGCAACTCCGGTTGGATATGAAGCGAAAGCGCGGGCATAGGCTGGATGGCGAAGCTAGTTACAAGCGACACCGGATTGGTGTAATAGACCCCGCCCTACGCGATTATTCGGCGGCACAACCGCCAGTAGCGTGTATTGTGTCGATATACTATAACATCGCGAATAGCTAGTACACAAGGTATAATAACGATTGAAGCTAAATTCGTTCGCACGATACAAAAATGTATTCGTTTCAAGTGTGTATAATGGCGTTGTGGTTTAGCATGGCATTGGGTATGTGTAAAGACTCGAGTATATACCGCCTACCGAATGGCGTCATGATAACCAGACCGGAAACTGTGTCGGTAATACGGGCCGAATGGACCGTGATAGTATCCATCGACCATCCTTACCTACCCGCGGAGTTCCTGGGATGGTTGGCCCAAATGGCCAGTCTCGCCGCTAGCATGGGTACCAAAACATCGTTTTTGAGCGGGAACGATATATTCGGGTTACAGCATCGAATACGGGGGGTAAGAAAGATGGCGCTCCGAACACAGCAAACCATGGATAACCGAAATGGCACTAGGCAGAAATGAGGGTTATTCGACTTTATGGGAGATATCGCGTCGTCGCTGTTTGGTACCGCTACATCCGGGGATATAAACGCCATACGAGCTGTGGTGAGGAAGGCGATGGAGAAGGTGAACAAAGTGGTGCATTTTACCAACCGATTGGCGTCGCACATCAAATTGGCTTTCCGGGATATCGGTATGAACACAGACCGTATTAACGAGTTAGGCGACAACTTGGCCGCTGCGACGGGTAACATGAGCCGAGCGATCAGGGTTCAGGGGATCCGGTTGTTGGAGCTCTATGCATTGGTACATTTAGGGCACATTATAGACTCGGCTGAATATGTGGTCTATGACTACCAAAAGGCAGTCGAACGATTCCATAGGCAAACGGCATCCATGGAGTTGGATCGACTGACGGGGGAACTTTTCAGTCCCGCTGACCTGACGTCCGTGTCGAAACAGGTCAGCGTGGGATATATGCTGATAAGACCGTATCAGTGGTATTACAGAAATGTGGTGGTATATCCATTGTGGAGGGACGAGTTGAAGCTCCATTATGTGGCGACGCTGCCGTTAATTGATGGGGGACATTATATCGAGTATGGGCTACACTCATGGCCTGAACCATTAGCCGAGATGGGGTATTACATGCAGGTGATGCTGGCCCATGCCAGCATTGGTCTCGATACCAAGATGGGGTGGTACTTTACCGCATCAGAGTGTCGCGGTGCTAGCCCTAGGGTGTGCCAGGGACAACTACGGGTCGACAAGTCTCATGTGCCCTGTATTGTGAGTGTATTGACAAACGCAACTGAGAGCAACTGTAATATTCAACTGTCGGCGTCTAACATAACTGCTAGTAGATTGTTTGCCAATAGGAAAATCGGAGTAGTCTTGCAAACGTTCGGCGAGACAGTGGAAATTCATTGCGACGGACGACTGATGGACCGATGTGAGGTAGGAAGTGGTGTGTATGCGTTAATATCTGGAGAATGCGGGTATAGTGGGAGGGGCTGGCGATTCGAGCCTGTGGCGTCTTATAGTCGGACGTACACTCGAATAGGCCTTGCCATTGAAATGTCCCATTTGAATGTGACCAGCATTCTAAATCAGTCCATGATAGTTGACCATTTGAAACTACAACCTTGGAACCATTTACAAAAGTCTACGTACATGCCGCTAGCACCGTTATCCATGATCGACCCAGTGATGGTCGATGGCATTGGGGTACGCTCTTTTGTATCGTATTCGACGGGTTCCTTCATAGTTGTGTTGGTAATTGTGATTATATTATATAAATGTGGCGTGTTGTCACACATGTGGAATGCGCTTAAATGCAAGCCACATGCGGCCCATAGTAGTGAACCGCATACTGCAATTCACATCAGTGCACCGACTATTCAGGCCCAGCAGCCCCGGAGACCTGCAGCTCTACCGGAGCCACTGCGGATGGCAACCGGGTCGTCGCCTAATGCTACCGCCAGGACTGAGATCGACCCGATGGCCGCCGACTGGATAGAGGTGGAGACGTACGATGACGTGGTGGATCCTAACACGAGCATAAACCACTTGGAGGTATCACCATGACATTTTGGCACTAACTTTATATGTTTCTACTGGGACATTAATTGGTGAAGGAGAGTATTGGTAGCACGAACTTTATTGTGGTACCACGTTGTGTACTGTTTATTTTGTAGGAAAAATTCACACGATCTGTAATGGTATTTGCACTGTAGGATTAAGGATTATATTTATCGTTTAATGTTTATTGTTTGCATCGCTTTTATTGTTAAGTTACGCGTGAGACGGGTTACGTCCACGGTTTAATGATGCTATTAATGTGTTTCCGGGGGCGGTCAATTGCGCATGATATTCTGCTACCCGGACATGTATGTTTGTATAATTATTGACTATATACTAATGACTACTACTAACGTGTTTCCGAGTATTCCGCTACTCGGACAGGTATGTGTGTATAGTATATTGAACTGTAACGTTGGCTAGGGGATTGTTAATAGCTTCGACAATATCAGGGTATCCGTTCAGGCTACGGGTATAGGTTTGGGTTGTTGATAGTGCACAACGAGTTAGTTGACACTCTCTTAAGGCCTTAAGAGAGATGGTCAATTAACTTTGGTTGAGGGGCGTATGTGGATATCGGATTGTCTGGGAGTCATGACCCCGGGGACATCTTATATTTGCAGGATAAGACCTCAGTGAAATTGTATTTGAATACCAGGTGAGCTAATGAATGGATAACTGGATGCATCAACAGGGGCGTCAGTCGATGCGAAACTGACGCGAAACTGTAGCCGAAACATTGAGTGTAATTGGATAGAATGAAGAAGGACCTAGGGTTGTGAGTTGATGGTATCTGGCGGTAGTTAAAAAATGAAAGTTGTTGCTGTAGCAGCGGCACAACCTTTTATAGTATTCAGCAGAAGTTATGACCAATAGTTTTCTAAAATATTCAAGCGGGAGCGTCGGTAGGATGCTATGGACAGAGTACAGGTAGCACAGTCTGGATGACTCATAGAAAGGACGTAGAGACCGACTTACCGGGGACCATGATAACGGTAACCGAGTTTCTGTAGAAGCCACCAACAACACCAGGTGCTGGTGAGTCAGGCGGGCCACATGGTCACTACGTCACCGCCACGTCACGGCACCCCTGTAAAATGCAGGCGCAGGCCTAATAAGCAAGGGGCCGGACGAGGACGTAATAACGTCTGGCGTCAGGTAGATTAGAAAACGAGACGAAAAATTGACAGAGGGCATCCATCACGTAAGCTCTTGAGCTTGAGATTAGCAATGGTTGCCGAAGCAATATCCATCATTGTCAGGCTTATAAGCTGCTATCCGACAGATCCCATCACTCCAGAACCAACTGATACTGCTTTGCCTATGTTCGAGTCCATCAGCGGAGTGCTGAAGAGGCCTAGGTTGATTGGTTAAAAGGATGTCAGCAGCGCTGGATCTCCGAAGGTATGGTGTAACAACCCGAACGTAACCGTGACGTGGCAAAGCAGTACATAAGGAGAACTTTCACTTTTGATGGGATCCGAAAAAGATTGCGTTTAGAAAAACCTAGCCTCGGGTCCGTATAGTTCTGTGGAACTGATTTTGTCGAAATTCAAATAAGTTCTTGGCGAATGGCTTTAAGTAGCCAAGAACAGTATTTGACGAAATTGCTTGGTGAATCGTGAAACGCAACTTTTAATGATAGAATAACCAGTATTCGTATCGTATAAATATCAGTTATTTCTATAGCTGGGAGTGACAGTATAAGTCACCCAAAGCATTCGGAGTTAGTATAAGCACAATAGCAATTATTCAGCTTTGCTGGTGGCAGTATAAGCCACCCATATTCGTTCAGAATTTATTATACAATAAAAGTATTAGTAGAATAAATTATCACTTCGATATCCTCGAAGCAAGAGTTTGGGCTGTTGTCAAGTTGATTCTGGAATCGACGGAAGACCACCGTCACGAACCACCATCTTCTACATTAGTCAGATCAGGCCCAGATACCAATTTAAATATCGTGACGTCCATCTACACACGAGGCGAGCTGGTATTCATCACTTTCTCCGTCGGTAAGACCGGTTGTCGCAGCAACTGTACACACAGGCCTTGCCGTCGTGGAAAGCGAAGCGTCAGTAAGCAATAGAAGAATAGTTAGATAACCAGAGTAGATTAAATCCATCAATAGGCAAGAAGATAGGCATCAGGAATCTTCAATATGATAATTTCAATGAACAGTCAGAACAAGATGCTCAAATTAGACCACCAAGAAAACAGTTCCAGAAACAAACACTAAAACCCCAATAACACTTCTCATCAGGCAGAAACTGTGGTGAAGAACCATGGCATCCTTGTAGCAAGTGTTCGGCATGAAACAAGCAGTGCAGAAAATGTTATAGATATTGCCATATGTCACATGTTTGTAGAACAGTTAAATCTGCAATAATCAAAAAAAATTCAGATGATGAATATTTATTAGCCGAAGAACATTCAGATGATGAATATTTATCAGCTGCTACCCATGCCAGAAACTTAAAAGTAGTGAATGGTGCTATGCATGGTGTACTTGTGAATGGTTATGCCATGGGAGCACTAGTTGACACCGGGAGTTCTGTATCGTTCATAAAGTCATCTGTAATGCAGTCCATGAACTTAGTCACAAAGCCATCAGCAAAATCTGTGATGCTCGCCACCAGTAATTGCAAATCGTCAGTTGTCGGCACGTGTGAAGTGCAACTATCCCTTCAAACCACACATATCCTCGACAAAATTTGATGATTCTTGACAACCTTGTAGCAGATATCATCCTGGGTCGAAATTTCATGGCTAAGCACCTATCTATGAATTTTTCCTTTGGGTGCTCTAAGAAAGAATTGACTATTTGTGAAATTGAAACCGAATATACCGCTAAGGTTGACCCACAATCTATATTTCAGAATATCACTGACAACTGTAAACCAATTGCCACTAAATCTCGACAGTTCAAGGACTGCAACCAACGGTTTATCAATGCGGAGCTGTCCTGTCTTTTAGCCGAAGGTGTAATCGAGCCAAGTCATTCAGCTTGGCGTGCACAGGTTCTATAGCAGTGAACAGTTCCAGTAAAAAGCGTATGGTATTGGACTATTCTAGACCCATTAATCATTTCACACAATGTGACGCTTACCCGATGCCGCGCATTGATACAATGGCAAAATCTCTAGCTCGGTTCAAAGTGTTTGCAACACTTGGCCTTCACAAAGCATATAACCAAATCCCAATCATTGAGTCAGAAAAACCTTACACAGCATTCGAAGCTGATGGTAAACTGTAGCAGTATCGCCGAATCCCATTTGGTGTTACAAATGGCGTAGTTGAATTTCAGCGTGTGATGAACTCGATTCTTGAGAAAAGTGGTTCAAAGCAAACCTTTGCTTATGCTGACAACATTACAATAGCCAGTCATGAACAGGCAGATCACGATCGAGAACGACAGAAGTTTCTAAGTGTGGCTGAACAGTATCACTTGTCATTCAATCATGACAAGTCTGTGTTTTCCAAAACCGAGATATATCTTCTGAGCTACAAGATCAGCCATGATCGTCTTCGTTCTGACCCAGAAAGGATGCGTCTACTACTAGATCTTCCTGTGCCATCAAGCAAGTCTGAACTAGCATGTGCTCTAGGAATGTTCGCTCGTTATTCCAAGTGGATAAGTAACTTTTCTACCTTGGTCAGCCCGCTTACTATTGTAAACCGATTTCCAATGAGCGTGAACCAAATCAGCTGTTTTGTAAAACTGAAACAGGTAATAGCAGATTCAGTCATGGCATCTATTGACGAAACTCAACCTTTCACCATTGAAACTGATGCTTCTGATGTTGCAATTGCTGCAGTCTTAAATCTGAACATTCGTCCAGTGGCATTCTTCTCTCGGACACTCACTCCAAGTGAACGCAACCATTCATCAATTGAGAAGGAAGCATAAGCAATCGTAGAAGCCAGTAGACAATGGAGCATCTACCTAGTAGGGAAACGTTTCAATATCATAACTGATCAGAGAGTGGTGTCATTCATTTTCCATGAAACCCACAAGGGTAAAATTAAGAATGACAAGATCGAGCGATGGAGATTAGAACTTTCTTGTTATAGTTATGACATTAAATTTTGCCCAGGAATCTTCAATGCCAGTGCTGATGGGCTCTCACATGTCGCTGCGAGTATCACACAGGACCTTTCATTGGAGAAGCTCCAAAAATTACACAATGACCTTTGTCATCCCGGCATCACTCGCCTACTTCAGTATATTCATAGTAAAAATAGCCATATTCTACGGAAGAGGTACTGAAAGTGTGCTTAGAATGTAAGTTATGCTGTTTGTTCTTCAGATCTAGTGAAAGCTACAGCGCCTTTTGAAAGACGTAATGTAGATTTCAAAGGTCCTTTACCATCATCATCGAGAAATAGATACATTTTGATAGTAGTTGATGAATTTAGTAGATTTCCTTGGGCATTCCCGTGTTCCGATGTCAGAAGCAAGAGTGTGATTACTAGCCTAAAACATCTGTTTAATGTCTTTGAGATGCCAAAATACATACATTCAGACAGAGGTGCAGCCTTTATGAGTTCTAGTGTAAAGGATTTTTTGCAGAAAAGTGGTGTAATGACTAGTCGAACCACTCAATTCCACCCAGTAGGGAACTCAATGTGAACAATTCAATGGGGTGATCTGGAAATCTGTTCGGTTATCTCTACACTCACATGGCCTGGAAGTTGGGAGGAAGTACTGTCAGTCGCTCTTCATTTGATTCACTCACTAATATTGACTGCCACCAATGACTCACAACATGATCGTTTATTCAGATATCCTAGATATACGTGCAATGGTACCTCTCTTCCAGCCTGGTTGACTACTGCAGGTCCAGTTCTGCTTCAACGATTTGTTAGAAACTCTAAATATGATCCATATTGTAGATATCGGATCGTCTTATGGGAAGTCATGACCCCGCTAGACGTCTTATATTTGCGAGTAAGACCTCAGTAAAATTTATGTTTGAAAATACCAGGTGAGCTAAGAACTGAATCAGCATCGTAGTAGTTAGGTATAGTGTAGGAAGATGCACTGGTTGACTTTGACCAGTGCTAGTGATACAGTTTCGCGGAAATAGAATAGAAACTATATTGAAACTGTAGCAGTAAATTCATACCAATAAGTTAGAAATTGGAATAGATTGAAATAGGGCCGATTGTTCTGCGTTGGTGAAATCTGTCAATAGTTGAAGATAAAAGTTGTTGCTGTGGGATCGGCACACACTTTTATAAAGTTCAGCAGTTGCTTCGGCCGTTAGTTTAGTAAATATTCGAGTGATAAGAATCGGTAGGAATCGATATGAATATAGGTGACAGACTGACATTTAGTTGTTGATGGTCGGCATTCCGACTCCCTTAAGCAAGTACAACAACACCAGCTGGCAATGAGATCATACAGCTCATGTGCTTATTAACGTTCGTTTCCTGCAGGCTTGTCCACAATAGGCAAGGGACAGGACAGAGGCATTGTAGCATCCTGTAGGAATTAATAACACAATCGAAATTTGTATATCAACTATATGTCAATCAAAGAAAAGCATGCTACAACAACACATTCCGTAATGTTGTTAGTTAGCTGACAGATCACATCAAATCAGAACCAGCCGATACCGCTTTGCCAGGTTGAGTAGTAAATCTACCATGTTTAGTAATGAATCCCTAGAAGAGAAGACCAGAGTTTGATTGGCCGAGATGACGTCATAATCAATGAGCATCTAGTCAAACTCTGTGGCAGAGAAACAAAAGGAATAAGGTTTCGAAGTAAAATCGAATGATAAATGAAGCGGATTGGTCAGAAGGACCAAGAGGATTAAGTGAAAATTCTAGGAAGAGATAGGCAGATTATGATTGGAAGGAAGATTGTCCTGGCCAATCAAACTATGACTATAGCGTGCCTAGAAGTATAATGAGAACAGAAATCTATGTATTATAATATATATAGATATATATATAGCATAATAGATATGCAGGAGAAAACTGCAAAAGATATATAATAGGCACTTTGTCTATTGAAAAAAAAAATCAGGTACTGGTGACCTAACGTGAAACACGGGGTATGCGAGTAGTCTCTACGAATAGAAAATTGTAGGCTAGCTAGATATCAGATCAACTGTCGTGTTGAGAGTAATCAGTAGCCGTAAAGTAGTCAGAGTTAGACTCAGATAAGATAGTTTAGTACCATAGTTATATTAGCCGTATCATTTTAAAGTATCGTTATATTTTCAGTGACAGTATAAGTCACATTGATATATAGAGTTATTGTAAAGTTAGATATAAGAATAAAAACCTCACCTTGTAAATACAAGGCACTAGTTTGGTTGTTTATAAGGAACTCCTAAGACAGTACGGAGAAACACCGTACCTTACCACGAATCGTCAGTACGTCAGATCAGGCCCAGTTACATAAAATATCTTCAGTCCATCTTTGAAGAGGCGAGCTGTAACTATCCGACTGCAGCAATGAGAAGATTGATTGTCGCAGCAATCATCAAACATCATAAGTCTTCTCGAAGTTGTGGTTGTGAGCATATTATATGTAAAAGAAGTACCGAAAATCTTCAGTGGCGAGCCTGCCAGGATCTTAGGAGTGGAAACGACTGTGTAAACTGAGTGAGTAATAAATCGTACGTATGGCCCCGGTAGACCGACCGGCCAATATAGTATTAAAAGACGTTAGTGACAGGGTACAAGTTTTCATAGAACAAGCAAAAGACTCAGAGAACACGAAAGTAACCCAACACAGAGAATATCGAGATATCAGATCAATTAAGATCACAACTGACATTAATTGTGAGGAGCAGCCTCGGTTAAAACGGGTTATAGTCTGTTTATATTATCAATAGGAAAGTATCTAAACAACACTACGTAATGGCGACACCAGGTCCCGCGGGTCCCGGAGTACCACTAGCGGATGAACATCTGAGGCATCCTGAGCTACGAGCTGAAATGGTAGCAGCTATGCAAGTGATGGGCACAGCAATGGCGGGTACCATTGTTCAAAGCAGTACCAGAAGGGAGGCGGACAGAGTCCACTGTGAAGAAGTCCGGGAGCTCACCCAGCGAATACAACTGTGTGACGGGCTCATACCAGAGCAGGTGCGACAGTTCCTGGATGAAGCTCATCGGGTATGGATAGCAATGGAAGGGAAGCTGGATGGTATACCCGCGTACATAATAACACATGCTTCTCGAGGGCAGCTGTCGAGAGTGGTAGATCATTATTTGATGGGAAAGAATAGGGACAATATTACGTTTGAAGAAATCCGAGGGTACATCACAGAGAATTTCGTCTCTCCCAATGAGGGAGAGAGGATAATATACGACCTCGAGGGCGTACGCCAGAGAAGGAATGAAACTACCATTGCCTTCAACCGGTGGTACCGTGAAATGGCCAGCCGTGCATATCCCACAACCAATGCGGACAATCAAAGAACCGTACTGGGTGTGTACATCAAGGCACTTAGCAATACCGGATTGGGAAGGAGAATTGTTAGAAAGAAGGCCACCACTCTTCAACAGGCGATAGAGATTGCTGAAGAAGAGGCGAATTGTAATGATTTGCTAAAAGCAATGCGAATAGATAACCGGCAGGAGACAGATATGGAGATAGGAGTGTTGGACATAGAGGAAGGAAAAGATGTCTGGTCTATCATAAATGGAATGAAAAGGCAGATTGCGCAGCAAACTTGGTTAATAGAGCAGTTGTGTAGTACTGTAGAAGCATTACAGGCCAAGTCTGACAAACAACCGGCCACTAGAGAACCGATGCCAACCAAGAAACCAGCCATGCCACAAAGATGCCAGCAGGCGAAACAGCGTGACAAACAACCGGCGAACAACCAGCGACTAGATATCGTGTGTTATAATTGTGGTCAAAAGGGCCACTATAAGAGCACTTGTAACCAGCCAATGCAAACCCCAAGAACTGGTGGGCAGAGACGACCCACCCGTGTATCCCAACCGAGGGGGCAGAGACCGCCTATAGTCTGCTTTACATGCGGAAGACAAGGGCACATGGCTAGCGATTGTGCTGATTATCAACGAAGCTTCGCTGGATACATGGATAGGAGAACCGGCCCGGCACAGACCATACATTGCTTTCGTTGCGGAAAAGACGGGCATCTCATAAATGACTGTCCGCTGAGAGCGCCGCAACCTAAACCACAGCGCCAAGTAGCTAAGAGACCACGGTTAGATAGTGATCTGAGCATAGACGCAATATATCAGAGCGATAGAGCGAAAAACAGTGAACAAAGAATAACACCACAGGCCTGTTCTCGTAATATGCGAAAGGACATTGCTAACCGAATTCGTATTAACGAGGAGTATGAGGATCAGGACGGGTTCGTTCTAACCGGGGAGGGGACCGACGAGTACGGACGTTATGGAGGAGAATTTTCAGGATGGAGAAATTCCTACGCTGAAGTGGTCAGTGGACGAAGGAGCCCTTCGTTAAATGGCGACGGAGGAGACCGTTGGTAAGCGTACCGACCGAGCGGTTTGTGCTCCGTTTACACTGGGACAACCACGGACCAGAAGATCAGGGTAAGTGCTTGCATGCCTTAGTAGATACTGGTGCTAGCACATCCTTGATTAGAAAGGATGTATGGCGTAGCAGCTTAGATGCTAGGCCATTAAAAAGAGCGAAGATGCTCTTAGCGGTAAATGGTTCCCCAATAGAGCTTTTGGGGGAGACACAGATCAAATTTAAGAATGCCCGGCCTATTCCTGGTACAGTAGTAGCGAATATGCGGCATGAATGTTTGATTGGTGTGGATGCTTTGCACTTGGGAAATGCAAAGATTGACTATCAGACCAAAGAAGTAGTATGGTTTGGTCAGGTATATCCCTTTAGGTATCCCTATAGGGAACAGACGAGATATGTATATTCTAGTTGTAAGGAAACGACCGGATATAAAGATATCGACAAAGTTATTGAGGACTTTGCGGATAACTTTGATACAGCTCGTCCAAACACTTTAGGATTGGTCCCCAAAGTGAAGTGTATGGTACCAACAGGAGATGCGTTTCCTATAAGGCAGAAGGCCTACCGTCTACCACTGGCCAAGCAATATGTAGTCAAGAACCAAGTGGCTGAGATGCTGGCAGCGGGAGTCATAAGATCCTCATCGTCACCCTGGGCGTCACCCATTACTTTAGTCCCCAAGAAGGACGGTGACACTAGGTTTTGTATTGACTACAGAAAGTTGAATTCCGTATGTCGCAAGGACAGCTATCCCTTACCAAACATATCAGATATTTTTGATTCGATGCGCGGTGCAACGATCTTTTCTACTATGGACTTGAAGTCGGGATATTGGCAGATACCAATGGACCGCCAAGACATAGAGAAGACAGCGTTCGTCTGCAGTGAGGGTTTGTTTGAATGGATTCGTATGCCGTTCGGTTTTTGCAACTCAGGTGCCGTATTTCAAAGGGCAATGAATGATATTTTCCGAGAATTCGTGGGAAAATATCTGCATGTTTTTGTCGATGACGTAGTCATATATTCTCGAAATCCAGCTGAACATGCACAGCACTTACGTAAGGTCATGCGTAAGATTCGAGAATATAATCTACAGGTTAAGAAAAAGAAATGTGATTTCGCCAGTCCGTCAGTAGATTTGTTAGGTTATTGTATTTCTGCACAAGGAGTAGCTCCTCTGGCTCAGAAGGTCAAGGTCATTAGAGATATGTCACCACCACGCGATGTGGGCGAGGTGAGAAATTTTCTCAGAGCTACCGGTTACTACCGATCCTGTGTGCAAGGCTATGCCGAAATTGCGAAGCCTTTAATAGAATTGACGAAAAAGTATAAATGTTTTGAATGGGGTGCGGATGAACAGCAAGCGTTCAAGAAATTGCAGAACTGGCTGTGTAGTGAGATGGTTCTCACATATCCGAATTTGAACGCCCCGTATAAATTGTATACTGATGCATCTAGCTATGCGATCGGTGCAATATTGGTGCAGGAAGATGAGAAAGGTATAGAGCGGGTAATCCAGTATGTAAGCTCTACCCTTAAAGATAGTCAGCTTAATTGGCCCGTAATAGAGAAGGAGGCTTACACTGTGATTTATGCGTTGAAAAAGCTCCGACCATATCTATTTGGCACGCAGTTCACCGTGTACACGGACCACAAACCCCTAAAGAGTTTGTTTGTGGGAGAAGTGAAAAACACGAAGGTGCAGTGCTGGGCAGTGCTGATTGCGGAGTATGGATGTAAGATTGAGTACATCCAAGGCTCGAAGAATATTTGAGCGGACATGTTGTCCAGGTTACGTCATCCCGTGGAAGTCGCCACGTTGGACACGGACGATTTTGTCATACCTCATGTAGACGAGGGTGCGTTACCGCATGTCCCTCTAGATGTATTCGACATTCCCTACGACGAATTGTGTACCGAACAGACCAAGGAATACCCGGAGTTATTCAAGAACACCCTGGAGGAGTATATGGTCAAAAACGGAATTTTGTATTCTTTATCTAGCCATCATGTATACATTACAGTTAGGTGTAGTAGTGGCTATAGTGAATTTACTGAATGGACTTTGTAGGAACGCAAGTGTAGTCAAGTTGCCAAATGGTGTAATGATTACTAAACCCGAAAAGGTAGCAATAATTCATGCGGAATGGACAGTGATGGTCTCAATAGACCATCCATACTTGCCGGCTGACTTTCTTGTACGGGTGGCGCAGTTTCGTGTTCTTGTTGCGGACATTGGTCGAAAGACTTCATTGAGCGACAATGATATTTTCGGTCTCCAGCATCGCATAAATGGTATAAGAAAGATTGCCGTCAGTACTCAGCGAACGATGATGAAACGGGTTATTACTCGTAGGAAGCGAGGACTCTTTAATTTCGTGGGGGACATAGCCTCGTCTTTGTTCGGTACCACCACGTCGGGCGATATTGATGTGATTAAAGATATGGTTAAGAAGGCTATGAGGAATATGAATCAGTTAGTTCACTTTTCTAACCGGCTGGCATCTCATGTGAAACTAGCTTTCGAGGGGATCAATTCCAACATGGATAGGATCAACGAGGTTACGGACAGTCTATCCAGCTTCGCTCAAAATGTAAGCGAAGTATTGGAAATTCACGCGAATCGACAGGGCGACCTGTACGCGTTGGTGCATCTGGGTCATATCATTGACTCGGCCGAAAGTGTAGTGTATAGTTATCAGAAGGCTGCTGCCCGATTTCATAGGCAAACTGCCTCATTAGAATTGGGTAGGTTGGCCGAGGAATTGTTTAGCCCCTCGGACTTAGCCGAAGTGGCCCAACATGTCCGTGTAGGAAAACGGCTGATAAAGCCGTACCAATGGTACTACAGGAATGTGATCGTATATTCCTTATGGAAGGACGATGATAGACTGCATTACGTGGCGACATTACCTCTGATAGATGGGGGAAATTACATTGAATACAGGTTACAGTCGTGGCCTGAACCTATGGACACAAGGGGGTACTATATGCGTGTAGTAGTGGCTAGAACCAGCATTGGTCTTGATACCAAAACTGGGTGGTATTTTACCCCATCCGAGTGTCGCGGTAAAGAGCCGCGAGTGTGTCATGGTCAGCTGAGGGTCGATAAGACCCACGTGCCATGTATTGTAAGCATCCTGACTAACTCCATGGATAGTAATTGCAAAATTCAACTGTCCGAGTCCAATGAAACCGCTAGTAAATTATTTGCCAATAAGAAAATAGGCATAGTTTTGCAAACCTTCGGTGAGACTATGGAAATCCACTGTGACGGACAACTGACTGACCGGTGCACTGTGGAGAATGGTGTATATGCTTTGATGTCTGGTGAATGTGGATATAGTGGAAAAGGGTGGCAATTCGAGCCAGTACTGTCTTATAGTCGGACATACACTCGAGTGAGTTTGGCCCTTGAAATGCCCCATTTGGATGTGGCCGGAGTTCTAAATCAGTCCCGAATTGTTAGCCAATTGAGGGTACAAGAATGGAACCATTTGCATAAGACTAAGTGCGTGTCGCTAGCACCGTTATCTGCGGTCGACCCAGCAATGGTCGATGGCATGGGAGCGCCGTCATTTATTTCATACACGACAGGCTCCTTCGTACTGATTATTGTGATTTTTATTGTGTTATATAAGTGCGGAATTATTTCACGCATGTGGTTATGGATCAAATGTAAGCCACCTGTGGCCCACCGACCACGTGCGGTCCATATAAGTGCACCACGGATTATTCAGGTCCAGCCGTTCCGGAGACCTGCAGGCCTACCAGAGCCGCTACGTTTATCAGCCGGATCGTCGCCTAATGCTATTGACAGGACTGTGATCGACACGACGGCTGATGACTGGATAGACGTGGAGCTGACCGGGGACACTAACATCAGTGTGCAGTATGAGGACATGTAAATTGTAGCACGAACTATATGATAGTGCCATGGTTGCGTATATTTATTCATCACTCCTAACGATGATATGGATCCCGAGGATTTTTCTTAATTAATGCACAAGACTTTATTACCATACCATGTATGATTCGTTTATTCTGATATAGATGTCACTATGACCTGTTTATGACTTGTAATGATCAATTGTAGGATTAGGATTATTGTTATGTTATTGTATTTTTCTTTATTTGCGTGTGTATTTCTCTTTAGGATAGTATACTGTTAGTGCATGTATGTTTGCAGAATTCGTTTGGATCAGGTTATAGTGTCGTAGGTGGTGTCAGTTCAGGCTAGCCCTGGTATGGTGTGGTTTGGTTGTTGATAGTGCACAACGAGTTAGTTAACGCTCTCTTAAGGCCTTAAGAGATGGTTAATTAACTTCGGTTGAGGGGCATGTGTAGATATCGGATCGTCTTATGGGAAGTCATGACCCCGCTAGACGTCTTATGTTTGCGAGTAAGACCTCAGTGAAATTTATGTTTGAGAATACCAGGTGAGCTAAGAACTGAATCAGCATCGTAGTAGTTAGGTATAGTGTAGGAAGATGCACTGGTTGACTTTGACCAGTGCTAGTGATACAGTTTCGCAGAAATAGAATAGAAACTATATTGAAACTGTAGCAGTAAATTCATACCAATAAGTTAGAAATTGGAATAGATTGAAATAGGGCCGACGGTTCTGCGTTGGTGAAATCTGGAAATAGTTGAAGATAAAAGTTGTTGCTGTGGGATCGGCACACACTTTTATAAAGTTCAGCAGTTGTTTCGGCCGTTAGTTTAGTAAATATTCGAGTGATAAGAATCGGTAGGAATCGATATGAATATAGGTGACAGACTGACATTTAGTTGTTGGCAATGAGATCATACAGCTCATGTGCTTATTAACGTTCGTTTCCTACAGGCTTGTCCACAATAGGCAAGGGACAGGACAGAGGCATTGTAGCGTCCTGTAGGAATTAATAACACAATCGAAATTTGTATATCAACTATATGTCAATCAAAGAAAGGCATGCTACAACAACACATTCCGTAATGTTGTTAGTTAGCTGACAGATCGCATCAAATCAGAACCAGCCGATACCGCTTTGCCAGGTTGAGTAGTAAATCTACCATGTTTAGTAATGAATCCCTAGAAGAGAAGCCCAGAGTTTGATTGGCCGAGATGACGTCATAATCAATGAGCATCTAGTCAAACTCTGTGGCAGAGAAACAAAAGGAATAAGGTTTCGAAGTAAAATCGAATGATAAATGAAGCGGATTGGTCAGAAGGACCAAGAGGATTAAGTGAAAATTCTAGGAAGAGATAGGCAGAGGTTGATTGGAGGGAAGATTGTCCTGGCCAATCAAACTATGACAATAGCTAGCCTAGAAGTATAATGAGAACAGAAATCTATGTATTATAATATATGTAGATATATATATCATAATAGATATGCAGGAGAAAACTGCAAAAGATATATAATAGGCACTTTGTCTATTGGAAAAAAAAATCAGGTACTGGTGACCTAACGTGAAACACGGCGTATGCGAGTAGTCTCTATGAATAGAGAATTGGTGGCTAGCTAGATATCAGATCAACTGTCGTGTTGAGAGTAATCAGTAGCCGTAAAGTAGTCAGAGTTAGACTCAGATAAGAAAGTTTAGTACCATAGTTATATTAGCCGTATCATTATAAAGTATCGTTATATTTTCAGTGACAGTATAAGTCACATTGATATATAGAGTTATTGTAAAGTTAGATATAAGAATAAAAACCTCACCTTGTAAATACAAGGCACTAGTTTGGTTGTTTATAAGGAACTCCTAAGACAGTACGGAGAAACACCGTACCTTACCACGAATCGTCAGTACGTCAGATCAGGCCCAGTTACATAAAATATCTTCAGTCCATCTTTGAAGAGGCGAGCTGTAACTATCCGACTGCAGCAACGAGAAGATTGATTGTCGCAGCAATCATCAAACATCATAAGTCTTCTCGAAGTTGTGGTTGTGAGCGTATTATATGTAAAAGAAGTACCGAAAATCTTCAATATGTTGATGAAGAACTAGTGAAAGCAAATGAGCAATATGCTCATATCAGACTGTGTAATGGACAGGAGAAAACGGTTTCTACGAAGGACCTTGCTCCCTGAATGGACAAAACCCATGTTTGTCTCGGGAAAATCCATCTGAGCTTCCACAAGATTCCATACAGGACAATCAGAGGTAAGTGAGTTAAATGACTTATTTTCAAATGACACTAATCACACTCAATCCATTCGCCGTGAAGAGACTCATGTATCTGATGATACCTATACTGATTCAGGTGTGTAGCACAGATTGACGGGATGGGTACCAGCCATCCCAGTTGGGATGGGTCTGGAACGGTTGTTCCGAATTCGCTCCAAGCACGCCCACCCACCCCACCCCCCCCAACCCTGAGTAGGATAGTACGTGTATATAAGCCCTATGAGAGGGGTTTTCGTTAAAAACAGCTAAGTCCGTTAAAACGTGTGGTGCACATACATGTGCGTCAGAGCTTCCCTGACAACATGTCTCAGATTGGAAGTGAGTGCATGCTTATAGTGTACTGAGTCGGTACTTGTAAATATCTTAAACCATATCGTCCTCATTATTCTTGGTAGCGATCAGGACCGGAATAAAACGAAGATTATAGAAGTTTTTACGATTTTAAAATCGGCCGCGAAATGGCTGAGCTATCCACGGAACCCCTGCTAAATTATTTTCTAAATAGTTCTCTTGACGTCGTAATCGCGTGTATGCATAAATAGATAAAGAGTGTGCTGTGCACGTGATAGCCAGGTCACCACTTCTAGCTGCATGCTAGTGGTATAAAAGGGTGAAAAATCGAGAATCAGGAGCATCACCGGCGTGGAAGCTGGCCCGCGCAGGACTGCTGAACCATCGGGATCGATGCGTGCAACTGCTAATTGATGGTGGTTCCTGCATCATCCGGTGCCATTCGGATTTCAGTTCCTCCATGGTGGTAAGGAGTCTTCGGCTTCCACGAGTTTTTGGATACCCCTGGACGGCCATCTGGGGGTAAAATAACTTAAATTAATAATTCCCACATCCGAACTTTTCTAGGGGAGTCGTTCCGTGGAAGGGTCGTGCGGGCCCCTATGTGATTCTGCGGAATGTAGAGCCGATGGTGATTCTTGGTGGGTGACTCGCCGGATCTGCCGCCCACACTGAAAAGTGGACATCAACTTCCACACTGCATGTCGAGTGTGATTTAATTAACTTCTTTACCACAGTCGGGTGGGACTTTGCTGGGTGTGCCGCAAGAGCTATGCGACATATCCCGCACCGTGTGTCAGTTATTGTGCATGCATAATAATATCTATTAGCCGTCTCTGTTAATGGGCAACTTCAACCTTTCATACTACCGTCGCTGGACGGAAAACTTTACAACTACTGTTTAAATTATGTAGCAGGTAACAGACTATCTAATGGACATTTCCTTAACTGTTCTGTTTCACTGTCCTGAGAGTGTGCCATATCCGACCTGCCTGGAGAAGCCAGCTTGTGGAGACCTTCCTGCGGATACCTGCCTGTGGATGTCTTCCTGCGGAAATCTCTCCAGCCTAAGAGATTGTGCCATCTCGCACTATTTATATGTTAGCGCCTCAATTTCAGTAACTCTTGAACTTGTTCCATACCGATGACCAATATGTACTCAAGTAGCTATATTATTGAACATTTAATTATTATTTCCGTGTATGGTACTGATGAATAATAGGTACATTACCGGACCAATGACCTGTGATACTTATTCTAATCATACATTTATTCGAACCGTTTTCATCATGTGAAATCGTTAGTTGTGTATATGGCAGATAGCATCTAGTTAATATGTTTTGTTTATTTATAAAAACTCTAGACCGCAGTATGCTAAGAAATACTATACAGCAACATATATATCCACATCACTATATCCCCCACCAGCATCAATTTTACACTGAGGTCGATGATCATGCTCTAATTGCTTGAGCCTGACATGTTACCGACTAAACCTGGCTATTTAGCTCAATAGGATAGGTTTAAAGTGGTTAGGGACAATTTCTCCGCTAGAGACGCATAGTGTACGCCTCTTTTCTGGTTGTTGTGGTAATGCAGTATCACGCACCGGCAAGGTCATGTAAAATTGGCCAGTTACCTATAGGGCCTCATATATATGCATCACATTAATTATGGCTTCACTAGGATTTTAATCGCTTAGCATTTTCTGTTGAACAAAAGAGTGGCCCTTTTAGCCAACTCTTTTCATCCACTTCGGCATTGAAGGCATTTTCCTGTGACAGAGGCCCGCGTGAGGCACTTTCCTCTCGTAACAACATTATTTTCTTTGTGTGTGTGTGGTATGGGTATATTAGCTTATATTAAGCTACCTAGTGACTTCGTTGCGGAGCTCTCTTGCGGGGATGCCTCTGCGGATTCAAGGATCTGTGTGGTACCTCCGGCGAAACCACGTAGAAAGAACACCGGATAGCTTTATGTTGTGTATTATTGTGCTCATTTACTGTCAAACAAGTGATATTGTTTGCATAGTACTTATCAAATTTGTGACTGTTTAATTATTAACATCTCATCCATTGCTCTAAATTAGAATGGACAGACATACCGGTAATATGAATAGTTGGGATGATCCTGTGTGGTTCAATCTTGGCAGCAATGATCGCATGGCCCCACTGGAACATCAGTGTTCCACCAGCTCTAGAAGTCTGTCTTTGTACCTTCCGGAGAGACGCGATACAGGATCCACAACCCTGAGATCCTCAGCTAACCAGCCCTCCCACACATCATGCACTTGTGGTGTGATGGAATGGAACGAGATGGTGGTCCAGCGCATACCCCCCCCCCCCCCCGAGCTAAAAGAATATGTATTTTTTCTTAGGTGGGTGAATGTGATAGTTCCGAGTTTTCACATATTCGTTTTGCCGTCTATTCCTAGATATGTCTATGGTTAGATGTGAGTTCTTTTTTCTGTTGATAACCATTGTTTTATCATGAATATTAGTTGGTTTACAACAATTGACATATTATTATTGTATTTATGTATTACCTTTGTGTAACAGGTACTGATGACCAATAGGTACCTGCCGGTCGTTTGAGACCACATTTTTATAGTTTATTATCATAATGTATATATTGTTCTCATTTTTGTGCCCATAAACACTGTGCACGTGTGACCTATTTTACTGTTTTGTGATAAGTTATGGCAGTCGCCATCCTAATTATTTGTTTTGCTTATTTTATATAAAAACATTGGAACCGCAGTTTGCTCGGCTACACAAACCAGCAACAACAACCGCACCACCTTGTTCCCCCACAGCATCACTTTTTCACTGAGGTCACTGATCATGTTCTCATTGCGCGAACATGACATATGGTCAACTAAACCTGGGCTATTTTAGCTCAATAGCATAGGTTTATAGTAGAAGGGACAATTTCTCTGTAGGAGTCATTTTGCGTAAGTATCTTTAAATATTATGGTTACTGGCCTGCAGTGCATCTCTAGGCGAAATTACATAACCCTAACGACGGGCAAAATGTTAGTTCCCCGGGTACGGATCTTAGATGATCCACCCCCGATACACCAGTGACGGACAGAATTCAGCTCGCTCCCTAACTCTACAAGTGTCGGGAAGGTCGCTAAAGTTGGATAGCTGCCTCTTTGTCACCGCCCTTAACTTATATGTGCTTTTCAATGCTTATGTACTGTGACTCGTCCTTGTGCTGTTATATGTGATCAGGATGCGACGGTGACGGGATCGTTATATGATTCTGGAGCTTTCACCTCATGGTATTTCTGCACACTATCTAACTGAGGGGGATGCTCCATAGGGTGACCATATGGTCACCGAGCATTCTCGCCCGTCAGATATTATTTTCCTGCACATAATTATTTACATTTGTAACTGTGCCAATGATTAATAGCACCGCAAGGTCGGATTAGACCTCCATATTTTCACTGTTTTGTATAGAATTGTAATATGGCAATCTGCCATAGCTAGGGGCAACTACTCACCAAAGCAGACTTGTTCTTATAAAGCTCTTTCCCAGGTGCTGTGGCTCTGTCTTACACGCGCACCAGTAATTTTTATAACACATGAGTAGTAGTCTCTAACTTGCGATTCTCCGACCATCTGGCCTGGTAATTGTCTGGATTCCATACGACACATTGGTTAGAGATGATTTAAGAAACTACCGTGGTTTCTTGACGTTCAGAATCAGTGTCCTCGCACTCCCCTCTGTATCTTCATATACTTGTTAGCTAAGCATTTTTGCCAAAGTAGGAATCACTCCAAAACATAATTACTATAGCCTGACCCAGCAGCGTGTTCTTTTGGGCAACTTTCTTTAAACCTAAAGCATATAAACGGTAGCTCCAGGGTGCGGATCTCACATGGTCCGCACTCGAAACATGGGGTGATGGATAAAGACACAGATCACCAGCTAGCTCCCACGGTGACTGGGTGTGGCCTTTGAGCCCACCACGCCCTTTAGGAAGGGCGCCATAGTTGGATATCTGTTTCTTCCTCCCCACCATAACTATGTAAAACCGCTTTCTAAACACATTAATAATGTGACTTGTCCTTGTCTTGTTATTTGTTGGTATGCAGAGTGATCGGATTGCAGTTCTAAAACTATCACCAGCTGACATGTTGCATGATGTCAGTCTGAGGGGAGATGCTCCATGGCAGTACCCGAAATGGGCATCGAGCGTCCTCGCCAGAAAGGCTTTCTCGTTAAAGATAAGTAGGCACCAAGCCACTTAAAAGCCTAAAACTATGTGTCCGAACCAAATACCAAAATATTATTCTAGGCCCACCACGAAGGCCCACAGAAATAAAGCAGCACCAACTAATGCAATATCTTTAACCCACATAAGATGACTGTGTTGAGTTCTTCCGAAATCATCCACCCCATCTTCACGTAAAACAGCGTGCATCCCAACAACAAGTAGCTACACTAGGTTGATTCATAGTATCATTTTTATTGTTGTTCAAATAGGAGAGCGGCCCCTTTTTACTGCATCTGCTCATCTGCTTCGACGTAGTAGGCAATTTCCTGTGATGGAGGCCCACACGAGGAACTTTCCTCTCGCAAACCCATAATATATTTATATGGTGATCCTCAGATTTTCCTGGAGATTTTCTTCTATAGGAGAGTGTCTCTTTTTACCGCATCTCCTCCTCTGCTTCGGCATAGTATGCATTTTCCTGTGACGGAGGCCCATGCAAGGCACTTTCCTCACGCAACCCAATAATATTTGGCCGGCCTGAGGCAGATATAGTTTATATTAAACCAACTGAGCTTGGACCCTCCCTCACGGGAATACCTTCCACGATACACTATATATATATATATATATATATATATATATATATATATATATATATATATATATATATATATATATATATATATATATATATATATATATATATATATATATATATATATATATATATATAATATATATATATATATAACTAACTGCTGGGACGGCATGAACAAGTTAAGTTTCATTGTGGTATGCCTTATCTGCAAACTGTATACTTATATATTTAAGCATATTTATGGCATAATTAACCCCAAATGTGGACATATTAGTGATGTAGAGCTACGTGATATCGTAGCTATGCAGAATGACCATGGCCAATCTAGGACGTGGGTTTCGATTTTATACAAATATATAATAATAAGAAAAGTATACATTTATAATAATAATAGTAATAATAATAATAATAATAATAATAATAATAATAATAATAATAATAAGAATAAGAGCACAACCGTCGTCATGATTCATATCAAATGAATTACTACTTAACATATCTTAGCTATTCGTCTTTAGATTAAAAGTCCAAAAGTGTTCCGGTAGGTCTGCGCTGTATGGTCCACTGGCACCATACGTTTCTGATGGATGCAGGCTGCAGATATGCTTGAATCAAACATGTAGTCACTATCGGATGATGAATTAGAAGATGTCTGCGGTGAGGATGAGGATCTTGCTGTCGCTGTGGTGAGGTCGGACATGCCTGGTGCTGTCGTGTCCAAGTTGTCGCAGATGATGCTGGTGCCTTCGATGGTGGATGTTGAGCTGGTGATGGGCGTGGCGATGGCGGTTGTCACTAAGGTCGGTGCTCTGGTGGTGCATGGTGTGGTAGCCGTGATGCTCGTTGCCATAGTCGTGATGGCCCGGATGGATGCTGTGGTGGACTGAATGGTGGATGCTGGCATCGTAGTGCTACATGTACCTGATGCATACTTCGGGTTTGGTGTGGTGGCCAATGCTCGTTTTCGTTGTTTTTCCGCATTAAGTAGTTTAATAGCGGTAACACATGGCACCTGGAAAATGCTTATGGATTGTTCTGCTAAACGTTTCTTCCCTGAATATGGCTTACATGGATTGGTAGTCTTTCGCACCATAAGATTAGCAGAGGCAGCAGTTGCAGTGATGGTGGTATACAGTGTGGTCATGGTTGCTGTCATGAGGCATGTGAGCTGTACCATAGTGGTTGATGAAGCGGTGGTGATCACCCTTCATTCACTCAATTCCGGATCCATAACAATTGCAAGATGGCATGGTGATAGTGAAGTCGTACTGTCTTCAGAGAGCGACACCATTTTAGACTTTGGCTGTGCAGAAAATTTTAATCTTCTTGGCTGCCTGCGAGTAGTATGTTTCATACGTGCCATTGACTTCTTTTCCCTAGGGAGAACACGAACTGGTGATCGTTCCAACAACTTGGGGGTGAGAATTGTCCAAGCTTCGTACTCTTCTCCTGGTTCCAAAATTACTATCATAACGTGGTGTTTGGTCACAGTGGCATGTGTGATCCTGTAACGTGATGTGGTATATAGGTAGTCGCACTCGTGACAGGAGGCTCTCTGTCGAAGATGATCCCAATTGTAATGGAGTCGGAGATCCGAATTTCGCGAAAATTCTTTCTGGCAAGGAACTTTACCACAAGGTGCCCAAGTGCACTGATATCATTGTACTGCTACTTTCGGAGGAGGATGTAGTTCCTCATCGGAATGCGCCGATAACCATAAATTGTCTTCTAATGACACCAGGCCATTCTGCGATGGCTTCACCGCAAGTTAAAACCTAGCTGTAACTTCACTGACTTTTCTTAAACAACGTAATAATAAAATAGCAGAATTTGGTTTTCAACACTAAAGAGGCCTAATGCCGATGACCTTCCCTTGTGTTAATTCGATAGGGAAGATGTAGTTTCAGTGCACGATTTCTTCCTTTTATAGCTTTTGGTGACATCATGAGAGGGCGGATGACCACACGTGATCTTTTTCCAGGGGTGATTCGGTCATCTCACCTGCGAAATTCATTATTTATTCTCCACTCTTCTGAACCCGTATTTGGTTCACAGAAGGAGAGAAGACATGTATATAATGTAAAAGGAATGCTTACTTCATCCCTATTAATACGGGATCATCTGTTTCCAATTGACATAAAAACTACTTTTTCACGCGCAGACTCACTTTTTAATTAGCATGAGTCAGTTTTCAGGTTAGATGCTTATAAACTTTCCCAATTCCATCTTAGGCTGGATGGCCCAAGGAGGTGTGTGAGAGTGAGATTACGTCAGCGGCTTGATGGCCCCGACTCATCTCCTCTTCGCTCCTCGATCACGAGCATGGTAGAGCAGCAGAGGGTGGCCATCCCTTTGTCTATAATTCTTAAAAGCATATTACGGGAGAAGAGTGGGTGGCTGTTATGTGTTCTGTATTTTCAAAACATGTGGTGGATTGAAAACTTAAGATTCTTCCTTGATGTGAACCGTATGTTGCTATTTTGACTGATAAGGAAAATGATGACCTATAAAGGCATTATTTATAAGAGGGTGTCTGTTTTCATTCAGGCACCCTATTTGTGCACTGTTATTTCCTGCGCCGGTCATAAATGTATAGGATTTAATGCTGTCTCCGATGACTTGGATGCAGAATTTGTGTGTATGAGAATATTTGAAAGTTTCTCGGTATTTTGACTGTTTGAATTTTGATGATGCTTTTCCCAGCCTGAGCGTTTCATCATTAATAAGCAGGTATAACTTGTTTAGTTCTTAATCAAAATTTTAACAGTCAGCTAAATGTATCCTCTTGCCATATCCAGTTTAAGCAAATTCATGTCTTACAAGCGACAAGTTACTGACCATGTTAAGCATGATTGCGTTTACCGGGTTGGTGCACTGCCAAGCATCCATTTCCCGTATGAGGGACTAGTCCCACCGCACCAAGACATGAATGCAATTGGTACAATACAGCTCATAAAAACGTGCCACAGTTACAAAAGTACAATTCCATTGTTTGGAGATTTGTGAATCAATCATCCTGAGTATCAATGTTTCTTGATGTGTTGATGTGTATATTTAGTATGCGTGGATGAATCTTGCATGGTAATGCGGTATAAATAATATTGCGGCAGGAATGTACTGCTGAGGTGCATGCGGTGATAGCTTTGATGGACACTGATTTTTTTCACTCTGTAATGCCCGATCCTCTAAAAGGTGCGACAGAGGTACTTAGAGCGGGCATGATGGTATAGGTAGCTGACGTACTCGAATCAAACCATTATCGACTTTCGCTTTCGGTAACAAATTCCTACTTGCATACCGATGACAGATTGCGGTCAATCCTGCTCTCTTATCAAAGTTGTCTGAAATTACTTGTATTTGGGGTAGTTCATTTTTATGATGGTTTGTTGAACTCGTCCCTAAATGGAGGGATACTCCATGGGTGTGGGGGATGATTTTTCATGAAGTTGATGTTTCACCATATGTGAAGGTTACTGTGTGCTTGCGGTGAAGGGGTGCGTATGGTGGTAAATGTTGTCCTGGTCTCTGTATCGCATGGTGACTGGTGTGAGGGAAGTTTGTATTGTGTGCTATTTTGGTTATGTTATGCTGAGGGCTATGATCAGTTTTCCACACTGGCCCTGCCAATCTAATGATGGTGCATATTTGTGTGCTGTGAACTGGTAGGCCCACCGCATGATTGCGGTGCGGAATGATGCGGATTCGGAATACTATCATTTTCTGTTGCTATGGATAGGTACACATCTGTTGTCTGGTTGTTGGTAGTCATAGACGGATGCTGACTATGCTGTAGTGGCGTGGTACTTGGTCCTCACTATATATGGCGAATATAATGGGTGTATGATGATATTTGCGCATGGCAGATTTTTTGAAATTCAGCCAGGTGGTGAGTATTTTATGGTGAATCTGGCATTCTGGCATCTGTTCTGATTGATCACGGGTGTGTGTGGGGGGGCATCGGGGGAGGGGGGGAAGGGGTGGGGGGTTGGTGAAGTGAATGGAGAGGGTGCTTCTTGGATGGGGAGGGTTATCTCCCATGACACAATGGCTGGGTCTTTGTCATATCTTTTGTGACCGGGGAATAGATGAGCCGAGAATCTACATATCATGCTTCCCCCACGACTGCAGTCAGTTGCTGCAGCAGCTGGTGCATCGTGGGCCACACTTCCTGAAACAGCATTCTCTCATATCTGAAGCATGGTGGTCCTCAGACAATGAGTGGAGTGTGCGGACGATGGGATGTGTGATGTCCAAACTCGGTGTGGAAATGAGGGGCGCAGTTTGGAATGGGGTTGGTGCAGCATATGGAGGGGGTGCTGCATGGAAGGGGGTTGGTACCATGATTTTATGGTTTGGACCGGAGGTACACCAAGTTGTGTGGTTTTCTTGTTGACTAGAACAGGCAAAGGGTTCATCAAACCTACTCACTTCCAGGATATTTATCACATGTTCCCACCTACAAGAGGTACTCTGGCTTGGGGCAGCTTCATCCTCTGCCAGTGGCAACTCTGTGATGGGGGTAATTGCATGAACTGGATGGGAGTGGGAAGAGGAAGGGGGGACAACTTTTCCATCCTTCCCCTCGGACAGTACAAACGAAGAGGTGTTCAGATACCGTTTACCAGACCTAGTATGAACTGGCACTGTGGTGCACCAGACTAACGTTGGGAGTACTTGCCTACACAGAGACATCTTGAAGATTTTCCGTTCCCACCTATCTTCACTTTCCTACTCTATACACTGTGCAATGGTTACACCTTCAGAAAGACTATGATGTTGGATTGCTGCGACAATCTATCTTTCTAAAGTTGCAACGATTAAGGTTACTGGCTCGCCTCTTCACCCAGGTGGATGAAGATATTTATACTTCGTAACCAGGCCTATCTGCTGCTCAGAAGATCTGCAGGAAAGGTACAGGGTTGCCCTGTACTATAGAGTACTCGAACGATGCCAAACTTTTGCCTTGAGTATAATACAAGGTGAGGACTTTATTTCTACTATTAACTATACAGTTATTACTTATGATGACTTTTACTGTCACCAGATGATAATATATACTTTGAACAGTAAACGATTAATTTTGATGCTTAACTCTAACTTGGTATCATTACCTTACTGCTATTACTTTCAATGATAACGAATTACTCCCAGAATCGTCTGGTCTGCTATTCATGTATCTACTATAGTTCTCAGTTACTCCAATTTATTCACTGAGAGCTCGGACATGATATCGAAGCTACGTCTGCTCCGGAATCACTGATGTGAAAGATTAAAGATACAATAGACAAATTGCCTATCTTATACGATTTCAGTTTCCTAACTTCTATACATATTACGATATATAGATCTATATATATCATAATATATAGTTTTCATTCTTTCATCATTCTAGGCAAGATATAACCACAGTTTGATTGGCTGACATACCGCTGCCTCCAATCAACATCTGCTTATTTCTTCCTAGAATTTCCTAACTCTTCTCGTTGTCGTTCTGACCAATCCCTGTTTGCCTATCTCTCGATTTAACTTTGAAACTTCGTTTCTTTGGTTTCTCTGCCACAGAGTTTGATTCGATGCTCATTGATTATGACGTCATCCTGACTAATCAAACTGGGCCTCTCTTCTCGGGAGATACCACCAAACAGGGTCCAAGCTGTGTTGGCTGGTTCTATCTGGTTCTGATTTGATGTGATCTGTCAGCTAACTAACAACATTACGGAATGTGTTGTTGTAGCATGCCTTTCTTTGATAGACATATAGTTGATACACAAATTTCGATTGTGTTATTAATTCCTACAGGACGCTATAATGCCTCTGTCCTGTCCCTTGCCTATCATGGACAATCCTGTAGGAAACGACCATTAATAATCACATGAGCTGTATGTTGTTGTAGTTTCTTCAGGGAGTCGGAATGCCGACCGTCAACAACTACTGTCAGTCTGTCACCTACTGTTCCTATCGATTCCTATCGCTTCTTATTACTCTAATATTTACTAAACTACTGGCCGAAACGACTGCTGAATAGTTACAAAAGTGTGTGCCGATCCCACAGCAACAACCTTCATCTTCAACTATTGACAGATATCACCAACTCAGCACAGTCGTTTCTATTTCATTCCTAGCTTATCCTACATAATGATTGAATCTGGTTTCGATGTGGTTTCGCATCGTTTTCTACGAAACTGTTTGGCAGCAGCACTGGTCGATGTCAACCAGTGCAGCGTCCTACTACATATCCAACTGATATTATTTTCACTCCGTTCCCTAGCTCACCTGGTATTTTCAAATACGAATTTCACTGAGGTCTTACTCATAAATATAAGACATCTAGCGGGGTCATGACTTCCCACAGGACAATCCGATATCTACACATGCCCCTCAACCGAAGTTAATTAACCGTCTCTTAAGGCTTTAAGAGAGTGATAATTAACTCGTTGTGCAACATCAACAACCACACCACACTATACCAGGGCTACCCAGAACCGATACCACATACGACAATATAATCAGGTTAACATACATTGCAACAAAAGTACACTACTATGAATACGAAACCATAGCCATATAAACAATACAATAACAATACATCAGATCCTAATCCTACCATTCAACCATTACATGTCATATAACGTGTCCTAGTGACATCAATAAAGACTTAAACAATCAAACATGGCACAATAATAAAGTTCGTGCTACAATCACTCATATGCAACGTCTCCGTAATCCAGATAAGTGTTAGGAATTATGAACTCATTAACAAAACATGGCACAATAATATAGTTCGTGCTACAATTTACGACAGATCCTCGTAAGATAAACTGACGTTAGGATTAGCGTCTATTACCACGTCTACCCAGTCATCAGCCGTCGGGTTGATCTCAGTCCTGGCTACAGCATTAGGCGACGACCCGGCTGACATCCTCAGTGGCTCTGGTAGGGCTGCAGGTCTCCCCGGCCTCTGAGGTTGGATAATCCGTGGCGCACTACTATGGGCCGCATGTGACTTGCATTTAATCCAAATCCACATGCGTGATATGAAACCACATTTATATAGAATAATCACAATAACGAGCACTACAACGAAGGAGCCCGTTGAATACAAAATGAATGATCGTACCCCCATGCCGTCGACCATCGCTGGGTCGACCGCAGATAATGGTGCTAGTGGCACGTACTTAGATTTATGCAAATGGTCCCATTTTTGCACACTCAAATGATTAACTATCATTGACTGGTTGAGAACTCCGGCCACATCCAACCTTGGCATATCAAGTCAGTCGTCCCCCGCAGTGCACCTCAATAGTTTCCCCAAACGTTTGCAACACCACGCCTATTTTCTTGTTGGCAAATACCTTACTGGACGTTTCGTTGGACTCAGTCAATTGAATTTTACACGTGCTATCGGTGGTGTTCATTAGCAGGCTCAAAATGCACGGTACGTGGGTCTTATCGACCCTTAACTGACCATGGCATACTCTAGGTTTACTACCCCGGCACTTGGATGGTGTGAAATACTATCCCGTCTTGGTGTCGAGCCCAATGCTGGTCCTAGCTATCAATATTTGCATGTAGTACCCAACCGTGCCTACGGGTTCGGGCCATGAATGCAATCCATACTCTAGATAATTGCCACCGTCGATCAAAGGTAACGTCGCTACGCAATGCAGTCTTTCGTCGTCTTTCCATAGGGGATATACAACTACGTTCCGGTAGTACCACTGGTATGGACGTATCAACTGGTAACCTACACTGACCTATTTAGCTACCTCGGCCAGGTCCTTGGGGTTAAATAATTCTTCCGTCAATCTCCCTAGGTCGAGTGAGGCTGTTTGCCTATGGAACTGGGCTGCCACTTTCTGGTAACTAGTTACCACATTATCGGCCGCATCAATAAGGTGCCCCAGACATACTAACGCATATAGTTCAGCTTGACGCATTGCCTGTATTTTGAAAAGTCGGCTAACATTACGGGTCACTTCGCTCAAACTGTTCGCAACCTCGTTAATCCTATCCACGTTGGTGTCTATTGCCCTGAAAGCAAGTTTCACATGGGATGCCAGTTGGTTAGAGAAATGGACCAATCTATTCACGTTTCCCATAGCCTTCTTCACTACATCTCGGATCGCATCCATGTCGCCGGACGTAGCGGTCCCGAATAAAGAAGATGCTATGTCACCCACAAAATTAAAGAGTCCATGCTTTCTTCTCCTAAGATTACTGTTCCGCATTGTTTGTTGCGTCCCGATGGCAATCTTTCTTATGCCGTCTATCCGATGTTGGATCCCTAAAATGTCATTGCCGCTTAATGAAGTATTTTGACTAATGTCCACCATAAGAACACGAATTTGTATTAACCGGTTAAGAAATCTGGTAGGTAAATACGGATGGGCTATGGACACCACTACCGTCCATTCCGCCCGTATCACCGATATTTTCGGGTGGTCAGTTATCATAACACCATTCGGTAATTTATGAATACTAGAATTCCGACAGACACTATATACTATGCCCACCATTATTGCGCTCATACATAATTGTACTGTATACATGATGACTATACTAATGCGATGTTACTAGCTCAGGGATAATTCAGAGATTAAATTCATCTCTGGCTACGTCGCCTTATAACGGCTTCTATACGACCGATGAAGTCATCGTATAGAGCTCGTTCAAATGCACCAATCCGAAGCCGCTTATTGTCTGAGTCGACTTCAGGCACATGACGGCGCTTGCGCAGAAAGTAGGAGTGCGATGGAAGCATTTCCATTGGCTCCTGGGCAGGCTCGGTTACATCCTCCGAGGTGTCCATCACTACAGTACGAGGAGTTACGATGGTTTCCATCGGTGACTCATAGTTTCCATTCTCACTCGTACCAGGTTGATCTATACTTATCTCAACCACCTTACCCACTTTGCACACCTTTGGCTCCTCCTCAGAAGTGGGTCGCTTCCTGCAAGCCCTCTTAGTTGGTGTCACATCAGAGTCGTTTACCGGCAAAGGTTTGGACTCGGGTACCATAACTCTCGGGTGATGGCTGGCCTTCGTACCTTTCGCGGGGTTACGAATAGGGAGTGGTCGCATCTTGTCCCAGCACGTCTTTGAGTTGACCACACGCAACTTAGATATATTAAGCACATGTACCTTCCCAGACCTCTGATGGCGGACATGAGCCACGGGCCCGTTGATCTTAAAGATCTCGTATTCGGGGTCACTGCAAGAGGTCAACTTCATCCTCTCCTCAGCCTTTACGACCACCGAATCGCCAACCTTGTACTCACCAGCGTTCGCACGCTTATTAACTTGTTCTCTGTGAATTTCTCGAGACTTGGCCATTTCTCCACGAGCGCGCAGCAAGGCATTATTAAGACACATAAGTCTTTCACCAAGATCCCGCGTGGCATCCAGTGGAATGGTCAACGGAAATCTTGCCCGACGACCATACGTCAGATAAAATGGCATATATCCGGTTGTGGAGTGACGAGTGCTGCGATATGCTGTTAAAGCTGCGCCTAATTCGTCCTCCCATGCACTAGATTCGTTATTAACACCTTTCTGGATCAGCTCCTTGAGCGTATGATTGAACCTCTCGGTATGTCCATTTGTTTGAGGATGGTATGGACTCGATCGTCTATGATCGATACCGTGTTCCTTAAATCGTTCTTCCAGACTATTTGAACAAAATTCTTTACCCTGATCTGTTATCACAATTTCAGGGACACCATGCCGAGCGACATACCCATTGAAAAACTTGTCTTCAACATTCTGAGATGTCTTGGCAGCAATCAGATATGCTTCTGCCGACGCAGAACAGTGATCGATTATCGTCATGATATACACATTACCTCGGCTTGATTCTAACAGCGGACCGATCAAATCCATCCCAATTATCTGATTGGGATAATTAGCCATGGGCATCTTACTGTACTTAGGCCATGTAGTGACGGGTCAGTTGACCTGGCACGTGGTACACGTTTCAAGCATATGAACCACGTCTTTCCTTGAAGACGTCCACACAAAAGAATCCCTTACCATACCGATAGTCTTCTTCAGACCTTGGTGACCGGCTCTTCCAGGAGCCATCCGGAGCACTTTCTCATGGAACAGGGTTGGTAAGACAATTCTGGGGTACTCAGTGTCCAACGCTGAAGGCGTAACTAAAGAATACAAAATACCGTTTTTGACCATGTACTCCTCCGGGGTGTTCCTAAAAAACTCCGGGTATTCCTTGGTTTGCTCGGTACACAACTCGTTGTAGGGAACGTCGAATACCTCAAGAGGAACATGCGGTAACGCACCCTCATCCACATCTGGTATGACAAAATCACCCGTGTCCAATGTAGCGACCTCCACTGGACGATGTAACCTGGACAACATGTCCGCTCGAATGTTCTTCGAGCCTTGAATGTACTCAATCCTACATCCGTATTCCGCAATCAGCACTGCCCAGCACTGCACTTTTGTGTTCTTCACTTCTCCCACAAACAAACTCTTCAAGGGTTTGTGGTCAGTGTACACAGTAAACTGCGCACCAAATAGATACGCTCGGAGCTTCTTTAACGCATATATCACAGCGTAAGCCTCCTTCTCTATTACGGGCCAATTAAGCTGACTATCTTTAAGAGTAGAGCTCACGTACTGTATTACTCGCTCTACACCCTTATCATCAACTTGTACCAAGATTGCACCTATCGCGTAGCTAGACGCATCAGTATACAATTTGTATGGGGCGTTTAAATTCGGATATGTGAGAACCATCTCACTGCACAGCAAGTTCTGTAATTTCTTAAATGCTTGCTGTTCCTCCTTACCCCACTCAAAACGTTTATGTTTCTTCGTTAGTTCTATCAAAGGCGTAGCAATTTCGGTGTAGCCTTGCACACAAGATCGGTAATAACCTGTAGCTCCAAGGAAACTTCTCACTTCACCCACGTCTCGTGGTGGTGACATTTCTCTAATGACGTTGACCTTCTGAGCTTGAGGAGCTACACCTTGTGCGGAAATGTGATATCCTAACAAGTCCACAGACTTACTGGCGAAATCACATTTCTTCTTTTTCACTTGCAAATTATATTCTCGAATCTTGCGCATGACCTTACGCAAGTGCTGCGCATGTTCCGTCGGATTTCGTGAATATACGACTATATCGTCGACGAAAACGTGCACATATTTTCCTACAAAAAATACGGCACCTGAGTTGCAAAAACCAAAAGGCATCCGAATCCATTCGAACAAACCTTCACTGCAGACGAACGCAGATATTCGGCAACAGGTAACTATCCTTACGACATACCGAATTCAACTTCCTATAGTCAATACAAAACCTGGTGTCCCCGTCCTTCTTGGGTACTAATGTAATGGGTGACGCCCAGGGTGATGACGATGGTCTTATGACGCCCGCTGCCAGCATCTCTTTTACTTGGTTCTTGAACACATACTGCTTGGCTAGCGGTAGACGGTAGGCCTTCTGCCTTATAGGATACAAATCTCCTGTTGGCACTGTACATTTCACTTTGGGGACCAATCCTAAAGTGTTTGGACGAGTCGTATCAAAGATATCCACAAAGTCACCTAGAACTTTGTCGATATCTTTATATCCGGTCGTTTCTTTACAACTCGCATATACATATCGCGTTTGTTTCCTATAGGGATATCTAAAGGGATATGCCTGACCAAACCATACTACAACTTTGGTCCGATAGTCAATCTTTGCATTTCCCAAGTGCAAAGCATCCGCTCCAATCAAACACTCATGCCTCATGCTTGCTACTACCGTACTTGGAATAGGCTGGGCGTTCTTGAATTCAACTTGAGTCTCCCCCAAAAGTTCTATCGGGGAACCATTTACTGCTAAGAGCATCTTGGCTCTTTTCAATGGCCTAGCATTCAAACTGCTATGCCATATATCCTTTCGATTCAAGGATGTGCTAGCACCAGTATCCACTAAGGCATGCAGGTACTCACCTTGATCCTCCGGACCGTTTTTATCTATTTGCAGACGGATCAGAAACCGTTCGGTCAGTGATCTCACCAACGGTTTCCTCCGTCACCATTTACCGGACTCCTTCGTCTGCTCACTACTTCGGCATAAGAATTTCTTCGGCCGGATGAGTCTCCTCCACCACCATAAGAATAATGGCCATACTCATCCGTGCCTTTTCTGGTCAAAACAAATCCGTCCTGGTCCTCATATTCTCCGCAATCTCGCAACCGATTAGCCATGTCTTTCCGCACATTCCTCAAGCATGGGCGGGGCGTGGTCTCCCATCCTGACTGGTTATGGTTGTCCAGGTCTCCCACTTCGTCTATTTCTTGGTTCTCCCGAGGCCATTTGATAGCTCTTCTTGGCACCTGATCTGCCTTTGGATTTATCTGTGGACCTGCTTGCGGACAATCCCTTATGAAATGTCCGTCCTTACCTCACCGGAAACAAGTCAAAGTCTTGGCTGGATTGCGCCCCTCTATAAAACAGCCTTTGTTAAGGTAGCAGTCCTTGGCCATGTGGCCCTCTATCCCGCACGTGAAACAGACCAGTGGTGGTCGCTGGCCTCGCTGTTGGGGCTTTGGTGGCGATCTTCTCGGCATATTTCGTCGGGGGGGGGGGGCTGCTCTGGCTGCTGGCAGTCACTCTTGTAATGACCCATCCTGCCACAATTAAAGCACGTTATATGTGGGTTGTTCTTTGATTTATTGTCTCTCTGCTGTTGTCACGGCGGCCGTCGCGGCGACTGCGGTTGCTTCGTTGTTCTCTCTTGCTTCACTCTGACTGGCTGCTGTCTGGGTGTGTCTTCGGCTAATCTTTCACTTCTTAAGTCGCCGCTTATGCCGCACAACTTCTCAATCATCTTGCTCTGCTGAGCCATCTGCCACTTTAAGGAATTCACCACTGATCAGATCCTCTTTTCTTACCCCGGTTCCAAGACGTCCACTTCCATTTGCTCCTCTTGTCTTATGTCTATCTTCATTGCTTTCAGAAGACCATTGCATACTTCTTCCTCCTCAGCTATCTCTATGGCTCTCGGCAATGTCATGGCTTTCTTTCTCACTATCCTTTTACTCAGTCCCCTATCGCATAGAGCTTTCAGGTATATACCTAGTATAGTACGTTTATTATCGTCATTTTCCACCGGGTATGCTCGGCTGGCCAATTCTCTGTACCTCCTATTGAAGGTTATGATCGTTTCAGTACATCTCTGTCTGACGCCTTCTAGGTTGTATTTGATGCGTTCATGTTCGTTTGATGATACAAAGTTTAAAGTAATTTAAGCGCTCAATTCATCAAACGTGACATCTTCTCTGACCTTTCCCACTAGGAAACCATCAATGGCTCGTGAAAATTGACCGCGGGATGCTCTTGTCACTATGTAGGCCGGTATGCCCTCTAGTTTTCCGTCATTTGATACCCATACTCGTCTTGCTTCGTCCAAGAAAGTTCTAACTTGCTCCGGGAGCAGTCCATCGCAGGGTTGAATTCCTTGCACCAGTTCTCTGATTTCTTGCCGGTACACTCTTTCTGTTTCTCGCCTGCTGCTGCTTTCTACGATGGCCCCAGCCATCGCTACTCTCATTGCTTGCATGGCGACCACCATTTCCAGCCGCAATTCCATTCGGTTTGGTGCATCCATGGGTGGTAGCCCTGGGTCGGCTGGTCTACGTGGACTTGCCATTCTGTCGGTTGTCTCTCTACTGGTAGTAGAGACACACGATCACTCTTTGGAGTCTGGGTTGCTCTGGGCAAGTAATGTCGGTTGTAATTTTTACTAGCGAATTATCTCTATATTCGCGGTGCTGAGTCACCTTCGCACTGTCCGATTGTTGGGCCACGTCAATGAAAACTCACAACCTGTCGGCTATGTCTTTGAGCACTATGTTAGCGGGTCGATCTACTTGTGCCATACACCCTACGTACTTACAGTTTGCGTTCCGTCAGTTACTCGGATCCTGGCAGGTGAAGCCACTGAAGATTTTCCGTTCCCACCTATCTTCACTTTCCTACTCTATACACTGTGCAATGGTTACACCTTCAGAAAGACTATGATGTTGGATTGCTGCGACAATCTATCTTTCTAAAGATGCAACGATTAAGGTTACTGGCTCGCCTCTTCACCCAGGTGGATGAAGATATTTATACTTCGTAACCGGGCCTATCTGCTGCTCAGAAGATCTGCAGGAAAGGTACAGGGTTGCCCTGTACTATAGAGTACTCGAACGATGCCAAACTTTTGCCTTGAGTATAATACAAGGTGAGGACTTTATTTCTATTATTAACTATACAGTTATTACTTATGATGACTTTTACTGTCACCAGATGATAATATATACTTTGAACAGTAAACGATTAATTTTGATGCTTAACTCTAACTTAGTATCATTACCTTACTGCTATTACTTTCAATGATAACGAATTACTCCCAGAATCGTCTGGTCTGCTATTCATTTATCTACTATAGTTCTCAGTTACTCCAATTTATTCACTGAGAGCTCGGACACGATATCGAAGCTACGTCTGCTCCGGAATCACTGATGTGAAAGATTAAAGATACAATAGACAAATTGCCTATCTTATACGATTTCAGTTTCCTAACTTCTATACATATTACGATATATAGATCTATATATATCGTAATATATAGTTTTCATTCTCTCATCATTCTAGGCAAGATATAACCACAGTTTGATTGGCTGACATACCGCTGCCTCCAATCAACATCTGCTTATTTCTTCCTAGAATTTCCTAACTCTTCTCGTTGTCGTTCTGACCAATCCCTGTTCGCCTATCTCTCGATTTAACTTTGAAACTTCGTTTCTTTGGTTTCTCTGCCACAGAGTTTGATTCGATGCTCACTGATTATGACGTCATCCTGACTAATCAAACTCTGGGCCTCTCTTCTCGGGAGATACCACCAAACAGGGTCAAAGTCGGGCCCAAACTGTGTTGGCTGGTTCTATCTGGTTCTGATTTGATGCGATCTGTCAGCTAACTAACAACATTACGGAATGTGTTGTTGTAGCATGCCTTTCTTTGATAGACATATAGTTGATATCCAAATTTAGATTGTGTTATTAATTCCTACAGGACACTATAATGCCTCTGTCCTGTCCCTTGCCTATCGTGGACAATCCTGTAGGAAACGACGGTTAATAATCACATGAGCTGTATGATCTCATTGACAGCTGGTGTTGTTGTAGTTTCTTCAGGGAGTCGGAATGCCGAGCGTCAACAACTACTGTCAGTCTGTCACCTACTGTTCCTATCGATTCTTATCACTCTAATATTTACTAAACTACTGGCCGAAACGACTGCTGAATATTTACAAAAGTGTGTGCCGATCCCACAGCAACAACCTTCATCTTCAACTATTGACAGATATCACCAACTCAGCAACGTCGTTTCTATTTCATTCCTAGCTTATCCTACATAATAATTGAATCTGGTTTCGATGTGGTTTCGCATCGTTTTCTACGAAACTGTTTAGCAGCAGCACTGGTCGATGTCAACCAATGCAGCATCCTACTACATATCCAACTGATATTATTTTCACTCCGTTCCCTAGCTCACCTGGTATTTTCAAATACGAATTTCACTGAGGTCTTACTCATAAATATAAGACATCTAGCGGGGTCATGACTTCCCACAGGACAATCCGATATCTACAATCTGTCTGGGTACTAGTGTCCTGCGTGTTGCTCAGCCTGAGCTCAGGCACTGACTCGCCGCCAACACACGGTTTAAGCCGATCGAAGTGGATGACTGAGGTCAGGCCATCTGAGGCATGGATTTGGTAGGTCTCATCCGACTTCTTACCTCCTACCACATAGGGGCCTTTACACTGCAGAACATCATGTGTCATGAACCCAAACCATCTTTCCTACCTCATATGGGTTTCCATGTACACGCCAGTCATGCCAGGTCTTCTGGCGCCGGTTCACAGTGCAAAGTGTTTCTCTAACTAGCTCCTGTGCCTGGTCTATCCATTGCCACATGAGTTCTACGTATAGAGAGGGAGAGTTTATTTCCCCAGGAATCTCAGGCATGGCCAGATTCAAGGGTATGGCTAACTCATGGCCTATCACCAACTGAGCAGGGGAATAACCAGTGCTGGTATGCACAAAAGTGTGATATGCCATGAGCACGTACTGGAGCCGAAGACCCCAGTCACGACAATCAAGGTGTGTCTCCTTAGTCAGCATAACTGCGAGAGTTCTATTAAACTTCTCTACCATCCCGTCTCCACACGGATGGTACAGTGTTTGCTACGTTGGTTGGAATGTAGTTCGTGTGGCATAGCGAAGTGGCAGAACACCTTGATTACCAGGAGCTCCACTATTGTGGCTGCCTCTTGGTCCGGTAAAGCAAATGCTTCTACCCACTTCGTAAAGTAATCTTGAAGTATGAGGATGTATTTATTTCCATCATCTGTCATATTCAGGTGTCCGAGCACATCAACAGCCACTCCCATGGTGCATCAACGATTTTAATTTGAAGTGGCGCAGAGTGGTGTTGGCCAACAGCATGGTGCAGGCAGGACAGACATTTGGCTACCCTTGCTTTCACACTATCACATAAACCTTTCCAGTGGAACCGTTGTTCCATCCATTTTACGGTTCTTTCCATGGCTAGATAGCCAGCATTGTCATGCAGTTGTTCTAAGATCAGGACTCGGAACCGCTCAGGAATTACTATGCGGTTATTGACGTAGAGAATGCCATTGTGCACATGACATTCTTCATACCTCTGATAGTAATACTTAGCCATAGTGGATAAAGGACTAATTGATTCCTTAGGCAGGCATACCCCCTCCTGGACCCATGGGTATACATTGTGTGATTGTGCATCTGCTGCCTGTTCTTTGGTGAGCTTTACCTCATCACACTCTGCACACTGCAGCTCGGGGAATGCGGGGATTGGCTGCATGTAGTGTGTTACCATGGTGGCCACTTCTGGTTCATCCTCGAGTCCTATTCTACTCAAGGCATCAACATTCCCATGCATTTTGCCGGGTCCATGAACAACATTGAAGTTATAGGCCTGCAGGGATTCCTGCCATCTCACTACCTGACCCTCAGAGTTCTTAAGATTCCCGAGCCAGTGTATTGAGGGGTGATCGGTACGTAGTCTAAAGGGGCATCTGTACAGAAAGTGTTTATAATATTTGACGAAATAAACCACCGCCAATAACTCTGTCTTTGTGGTCATGTACCATCTTTCTTTTTTATTTAGGGTACACGAACTGTACCCTAGTACTTGCTCCGATCCATCCTCTGTGATCTGAGATAGAACTGCGCCTATTACATATGCAGACTCATCAGTGTCCAGGATGAAATCGACCCTAGGGTTTGGATGAGCTAGAATTTGGGCAGATATCAATTGTTCCTTTAATGCATTAAAGGAAACCTCACACTCAGTCATCCGTTCAAATGGCCTATCTTGCTCAGTGATTTAGAATAATGGTGCCGCTATCTCACTAAAGTGATGAATGTACCGCAATCCATTCTGCCCCCACACGAGTTTTTGTAGGCTGTGTGACCACTCCATCAGCGGATATGACATGACCTAGAAGCTCAAAATTTTTCCTAAAGATGTGTCATTTCTTTGGATCGAGCTTCAAATATGCGGTTTTAAAATGAACAAGTACTTTATCCATGTTAGATAAAGTTTGCTCAAATGAAGGGCCAAAGACAATTGCGTCGTCTATGTAGCATAAACAGATTTCCCATTGCAGGATAGTCAACACCTACTCAATGATACGCTCGATTGTTCCAGGAGCATTGCACAAACCGTAAGGCATTTTGCTGAACTGGAACAGGCCATCTCTGCAGGCAAATACGGTTTTCTCATGGTCTGTTTCATCCATGGCTACCTGCCAATAGCCACTCGCAAGGTCAAGAGTACAGAACCATTTGGCTCTGGATAACGAATCTAACCATTGATCGATTCTGGGGAGTGGATACGGTGGTAGTTGATACAAAACCACAGAGATCCATCCTTCTTGCCTGCAAGGACTATGGGACTGGCCCAGGGAGATGCAGCATGTTCTATTATGCCTGTTCTTAACACATCGTTTACTTGTTGATGTGCTTCTGTTTCTTTGTGTATAGGAAGACGACATCGGACCAGTCGATTGTTACCGGTATCAATGGAGTGACTGACCAGATATGTTTTCCCTAGGTCCATGTCACCTGTGGAAAAACTATCTTGGTATTTATATAGTAGATGCTGTATGTCACGTTTTTGAGGGCAGCTTATTCCAACTGCAGTACGCAAATATAAATTGTGTAAATGTTCTAGTTGTTGCTAAAGGTGTGGGTGCGGTGTGAGGTGTCCCCATTGAAATCACGTCTACCAGATGGCCACAGCGTATGCCTGGAACAAGCGTGATGGGATCAGCTGTGCCATTGAACACTGGGTAGGGCATATGGTTCCTATCCATGGTGTCGACTATCATTCGTGGACTAACACATTGCGAGGCTAACATATATTCAGGATCTGGTTCCAACATTGTGGTGTGTGTGTGTTATTTCTTAACTGTGGTGCAGTGGCCCATAGTATTTCCTTCTGTCGTACAATGATGATTCCGGTGCTAGGGGTATGCGACAGCTATGTATGTCTAATTCCTGTTGTTTGCAGTGTATTATGGCTTCACTGGCACTGAGAAAATCAGAGCCTAATAGAGCATCGTTTTGGATAGAGGCAACCACAACTCATTGAATGAATTGCAATTCCTTTATCTGTATCAGGATGTTTATGGTACCAGTAACTGGCATATCAGCACCAGTGGCCATCTACAGGAGTATATTTGTCTGTGTAAGGGGCGGATGTTTATGAAAAGGAATACTTGCATATAAATGCTGGTTGAAAACGTTGATGAAAGCCCCATTGTCCACAATAGCACTAGTGGAAATGCCACCAAACAAACAGGCACATTTGTATATTACTTTCCTGTGTGTCCATGAAAGAGTTTCCCATATTGCTCCCTGGTCATCTTCCTGAGGGGCGGTGGTCGTCTATGTAAATTGCTTGTTTTCCCAGGGCATCCATGATCATTGGGGGTGGCTGGGTGTGAAAGGTGCCAACCTGTCATCATAGGTGACGATGGTGTGGGAACTAGTAATGGTGTTGGACTATTTATAGGAGAGTTGTTGTGTGTACTGGTATTGATGGCGCTTAAGACAATGCATCATCACATGCTTAGTAGAAGCACAGAAGAAACAATGCCTATTCCATCGCTTGTCCCTATACTTTCGTTGCTGTCTTTTTCGGATCCAGGACAAGGAATGGTGTGAGCTGTCCGTATTACTACAATTGGTGAGGTAGGCCGCATGTGATGGGGATGAGAGCTGCTGATTGCATACTACTAAAGGATGTCAGTGTTATAGTGGCGGGACATGTTGCCTGTATAAAAGTTGTTTCGGTAGAGGTATTATGACCTGTCACTGCTGTTTGCATAAGAAGGAGGGTTTGGCGGGTGCAGCTTGTGCATGGACATGGTCTGTCACGGAGGGAGTTGATGTTGGTGCCAACATGTGCAGTGTTGGTAATAGTAGTTGTGAAGCCGTAGTTGTTGGGGTCTGTTGTGGTGGGGTCGAAATGTGTTTAGTTTTTGTTTTTTGCGGTTGTTGATAAATGGCCGCTGTTTAGCCGGGTTTAGGAGTCGGGCAGTGAACTGGCTCCCTTCTCAGTGCCCTTTCTAATTTATTGTCTGTGGTTTGCTTTGGTCTGCAAGGTGTGTTGCAGAAGGAGGCCAGTTCAGACAGCATTCCTTCAAATGTCCTAGTTGGCCACATCCTAAACAAATGTTTCGTTGTGGAGGGTGTTGTGTGGGTTGCTTGAGGAAGGTCGGGTAGTATTTAGTGCAGCGACTGTTGTGTATAAAGTTGTCAAGAGATTGGCTAGGGATGTGATCTATTTGGTGATCTCCTCTACCCGTTCATAAGTGTTTGGTCGGTTGTCATTATTGTGCTGATTCCCCCATCCTGGGGCGGTGCTATGGCCTCCCTGATGGGACTGGCCACAGCCAATGCCTCATTGTGCATTGTGATTTGGGAGGGGTGTACTTTGCTGTTGATCTGTATCTGGTACCATAACTGTTGTGGTTGCGGTGTCTGTGGTGGTTACTATGTTGGTGTTGTTTACCTCATTCATAGGGTGTGTGTCATTCATAGGGTGTGGTTGATGGCTTGCATTCGTCTCTCCCTCTCTAAAAGGGTTTCCACGTATACTGCCATAGTGGTTAGTGTATGTAGGCTCCCATGCTCTAATAGAAAGAATTTCTCTTTGAGGGCTGGGTAGCCACTCAAGGCATTAATAAATGTATCTATCTGCAAATGATTAACCCCTTCATTGTTGGTGCTTGGGTATGCTCACGCAACTAAGCATGTAATATGGCTGGCTAATTCTGGGAGGGTTTTAATTCCACGGTGCCGCAAGTTATTCAACTGCAGCGAGCTGCTTTCCCCCAGGGCCATATCACTGAATCATTCAGACAGGGCGTTCTCCAGTATGCTATAGGTGGGCAGCATTTCTGACACTAAATCTGCTAAGACTTGTAATGCCTTTCTCGATAATTTTGCGGCCAGATATTCTCCCATCTGGTGATCTGACCATCTGTTAGTTCGGCTAATTATTTTGAACTGCCATTTATTATTGGCCCAGTCGCCTTCCCCACCAAATTCGGGCGGAAGGATGACTTGGCCAGTGCCATGATAGGGAGTAATCGGTGCAAATCCTGGTGGTGGTGCGGGAGCGATTGGAGTGAATGCGAAGGAGGGCTGTGATTCATACTCATGCAGATGCGGTTGATGCACGTGGTGTCTATCAAATCGCAAGTTCCGGTGGTGTCATTCTGGTGATGGTGTAGGAGGCCCATGTCGTGGAGCCTCTTGTGGGTAGTACCGTTCAGTATAGTAGGGTGGTACCGGGAATTCTGCAGGTTGTCTGATCGGTATATGGTGGTGAAGATGTTCTCCCGGTGCTTCATTTGTTTGTCACAGCAGACCTAAGTGATGTTTTACGGGCCATCCTCCATATTACGGTGGTACTTGAGACAGACATGGGCGATTGGTGTAGTGTGTGCCAGTGTATTGCCTGGTGACTGTTTGTGGTTCAGGCTCTGTGCTCCATTGTTGGTACTGCAGTGTTTGGATATTTTGCTGCGGTAATGGAGATGAGTTTTGCTGAGAGGACGCAGGCCTATGTGTCACATTGCCACTGTTCACTGGCGGATGCATAAGGTGGGTGCATTGGGTGTGAAGTCGGTGATTGCCCCTGCATGGGACTTGACTGACGACGTAAGTTATTCTGCGGTGTTGAATATTGCCTATCGCAGATGTCTGACAGCATAATATATGGAATATCTGCCTGTGAAGCTTTGATAAATGGTTCTTCACTTATTGGCGAGTGTTCCTGTCTGATGGGTGTTAATGATCCCGCACCGGAGAGTTGTGAGTAGTTACTGGTATGTATATCGACTGTTCTATCATCCAAATACTCCATTTCTTGATCTCGGGTATATGGATAGAAGTAGAACGGAGACTGAAACATACGCGAGTAGAGATTTGGTGTAGGTTCACGTACCCTTCGAGCCCCACATTGGGCACCAGGGGTACACATTGCTCCATGTTATCCTGATGGTACTGCTGGTTAGTTAGTCTCGGGGATTGGGAGTGGATGTCATGCATCTCTGGTATCCACAAAGACCGACCTCCAGGCCCAGTGGCATGATCACGTTCCAGTGGAAATTAAATATCACTGTCTCGTCCAGGCTGTTCATATTGCCAGTATGTCTATTCGTCATTCCATAGGCAGCTGGTAATGACACGGTTTCCCAAGAAGAAAAGAGCAAAACAATGGTACTCGTTTGCTATTCTATTACAAAAGGGTGTACATAGAAACAAAAATGGTGTTGCGGTTCCGTATCTCACCAGAGGTACCTAACCGATCTATATATATATATATTATGCATAATAATTCGATTTATTATGTGTAATAAATCGACCAATCAAACGGCTAGAATCGTTCCTATTTATTATGTGTAATAATTCGAATTATTATGCATAATAATTCGATTTATTATGTGTAATAAATCAACCAATCAGAAGGCTAGAATCGTTCCTATTTATTATGTGTAATAATTCGAATTATTATGCATAATAATTCGATTTATTATGCGTAATAAATCGACCAATCAGAAGGCTAGAATGGCTATTATTCATTATTGATTGGCTGATTTAATACACATAATAATTCGAATTATTATGCATAATAATTCGATTTATTATGCGTAATAAATCAACCAATCAGAAGGCTGGAATTACTGGTATTCGTTATTGATTGGGTGATTTAATACACATAATAATTCGAATTATTATGTGTAATAAATCGACCAATCAGAAGGCTAGAATGGTTTTTATTCGTCATTGATAGGTTGATTTAATACACATAATAATTCGAATTATTATGCATAATAATTCGATTTATTATGCGTAATAAATCACCCATTCAGAAGGTTAGAATAGCTTTTATTCGTTATTGATTGGCTGATTTAATACGCATAATAATTCGAATTATTATGCATAACAATTCGATTTATTATACGTAATAAATCAACCAACCAGAAGGCTAGAATTGCGGGTATTCGTTATTGATTGGTTGATTTAATACACATAATAAATCGAATTATTACGCATAATAAATCAACCAATCAATGCAACGCAACGCTCGTGCAGCGCCTGCTATAATTAAAATCTTACAAGGCACGTGTTTTTCTTTTGCCTGTATGTTACTGTATGTTTCGTCATTTAAGCGCGTTTCCTGCTCTTGTTGAAATATTATTCGTCAGACTCTCAAAATTTTGTCATGTCAAATATTAAACCCTTATAATACCCATCCACCCCCACAGTATTATTAATTATTATAATTTCTTTTTAAGGCTAGGCCTATAGTTAAACCAGCTCTAAAGTACACCTCTATAAAATGACTCCTACATTGAAATATACCTAAAGGACACTAATTAGTCCCAAGCTAAAGAATCAATGTATTTGACCCTCCATATACAGTACACCTGGGACAGTTTTTATTGTCACCAAGGTGTCCTTTAAAGACAGGTTATATATAGCATACTGTATTATCGACTTCAACAATACGGGAGGACAATAAGCGTCTACAGGGAATTAGTTTTATTTAAAAGCGAGAACAGAAACACGCTATGTCACGCCACGTGCCGTAATAAGCCGGTTCCGCGTGGCGCCATGGACGTGCCAGATCTGCACGCTTTTCCTCGATTTTGTAACGTTATTAGGGGAGTGCGTGAAGTAATATCGCTTCTATTTCTTAAACTTGGCTGAGTTGTTTTAACGCGATGGCTTCAATTTACGTGCTTTGTTGTAGTAGTAGCAGCGGCAGCAGCAGCAGCAGCAGCAGTAGATCCCGACGCCACCACTGACGCCATTGCTGGCACTGCCACCGTTATAGGCAGCAGCAGCAGCAGAAGCAGCAGTAGTAGTAGTAGTAGTAGTAGTAGTAGTAGTAGTAGTAGTAGTAGTAGTAGTAGTAGTAGTTTTTATTATTGTCAAGCATTAGGTCTATGAACCCTGTCTTTGACGACGCACTGTCACTATAGGACATTCATCATCTGGAATGCAATTTTACCGTTTTTCAATTTTTCGACCCAAGTGGGCTTCGAACCTGGCAATTCTATGGCACCTTTCGCCTAGCGTTTGGGAGGCGAGTGCTCTACCACCCAGACGACAAAAATCCTCTTTCACCGGACTGGCTTACGACCACCACGTCTCACAACCACACGAATTGACTGGACTTTCTTTATAGTGTACAGTCCAGATATTCTCACTTTTGCATTGATCACCAGGCACTCGCAAGTGTGTAGTTTGTTATTAGTTATTTCTAAATTCTACTCACGATTTTGCTGTTAAAAAAAGATAGAATTCTCGGAAATATAAAGACTACTCTAGTCCTGCCCGAACGTCAATTTTACAGACTCTGGCCGCCATTTTGATTATTTTATAGTTATTTTTGTATGATTTAACAATCACAGATGATAGTTATTTTTGTATGATTTAACAATCACAGATGATAGGTGAGTTATAGTTAAATATATATTATTTATTTATACTATAGCAGGCAAATGTCGGGTATATAGATTAATATACCTTACATACATACGTCATATACGTCATAAATTCAAGATTCAATGTTATTTATTTGAACTGTAATGAATTGAGGTATATTTTCGTGCTAAGTTTCGAATAATATGATCATACCTAGTCCGTCTCGCGGAAGTCCGACTCGTGGAAGTCAGTTAGCACTCGTGGGTGGACTGGCGGCCGTGGCGGGTATTCAATATTGGACTCGCGGTAATCCAACTTAGAGTCGTACATTCGAGATTCGGCATGATAAAGACACGAAATCACACCTCTATTTTTAGATTGAGCCCTCCTACGATGCTTACTACGAATATTTCGGAAACTACAGGTGCACGGCATAGGATGCTGTAAAAGTCAACAATTATATGCTGGATAAAAGGACCTGCGTTGTGGTTGTTGATATATTTCTTCCGCCGGGCCGGCGTAAGGTCAACCACGTGTCTATCTTGGAAATAACGTTGACGAAAGCTGTTGCTGTTGCGTTTTAGTTTTTAACCGCAAAATTAGCATACGACACGCCCCCACAGACAGTCATCAACCCAAGTGCGGAAAATCGCTCCTTTAGCGTTATTGAAAACGCTTCAAGGATGTCTATTTTGAAAACAATGTTGCTGAAAGCTGTTGCTATTTACGCTTATTGGAATCGCTTTTAAACCTGAATTCCCAGAGTCTAATTTTCAAGGTAACTATACAGGTAAGCTGTGAATATTTTGAAACTAATTTGACTTGAGTCTGCCCAGTGAAATTACTTTTACAATATTTAACAGTCTAGTAGGTCGATCACACATACAATTCGTACACTTGACGAACGATTGGATGTTCATGACGAAGCCAGGTAGCCTACGTGAAATTATGAGAGTGACATCAGCTAACTTGAGATGCGTGTGATTATTAAGTCGGATACTTGAGTGTTAGGTCGGATCCCTCCATTATATATGCTAACTCTATGTTATACAGACCCGATATGACAACATTGTATGATGTCGAATATTTTGAAATTAAAATACCTGGAAGCTGTTGCTATCTAAGGCCAGAACGCCCTCAGCTCAAAATCTTCTAGAGCTTTCGTATATGTTGGATTGAAATTGAAGTAAATTGCGTTTTTAACAATTTGCAGGTGGACACCTTTCTTTAAAAATTCCCGACTTTTACAGACAATAGATGCAAAGAATATGGCGTCCAATTACTACAATGATTCATACACGCTGGTTAGCATTGCATGCTGGGTAAATTGAACTAAAATCAACAACCATCTCATATCTCGTGCAAACATGTTTCTATTTAATGGGAGATCTTTAACATTGGCTTTGATCATAGTATTACATAACACTAGCTGCAAACACGCCTTGATGGAATCAAACTTAGATGGCAAACAATGTCTTCCGCAGACACGCAAGCTATATTGTGTATCTCTGTTATTAGGCGTCAAACCTGGATAGATATCTAGATTACAGGTGTTTATTGCAAGCATGTTTCACGTGATTTCTTCATGTCACCTTATCCAGAGACATGTTCAGAGGTCTTTGTTGTTAACATGATTGTTACCATTATTAAGTCAAAATGAACAATCACGGGTAACCCGGATGATAATTCTCTTCGCTTCAATGGAGGTTATATGACATTACTGCTATTAAGAGTATTATGCAATGTGGTGGTATTTGTTACTGCTGGCAACTCTCGTGTCAATATTTTTATCTTTTACTGAGTCAATAGCAAAGAAACTAGTGTACATTTCGCAGCAATTTTTGGTGGACGATGTTGCTGTGTACGACAGCAACATCTTTCACCAAATTTGTTGATAAATGAACTCCAGAATGACTATCTGTTAATTTAACTTTGAAAATTCAAAATTTTGACATCAGAGTGATGTCAATGACAACTATCCACTTCGTATAACACGTCAGAATGATACAGTGACACACGCAAACCTAATCGCATACTGTTGCCTAAGCTTAGTACACATTCATGCATTTTCCCGGCAACGGCAATACGGCGACGACAACGCGGCAAAAGCAACGATAATGCTCCAATGACAACGCTGCAAAGGCAACGGCAATGCAGCGGCGACAACGCGGCAAAGACAACGAGAATGCGACAACCACAACGTGGCAAAGGCAACAGCAATGCGGCGGCGACAATGTGGCAAAGGCAACGGCAATGCGGCGGCGACTACGCGGAAAAGGCAATGGCAATGCGGCGGCGACAACACGGCCAAGGCAATGGCAATGGGGAAACGACAATGCATCAAAGGAAACTACAGCGGCAAGACAGGCTTATTTTTTAATCGGTCCAAGAGAGATTTTTGCAGTTGCCGGACAAATACCGTACGATGAAACGTCATTTTATGAAAACACGAAGCGTATGAGACAGATTCAATTTTCTTTCTTTACCTTGCTAATTATATACAACTTACTTGACAACATAATCTATAAATTCAGAATCAATAAATCAAAAAAATTAAGTGATAAATCTTACAATTTTATAAAAGATTCCCCCCCCCTCTCTCTCTCTCTCTCTCTCTCTCTCTCTCTCTCTCCTCACCCACCCAGAGCAGACAATCAGAATCTGTTTGTGTGGGCTGGTGTAGACGGCCTGATTACGTGATTGATTGTAGGCCTAGTAAGTCACCCTTGCCATTCGTATTAAATGTATACATTTCCATTCTTTCTTGTATGACATATTGATATTGGTTTGGATATTTTTTATACCTGTTTTAGTCTACAGCGTTACACTGTTATATGCCTTATCATTGTGTAGGTATGGATTATAGGAATAAATAATGTTGGATCATGAATCATAAAATAACCGTTTGAACCTCGTAAGACACTTTGTTAAAGCGGAGGTCTTAGTTTCTCAGACCATTGTCCAGTTTCTAACCCGTTCAACAAGATATATGAAGTCAGACCATTGTCCAGTTCATAACCCTTTCAACAAGATATATGAAGTCAGACCATTGTCCAGTTTCTAACCCTTTCAACAAGATATATGAAGTCAGACCATTGTCCAGTTCATAACCCTTTCAACAAGATATATGAAGTCAGACCATTGTCCAGTTTCTAACCCTTTCAATAAGATATATGAGGTCAGGCCATTGTCCAGTTCCGAACCATTTCAACAAGATATATGAAGTCAAATCATTGTCCAGTTTCTAACCCTTTCAACAAGATATATGAAGCCAGACCATTGTCCAGTTCGGTACCCTTTCAACAAGATATATGAAGCAGACCATTGTCCAGTTTCTAACCCTTTCAACAAGATATATGAAGCAGACCATTGTCCAGTTTCTAACCCTTTCAACAAGATATATGATGTAAGACCATTGTCCAGTTTCTAACCCTTTCAACAAGATATAAGAAGTAGAAATATATTTATGATGCACGAAAGTTTGAGTTTTGTGGAACTATAATATGACTGGAAGTTGGTGCGCCATAAGCAGCAAAAAGCTTTCAAGGCGAATTCGGTTCAAAATAATGCACATTACAATTCTTAAACTAGATTGCCCGGTCGAAGACGCATCATCGCAAATCCCCATGTTCACTGCTTTGACCTTTTGACACTTTCGAAAACAACCCCTTGGGGCGGAGCCAAATGTAAATGTCCTTTTGCAGTCCGCAATTATATGGTTAATTGGATATTATATTATATTATATATTGGATAAATACTGACATATCCAATTTGGTTGAATTTCATCCAACATAGTCAGAGGAGTGGCATTACAATCAATTTTATGACCTTTTGACCCCATCCACCACCACACTGGGGGCGGGGCCATATGGAAATGTGCTCACCCACTCCAAAGGGATATGGGTAACTCATACCAAATTTGATTTAAATCCGTCAAACAGTTTCGGAGGAGTTGCATTACAATGAATTTCATGACCGTATGACACCCCTATCCGGGGTGTGGGGGTGGGGGTGATGGGGTGGGGTTTGTGGCGGCAGCCGGCCCAAATGTAAATGTACACATCCACTCCACATTGATATGGGTAACTCACATACCAAATTTGGTTGAAATCCGTCCAATTGTTTCGGAGGAGTTGTATTACAATAAATCTTTGGTCCTTTTGACCAGCACTTGTGGTGGGGGGGGGGGGGGGCAGAGCATTACTGGGAAACATAGCGTCAATGTGATTTACCCTGCCTTGTTTTGTCCACGTGATTGCATAATAACCAATGTTTGTTTATGCTTCTCTGAGACATTAATGGAAAACACAGCATCAGTGTGATACACAATACCTTGTTTCGTCCACGTGACTACGCAATAACCAATGATTGTTCATCTCTCTATGTGACATTACTGGGAAACACATCATCAATGTGTGACATTACTGGGAAACACATCATCAATGTGATACAGAATAGCTTGTTTTGTCCACGTGACTACACAATAACCAACAATTGTTCATGTTTCTGCGTGACATTACTAGGAAACACAACATCAATGTGATGTACAATGCCTTGTTTCGTCCACGTGACTACATAATAAACAATGATTGTTCATATTTCTGTGTGACATTACTGGGAACCACAGCATCAATGTGATAGACAATGCTTTGTTTCGTCCACATGACTACGCAAAAACCAATGATTGTTCATCTCTCTATGTGACATTACTGGGAAACACATCATCAATGTGGTACAGAATTGCTTGTTTTGTCCACGTGACTACGCAAAAACCAATGATTGTTCATATTTCTGTGTGGCATTACTGGGAAAGACAACAGCAATGTGATACACAATGCCTTGTTTCATCCACGTGACTACGCAATAACCAATGATTGTTCATGTTTCTCTCTGGCATTATTAGGAAACACAACATCAATGTGATGTTCAATGCTTTGTTTCGTCCACGTGACTACATAATAAACAATGATTGTTCATCTCTCTATGTGACATTACTGGGAAACACATCATCAATGTGATACAGAATAGCTTGTTTTGTCCACGTGACTACACAATAACCAACAATTGTTCATGTTTCTGCGTGACATTACTGGGAACCACAACATCAATGTGATGTACAATGCCTTGTTTCGTCCACGTGACTACATAATAACCAATGATTGTTCATGTTTCTCTGTGACATTAATGGGAAACACAACATCAATGTGATACACAATCCCTTGTTTTGTCCACGTGACTACATAATAACCAATGATTGTTCATATTTCTGTGTGACCTTACCGGGAACCACAACATCAATGTGATAAACAATGTTTTGTTTCGTCAACGTGAATACATAATAACCAATGAGACTTCATGTTTCTATGAGACATTAATGGAAAATATAGCATTATTGTGATGTACAATGCTTTGTCTCGTCCACGTGACTACAGAATAACCAATGATTGTTTTTTTAGTTAGTTACTTTTATTTTTCAGATTAAACACAGTATGATATATACATTATAGATTGCTTGCAATTAAGGCATTGCCTATGAGGCTTACAAGCACCTAGTTTAATATTCGTGTATCTTCACACTATAATACATATATAATACAAAAGACATTTAATAAAACATGGATGTTTTCGGTTTTTGTGAAAATCTGTACTATTGAGCTGGGCAAGATATTGTGATGGAAGTCATATACCGTGGTATGCAGTTGCTTTCTGCCAATATCTGCCAGCTTTAATAAATTCTCTTTTTTAAAGATATTTTGGTGTACTTTTTGTCTGTGAATAATTTGATGCTTCTCTTTTGCAATCCAGCCAACTTGCTGAGTTTTGTTTTGTCTGTATTTGTCCTGATTGCATTGCAATATGTTAGGTGTGGAAGAGTGAGTGTTGTGTGCAGTGTCTTAAGTGTTTTATTTGGGATAAATCGTTTTAGTCGTCGTAACACACCTGGGTGTTTTGTGACTTTTTGCTAATATAATCTATGTGGCAGCTCTAGGATAAGTCGATGTCCAAAAGAATACCTAGAAATTTAGCCGAGTTTGTTTGCGCAATTTCTTTGTTGTTGATCAGGAGTTTTGGTATTTTACTTCTGTGAAATTTTTTTTGCTGTATATGAATAACATATGTGATGTTTTGTCTACATTTAATAAGAGTTTATTGGGCGCAAACCATTATAAGTATGCCCATTTGCTCTGTCATATAGTGTATTTATGTCTTTGTGAAAGGCATTGGTATCATCTGCGGAGAGAGAGAGAGAGAGAGAGAGAGAGAGAGAGAGAGAGAGGGGGTGGAGAGAGAGAGAGAGAGAGAGAGAGAGAGAGAGAGAGAGAGAGACCTGGTTGCATATTTTAGGTACAACATTTATATAGATAAGAATGAGTAAGGGGCCACGAATTGATCCTTGTGGAACACCACAAACTACATGTGCTGGATCAGAAAGGTGTACATTGTATTGAACATATTGTGTCCTGTCAGACAGGTATAACATAAACCAGTCAAGTGCGACTCCCCTGATACCATAATAGTACAATTTCTTCAGGAGGATTTGATGGTCATTCGTATTAAAGCCAGCATAGTAGAGTGTTTCTTTCTGAATCCATATTGTCTTGAATATAGTATTTTCTACTTATCTAGATATTTCATTAAACGGTTATACATACGTCTTTCTAGTAATTTCGAAAATATAGCTAATATTGATACAGGCCTGTAATTGCTAAATAGTGATGCGTCTTTGGCTTTATACAGAGGAGTGACACGTGCGATTTTCAGCATTGATGGAAACATTCCATGTGTAAGAGAGAGATTGCAAATATGGCTTAATGGTAATAAAATTCCTGCAGTGCATGGTTTGAAAAGTCGCCGTTTAAACATATCAATACCTGCACTTTTTCCTAGCTTAAAATTAATCATTACTTAAATGATTATTAAGTTAAATTAGAGTTAAATTAAAAGTTAGATTAAATGAGGACATATACCTATCATTCAGGTATTGGCCAAAGTTGCGCTTGATTTGATTGTATTAGCTAATGTTGAGCCTTTTTTTGATTTCTCTTATATCGTTTTATTTGATTAAAAGGAAAACATTGATCAAAGATGTGTGTACAAGTGCTATTAAATGCATTTTAGGCATCTTCACAAGAACATTGTGACACTACTTCATCCCAATTCTGTTCCATAATTTTGAGTTTAAATGCATCCATGTTGGAGCTACTAAAATCGCTGCAATTAATAATTTCACTTTTTATGATTTTAATATTAGCAACTGATTTTAATTCTAGAAGAAAAACAGGGAAATGATCAGAGACATCAGACACAAAAATGCCTGATCTGCTACATTCTGAGATGTTGTTGGTAAAAATGTTGTCAATTAGTGTTGCAGTAAATTCTGTTATTCTTGTTGGTTTTTGTTATTGTTGGTATGAAGGAATAAGCGTTTAACAAGTTAGTAAAGTTCTGGATATGCATTGAATTAGTAAATAGTAAATTGACATTAAAATCACCTGCAAGATAACATAATTTATTTTCCTTTTGAATAATTTTGAGAATGTCTTCAAATATGTTGATAAAGATCTCAGTATCCTTTCCAGATGGTCTATAAATGACTCCAAATATCTTATTTTTACCTTTGTTATCTGGAATTTCAATAAAGAAAGTGGTTGAGACTGACATGACATATGATATCTACGAGGGAGTTTATGTGTGAATGTGAACTTAATGATACTGATTATACATAAGCATGTGTGCGCGCGTGAGTGTGTTCGTGCGTGCGTGCGTGTGTGGGTAATTGCATTAATTGCATTCAAACATTAGGACCACTTAGTCTTACATCATGGTACACACGCACAGTCGCCAGTTGTGGGACAGCACCCTTCCTTATTAGATCAAGTCTTTTAGAATTAAGGGATGGGGCAGCCACAACACAAACATCTATTAGTTGGATTGTTGGGGTGGGGTGGGGGGGGGGGGCGAGGGTGGGTGTCTGATGCTGGTGTGTGGACAGTAGTGTGAACGTGTGTTGGAAATCGTTTAGTACACTCAGGGAGTATATTTCTCTGGATGGGAATTCTACAGCTCTGTGTATGTATGATGATGATTGCCTCAAGCAACCATAACTCGGTACACTCAGATCAAGAAAGGACCTGGGGAAGCTAAAGATTTTGGCTGAGGACTGAGTGTCAAAAGCGAAGACGGTCTGATTGCAGATGGCCTTCCTTTTACATACATATTTAAAGCAACGCGCTGCCAGACTTCGATCGGGCGCACAACCATATAATCGAACCTGCTCTAAAGACAACCTTCATTAAGATGGAGACCGCGTAACGTGTTAGATAACCGGTCAAGCCATTCATACTGACTGTTAAAAATTAACTTATTGGTCTTCAAATGGACATTTCCTATTATAAAATTTTAATTTGAGGCTGAAATGGTTAATAAATGGTTTACTCTACACGCTATATGAACCAAACTCATAGTGTCCTCACCCCTACCCCGAGATTCTCGCTGTGTCAGTCACCTTTACAGTCGTTTTGTTATTTGTTTATGGTCAGCAAGTTGAATGCACCTCTCAGGGACGGTGGGCCGTATGTGGTCTAAATGGGTGTGACGTATCCAACCAGAAATAATTGGGACCTTTCAACTTACATATTCCACCTTGATAATGTCAAAATCATTATTGCGTACGCGCTTGGTCTGAATACTATTTTGTCAAGTAGGGTGCGGGTGAACTGAGTTGTCGCGCTGTGCGCGCCGCACGCGCACGGTCCGAATGGGCATTAAGGTGTTTTTGAGGATCATGTGCTTTTAAGTGTTGGTGTTTTTACACTCTCATTTGTGTGCTTTGTCAAGTGTAGGTGGTGTCAGCAAAATGAGCAAATCATCGTTTAAAAAAAAAAAAAAAGACAGTATTTAGCACTGCATCTGCAAATTTTAACGTCTTAATGGCTTGATTTTATCAAGGAAATTAAAATATTGACTTATTTCCATAGGAGACTATTTTGAAAATTTAACGCTAGTGGCATACGGAAATACGTCGGACGTAGTCTTACGATCGTTTTATGCACTCGGCCACAGTCATTCAAGTGGTACATGTTCAAAGAATTTGAAAATAGTATTCTCTTGGCCTGCAAATTGGCATTCACTATCTTCAAGACCACTGCATTGGCCGGGTTTTTTTGGTGGCTTCAGCATGAAGGGGTTAAAAAGACATCGCAAGAAGAGTGGTGCCAGGAAAATTGTAGGCCCTATATATGGCAACTTATTTCTCCAGAAGCATTAAAGATCCTTATGTAGTTTTGAGACCCCGATTAATTTTAAGTCAGGCTTTAAAGCTTAATAGTCCGACACGTTGTACGAATTGTCTTTATCATTTAATACACATTCTGAGCAACAGCACACAGTCAAATTAGTTTCAGAATATTTAACAATTTAACTGTATAGTTTTCTGGAAACTGATAGTCATGGAGTTCAGGGATCGGCCGATCCCAACACGAGCGAGGTGTGGGTGAAGCTTAGCTAGAGATGGGCGGGACATATCTAAAACTGGACAGGTCACTTGTATGGACATCATCAATGAGATTTGTATAGGCTTACATGTGTGGATGTAACGAATAACCAATTTGGCCCATTTGTAAATGTTATCTTAGAGCATTTTGGTGTGAATGTGCACCGTAACATTTGATGATTTCATTCGGTATAAATTAATATAATATTTTTATTTGTGAAGCTGAAATATGTACGCGTGTCTCTAATTGAATTTCGCAACTTAAAGAAATTATATGAAATCACCGTATATGTTAAGATTTATCTTGTTTCATTCATATAGGCACACAATTTAATCCTCTAAAAGTCTACAATTTTAATAAATATATTTTAAAGCAGTTTAGTGTGAATATGCAACTTTAACAGGGGGATTGTTCCAAAATAAATTTTTCCTCACTTGTAAAAGATTTTTCTATTGTCTTAAGATACCTCCGTTGGTCATGCGACATGTGAAGGGTTAATTATCATTCAGCTGTTTCGTTGAGCTTACAATTCAAAATATATTTATATCAAAATTTATAACTCGGTGCTTTCATGTAATAGTATTATAAACACCCCTCCCCTTATAGTGATGATCTGCAACGCTGACCGCTTACGTCTGTCTATATATAAGCGCATCACACTCTGTACTTGGCTTTGTATAATTTTTTAAGGCGTATAGTCACAGCAGAATGCTTGAAAATAAAATTCTATAGTTTTGGGGCCTTAAACTGTGGGCTTAGACGTAAAGAAACGAAAAAAATCTTAACATATGATTTCGTCAAGTATAAATTAATATAATTTTTTAAGGTGCAAAAATTTAATTAGAGACACGAGTCCTTATTTCAAATTCACAGCTAAAAAGTATCATAATTTACATGGAATAAACTATCATATGTTAAGATTTGTTTCATTTCATTACATCCAGGCACACGATTTGGGCCTCTAAACGTCTACAATTGTAACAATTTTATTTTCAGGCATTTGGTGTGAATATGCACCTTTAAATGGCTCTTGCGTTGACATCAGATGGGTTTATCATATTATTACCGTTGGTTACAAACTTCCATTTCAGTGGCGTATGAAGGTACTTGGACCGGGTGGGGTGGGGTGGGTGGGGGTGCTAAAGGGCCAATCACCTAAGGGGGCGCTATGGGGGACACACTATAGGAGCAGCAAAACCCGGTCCCCCCCCAACCGCACGCACGCACGCACGCACGCACCTGACCCTACGCCTATGCATTAGAAACTCCTCATTGTTCAAATCATTTACATCGTTGACATCATTTCACCTCCGCGCTACAATAGAAATTCGGAGATTACATCACATCACAAATTGCACTCGAAAAACGGACCATCCAATAATACACATAGAGGACGGATACACACCGTGCTGAATTTCAGTACTCTACGGCGGAAGGAAATCTAAAAAAGATGTGTAACTTCAAACCTAAAAAAACCCGTACTTCTCGCTATCGCGAGACATGATCATATCATTGACACCAAGCCACGCCTCTAGGTTTATTTTTACTGAAGCTTGTAATTCAGTCGAGTACTAGGCTCGAGTACTCGACATTTACTACCCGTAGAGTAAGATATGAGGGCTACTTTTAGGTTGTTATTAAACGTCGAAAGGCTGCGTTGTATTTAAAGCGCTTAAACGCATCATTATGTCTTGACATATTTTCGAAAATAACCTCTAACTATTCCGTTTGTATAGTGTGATTGTTTATGAATCGTCTATGACCCGATAAGCCTAGTTAATCTTTATTTTTTCCAGTGGATGTACGTATAAATAGCACTTCCGCGATTCGGACTTCCTCCATCCGGACTAAGTATGATCACCTTTCTCAAGTTTCTATCATCTATGTCAGTATTCCGTGGAATGACAACCCTATAGTTTCTGGATTGTTATTGTTAGTTGTCTTCAGTGTCATATGTACGCGATTCTGAGCGTTAATTTAACCGTCGGTTTTTGGATATTTCTTTATACTTTAATTACAGTTCAATTTCGTTGTTTATTTCTGAATTATTTGAAATAAAGAAGTGATATAAATCACTGTTGTTGTTATTATTATCATTATTATTAACTTTTTGAACATTAGAGGGTAATCTCCCTTCTAATCAACAAAAATGTTTCAATTGTAATATTAGGTTTACTAATTACGCTGAACACTATTTGTTTTGGTCTTTTTTCTTGTTATTATTAATTCAAAAAGTTCATAATCACATTGCTAGTTACTCCGTTAAAACACTACTCAGCTTATGCCTTCTCTTCAAGTTAGATCTGAGGAGTTCTTGGCTCGCACCCAGTTTTCATTGGATCAATCCTTTACCCACAAAGCAATTTTGTTGGGTACAAGTAAAGGTTTCATTTTGAAAAGAGCTGGTCAAACTGGGTTATTGAGTATTGGTGTAAAAGCGGTGGTACTACACAAGACTTGGTTAATATTTTGCAGTCGAGAATAGCCAGCGCCGTTCAGAAATTTCACCGTATCGTTTTCTATATCTGCGCCGGAACGTGCGACCTTACCGAGAAACGAGGGGACGGTTTTGTCTATTTAAGGACGGCCGATGATGAACTCGCGGTAGACCGCATTTGCCAACACTATCAACGTGCGATAGACATAGTAAGGCATTACGGCCAAACGGTGAAATTTATCGATATCCCGGCGTATTCTCTGGTCCTGTATAATGAGCAACTTCACCATTTGAATCCCTGTTCCTTCAAAGACCAAGAGCTGCAACTGCATGATCAACTCTCTCTTCTCAATGATAGAATTGAGAAAATTAATGCAGATATTGGTGTACACACCATCAAATGCAGTGTAGAGTTAATACTCCATAAAAAAATCTAGTGCACGTAAACGCGTCCGTTATCATTATACTTTCGAGTTTCTGAAGGATGGTTTGCATGCAGCTACGCTACTGAATCTGGTTTGGCTTCGGAAGATTCATTTAGACGTTCTCCGGAGTTGCACCACCATCACTACTCAGAGAGTTATATTTTTCAGTAAGCATACGCTTACGACTTATTTCAGTAAGTGATATTACTTTTTTAGCGAAAATTAATTTCGCTTCCTTGGTATAAATCAACAGGTGACCCATAATGATGAAACCTTTGTGTATTAACACTGCAACCGTGGAGGAACTTAGTGCACTCCATAATATTGGTAAAATTCGAGCTGCTGGCATAGTAAGTTTTCGTGAGTCCAGAGGAGGTTCCATGTCCCTGGCCGACATTAAGGCAGATTCTGATCTGCCTGCCACAGCTACAGTCCTTGCACGATTGCTCCATGCTGGGGACGTCGTATTCTACATCAATGATGAAGGCGCTGTTGGTGGGGTCGACTCGCACCCAAGGGAAGAATCCCTGGAAGAGCAAGTAGCTAGACTGAACATGGAACTGCTAGCTCAAGGTATCAAATACAAGGCACTCCTTAACTCAACTAGTCAACAAAGGGGTGATCAGACCCTAGTTGATAACCTGGCTCCTAGGGGGAATATACCCCTAGAGAACCTAGGAGAGAGTCGCGATCAGTTTCTCACCATGACACTAGGACGTCATCACCAGTTCGTAGAGCTTACTTGGATGGCTCTTCGTACAATGACTCTAGAATGTCATCACCCGGTCGTAGAAGCTACTCTGATGGTCCTCCTCCACCTAAAATGTCAACTTTTGATGGAAAATGTGAGTGGAAACCATTTTTCATACAGTTTGAGCATACTGCTTCAAGGTACCGTTGGTCTGATACATATAAATTAGACATGCTCATCTCAGCTTTAAGGGACAAGGCCTTAACGTTTTACTGCATCTGTTCTGTGCAAGTCCAAAATGATTACTTTAGTTTATGTGACAAATTAAAGTTGCGATTCGGGTAGAAAGATCTGCCCCACATCACCAGAAAAAAGATGCAAGATATTCGACAAGAGGGTAACTCTTTAGAAGAATTTGCAGATATCATTCAGGAGCTCACTTTAGATGGTTACCCTGATGCCTCAGAGAGTTTGGGCGAGACAATTGCCATTGATGCATTCCTACGGGGTGTTGAGCATAAACGAGCCGCTCTGATAGCTATGGATAAAGATCCGAGCACCCTGGAGGAGGCTGTACAAATGGTCAATGCAGCTATCCATAATCAAAGATTGATCATGGGTTCCAGAAGACCTGAGGTTCGAAAGGTCCGTTTTCCGGACGATGCTTCTGGTTTGATGGAGGCAGATAATCCTGAGCAGTTTAGAGGCATAAAGGCTCCAAGCAGGATAGATAAATTGGAGAAAGATGTCGAAGGACTTAGGAAGGATATGGCGGAGATGAAGGTAGATGTTGCTAAGATTTTGAATCTTATATCTGGTCAATTCGGTCGAGGTCGGTCTCCTCCAAGAGGGAAGGTCGTTCCATCGCGTTCCCCTTCTCCTCCTCTCAGATCGGGAAAGTGCTTTAATTGCAATTTAGAGGGGCATTTTTCCCGTGTGTGTCCAGAGCCGAGGCGTACACGGTCGCCATCACCTTCTGTTTCACCGAGATCTTCGCCTGTGCGATCATATGATGTTCGCATGTATGAGTTTAATCGTGACCCTATGACACTAGTCATTCCCATTAAAGTAAATGGTGTTTCCGTTGATGCAGTGGTGGACACTGCGGCACAAGTGACAGTAATTGACAATTTCTTTGCAAATAAATTACCTTACCCTTTAAAGAAGTTGGAGTATATTACATTGAAAGGTGCAGGTAGAGACAATATTATCCCTGCAGAAAGTGTTGAGCCAGTCACAATTGCATTAGGCTCTATGATGTTCAACTGGCCAGTCCTTCTTGCCAATATTAATGATCCGATTATATTAGGCCTGGATTTCTTGAAGGCACACAAGGCCACCATTGATCTGACTAGACTGTGTCTGACAATTAATGGAGAACCGGTTCAAGCATCAATGTTGAGAGCTCATGGGAAGGAAGCCCAAGTAGCTCAAGTAACATTGAAGCAGAAAGTGGTCGTTTGTCCTTTTGAGGCTGTGAAGACCACAGGTGTTCTGGATCAGGAGGTACAGAATGATGTTGTGCTCCAGCCCTCATCTAAACTGGAGGGTCTGGTAACACCTCATACAGTGGCCACTGCCAAAGATTCTCAGATTCCTATTTTGTTAAGGAAGCTGTCGGCCCAATATATTACTCTGGAACAAGACCACAACCTTGGTATTGTCACAGAAATTGAGGAGGTTTTAGACCCTAGAACAGAATTTCAACTTGCTGGTAATCCCATAAACCAGGACGGTTTACAGACTTCTACAGCCACTGAGGTGGACATCCCTGTGTTCTTACAGGAGCTGTATGAGAGGTCGACATCGGGTTTATCGGAGACGCAGTCTTCGCAAGTTAAATCCATGTTAATCGAGTATCAGGATGCATTTGCAAAAGATGATCTTGATTTGGGTTTGTTCAAGGGGATAAGACATAAGGTTGACACAGGTAATACACAACCTGTTCGTTCTAAACTTAGGCGAACTCCTCGTGGTTTTGAGAATGAGGAAGAGAAACACCTTGCGGAAATGTTAGAGAAAGGTATCATAGTTCCGTCAAAATCTGAGTGGTCGTCAGCCCCGGTATTAGTTCAGAAGAAAGACAGTACCGTGTGGTACTGCGTCGATTTTCGAGCTCTGGACAGTCTAACTCGCAAAGCCCTTTACCCCCTACCAAACATTGTTACATGTCTGGATGCACTTGGTGGTGCTAAGTTCATCAGCACACTTGATATGGTAGCCGGGTATTGGCAGGTCAAGGTTGACCCAGCAGAACGCCACAAACTCGCATTTATCACAAGATATGGGCTCTTTGAATTTGTCCGGAGGCCATTTGGTACGTGCAACAGCCTGGCTACCTTTCAGAGGGTTGTTCAGCTGGTGTTGCAAGGTCTTAACTGGTGCGAGTGTCTTGCGTATTTAAATGACGTGGTAGTGACAGGGACTGACTTTGACAGTCATATGACCAATTTGAAAGCTGTCCTTTCCCGATTCCTGTTGCACAACCTTAAATTAAAACCTAAGAAGTGTAATCTGTTCCGTACAGAACTCTGTTTCTTATGCAAGTTGGTGAGTGATAAGGGAATCGCAGTTAAGCCAAACAATATGGAAAGCGTCGCTAATTGGCCTGTTCCTAAGACCAGGAAAGAGCTGGAATCTTTCCTAGAGTTCATGAATTACCACCGAGAGCACATACAGGGTTTTGCTGTTATTTCTGCTCCTCTCTCTGCACTTACCAGTTCCAAAGTAGAGTATGACTGGACTCTAGAGCATCAGGTACCTTTCGAAACACTTCAGGGTGCTATGGCCAACCCTGCAGTGTTAGGTTATCCGACACTGGATGGTACCTTCATACTGGATACTGATGCTTCAGAGACTGCTATTGGTGCAGAGTTATCCCAAATTCAGAATGGGAAAGAGGTGCTTATTGGTTTTGCAAGCCGAACGTTGACACCGGCTCAGCGTAAATATTGTGTTACATGCAAAGAGTTGCTTGCCGTGGTAGCATTTACTAGGCAGTACCGTATGTACTTGCTAGGATGGTCATTTATTGTGCGGACTGAACATCACAGTCTCACGTGGCTGCTCAGTTTCAAGCACATCGAAGGACAACTAGCTAGATGGCTAGAGGAACTGTCACAATATAATATGACGATGCAGTACAGGCCCGGTAAACAGCACTCTAATGCTGATGGTCTATCACGGGTTCCAAGTGATTCTTCACCTTGCCACTGTTATAAAGCTGGCCAATCTCTAAGTTCATTACCATGTGGTGGGTGCAAATATTGTACCAAGCTTCAGCAGCAACGGTCTCAATTTGAACAAGATGTTGATGATGTAATTCCTTTGGCTTTTCAAACCATAATGGCCTTTCAACTGAGTAATAATGACCTATCAGACAGCGACACAGACAGCGACGATCCAGATGGACTGCTGAATGGTGTCCCCCAAACAGACCAGGTTATCGGAAGGTCAAACTGGTTAGACGCAATCTCTTCGGAAGATCTAAGGGAGCATCAGTTGGAGGATCATGATCTGAAGACAGTTGTATCATGGATTGAGCAGTCACACACACCTTCTGACGCAGAGCTATATTTAGCTAGTCCAGCTGTCAAGTTTTGGTGGGCTCGTTGTGATCAATTGATTTTTGTCGATAGCATTTTGCACTACTTCTGGGTAGAAGCAAATACCACACGGAATCTGCTGGTAGTCCCAAAGTCTCTCCAGAACCTGGTCTTGGAGAATTGTCATGATTCCAAGCTTGCCAGTCACATGGGTGAGCAGAAGACTAAATATATCTGGCACGGATACTCTCGTGATGTGGTGGCGTATGTGAAATCCTGTTGGATTTGTAGCTGTAGCAAAAAAGCTTCCATCCGACCTAGAGCTGCTCTGGGCGAGTTCCATGCTGGTTTTCCCTTGGAACGGGTACATATGGACATTTTGGGCCCCTTTATCACATCTGCACTGGGAAATAGATATGTGTTGATGATCATAGATCAGTTCACTAAATGGGTTGAGTGCTATACGCTCCCTGAGCAAGGGGCAGAACTGGTAGCCAAAAAGTATGTGGAGCGTTTTGTCACCACATTTGGCTGTTCATATTTCTTACACACCGACCAGGGTCGTAACTTTGAGAGCAACCTATTTAAGGAACTGTGCCATCTACTGGAGATTTCAAAAACACGCACCACAGCTTATAGACCATGTTCAAATGGACAGATTGAACATATAAACCGTACTGTCTTGCAGTGTATACGGTGTTACCTGCAAGAGCATGACAGACAGAAAGATTGGGACAAGTGTATTCCTTTCATCGCTGGAGCTATACGATCTACTGTAAGCCGACAGACGGGGTATACTCCCAACATGATGATGCTTGGTCGAGAAGTACTACAGCCTATTGATATAATGTGCAAATGCCCTGTTTCTGCGACTACAGAGAATGCCCCTTCAGATGCCAGTGACTTCGTCCAACAGTTACAGCAAACGTTGCATGAAACTCATGAGATAGCACGGGATAACCTTAAAATGGCTCAGAAGCGCCAGAAAAAAGAGTATGATCTACGTTTGCATGAGCAAACATCATCATGTTGGTGATGTAGTTTATCTTGCTAATTCTGCAACTAAAATAGGCCAGTCCAGTAAACTACAACCTCCTTGGACTGGTCCATTTATTATTTATAAAAAGTTATCAGAAGCACTGTTTGGTATCAAAAACCAACGCCGGGAACTAGTTGTTCACCATGATAGATTAAAGCTGTGCAGAGATCGTGATTTACCTCTCTGGAGATTGCGAATGAGACGTGCTATAAGCTCTGAAGATCATGGCGATTATGATGATGACTTATTATCCCCCGATAATGGCTTTAGGTTATCTGATGATAACGTGCTTCCATTTTTGAAGAGGATTCGGATGAAACCATTCCATATGGTATTGATCCATCCTCATCAATTCTGCATAATGATTTAGATGCTGTTTTGACAGATGACCTGGATATCGACTCTGTTTTACCCATCCCACAAACACAGCATCACTCTCCTAGGCGCATGAGGTGTCAGGTCCGAGGAGAAACGCATAACACTTCCCCTAGGCGCATGAGGTGTCAGGTCCAAGGGGAACCGCATCACACTTTTTCCCCTAGGCGCATGAGGTGTCAGGTCCGAGGGGAAATACATCACACATCTCCTAGAGATGACCAACTCCAAACTCACACCATTCAGAGTTGAACAGGAAGGCAGTGCCGTCTTCCCAACAGGTTCCTAGATTATGAAATGTATTAGAATGATCTTTAAGCATTCGTGAATTAGAATATGTAAGTCTTCATGGACCCTACTTGTCCACTTGAATAAACTTTCCTCTGGTTTCGTCTTATTACGGATTCATTTGGTCATGGTATTGTTGCGGACTGCAGTTAGCTTTTCGGTCGTAGTACAGTACTACAATAGTAATGTGATAATGTACAATGGTAACAGTAATTCAACATTAAAAGAATTACTGTAATCCAGATGATATGAAATTATGACTTCAAATTTTAACATTCTGCATGACACTGAAGACATTCAACTTGTCCGGAAAACATTTATAATCATAGGCTTATGTTCCGTTTCCATCTTAGCTTTAGTTTCAGCAACAGCAAAATCGTGATGTTCTATTCTTTGTAAGTTTTTGGGAAACTAAATTAGTTGGACACATAAGCACATAGTGGCTTTTTCCAGCAATAATACTCCTTTAGATACCAAAAACCAACAGGGGTCCATCGCTGTATGACTCACAGAACGCGTTATTATAATTACGCGTTTTTCAAATGACGCATGAATAATTGTGCGTAGTAATGCGTGGTTATATTTACGCATTTCTTGATCACACATTACAAATATGCGTTGTCAAATGATGTGTAAATTGTTACACATTAATCATATGCATTGTATTGTTAACTGTATTTATTGTCCGTCATGATGTGTGGTCATGATAATGCTCTCTGTTTATGTGTATATGGATTAAATCCATGTACACGCTTTTATAAGTATATGCATCATATGGTATAATGCAAACTCATCTATGTATAGTGAAATTCAGTTTAGGTTAGCTATTTAATGCCAGTTCTACATTTGTCAGCTCAGATATTTTATAGGGTAGATCAAATATATTATATATAGTTTTATTAGGTCAGCACAGATATTTTATAGGATAGCCCAGGTATAATAATTCTACATAGGTCAGTTCAGATATTTTATATTAGGCCAACATATTATATACTGCCATACCTAGGTATTTCATTTATTAAACGTGTAGCAATTACATGTAAATATGATGCAATGATGCATTATTACTCTATAATGCATAACTCATGCATATTTATAATGTGCATTACCCTATAATGCAGAAGTCTTGCATATGACAGCATATTTATAATATGCATTTAGCAAAGACTGCATAAATCGTACAGATGCATTTCTTGCGCTTACCATTTCATAATGCGCGAAGTAATTGGCGCGTAAGTCATAATGCAAATTCATATGTTTCTTTCTTCTGCTGTATTATCCGCTCCGTTTTAGCTTCATTCAGATATCTTTATTGTGATAGGGATAGTGGTTTTTCAGGATTTCCTAAATTTGTGGATTCAGATCCGTTTCAATTATATAAGAGGTATATCATAAATGTTAAGGTTAAAAATATTCACTAAATTAAGAAATATGCAATATTCATAGGTTTTCCTCGAATCTCACATAAGTTAATTTCAGATAACACTCCAACTAAATTCATGTGAGATTATTTTTATTACTTCTTTATCAATTCGGCAATTCCGTCAATTCTGTCAGTTTTCTGCTGTGGTGGAAAACCACTGTCCTTAATTTTAGTTAGGATGCTATGCTATTTTAAAATCTGTAACGATGGCCCTCGTCCGGCAGCTGTTGATCTATCCATCTGTTTTATTATTAACAGCTCATTCCTTCTAGATGGATCGATTTATAAAAACATGGTTATTTAATTAAAAATGTTATCTAAAAATCTAATCTTTAAAAATTTGCACACCATAAACACACACAGGCATTGACGCTCAACTGCTAAAGGTAGAATTAGAATTTACCAATTAAAAAAAAAAAGTATGTGCCGCCGCACTTGCATCTAAAAAACTACTGATCTGATTTGCCTCAAATTCTAAAAGAAGGAGGGAACTTGCTGTGCAAGAAGATTCCTAAACATTGGCCGTAATCCAGACAAAAGAAACCGAAAACGCATCAGATCAAATTTTGGAGACATGCATATCTCGATAAACTACTGATCTTAATTTGCTCATATCTTAACACAAGAAAATGGGTAGAACATACATTTTTGGCGTGATCTGAAGAAATCCGGGAAAGTTGAAAACATCTGGATAATCCAAAATCTTATAGTGTGACAATCAATCAATCAATAAATCAATAAATCAATCAATCAATCAATCAATCAGTCCCACTTACCACATCCTGCTTTGCGACATATGGGTGGAGGCATAATGGTCTGTCGTTCCTTCGGTCGTTCGTTCGGTCGGCCAGTCGATCTTTCGGTTGGTCGGTCGGTCAGCCCGGCCAGTCAGCCAAACAGTAGATTGGTTAATAGATCAAATGAGATATAATAGTTAGAGCCTAGGATTTTCTTTAGTAAACAGAAGAATTGCTTGATATCTATTTACATCAAAGACGTTATGTTGTCCTTTGACAATACGGGGCTGCTGACGTAATTGACATAGCTCATGATATATGAAAGACTAATATAGGCAATTGTTTTTTAAATGAGGTTTTGCAGGTGAACATCATTGAGGCAAAATATCTTGACAGGTTGAAGTGCGGTCATTTATTTGGAAACAACTGTATGGTGGCTCTGTAGGTTTTTCTTCATATGAAACTTTCCTAAACATCTGTTTTGCAACAAGTGCATTTCTTTTACACAAACAATCGTATGAATTCGTTAGGAAATGAACGAACAGAATACAAATTAAAACAATAAAACCACAATTGTATATTTTCTAGCTTTCAGAAGAACACAAAATATGTATTTTTATTTTATTGACGCACTGGCAACGTGCGGCTTCAATTTCCATGTGCTAACTTAGCCGACAGTCATGCACCCATTAGTTTAATTTGTTGATCACCATCTCCCGGTCAGGGGATCGAACCGCCATTCTGCAACTCCGCATAGCATCAGCAACCAGGCATCTTTCCACTGGACCACCGCACCAAGACTAAAAGTCAAGGATTGGCCGACCAGCTTTCACAAAATTACTATTGTCGGACTATTGGGCTGTCGGATTATTTGGATGTCGGACTACTGGGTAAAATTGTCGGACTATTAGGTTGCCAGACTACTGGGCTGTCGGACTAGTGGGGCGTCCCTTTGTGGACCTGGTGTATGAGGTGCGTGTGTGTGTGTGTGCGTGCGCGTGCGCGCGTATGTGTGTGTGTGTGTCGGGGGTGGGGGATGGGGTGGGGTGGGTGGTGGGTGGTGTAAGCAAGAGGTCAGAAGGTGGGTGGGGTGTGATGGGATCCGGAGATCCCCGCCGCCCGATAGATTTTGAATGTCTAGATGCTCTCAGATAGCATTTCCTGCATTTCTGGAGGTAGATGTGTATCTTCAGCTGGCTATAGGCCTAAAGCTATCTTATTATTATGACTGCCTGTTAAATGTATTTTAAAAAGTGCATTTCGCAATCTCAGGGGTGGCAACTCCCCCAGACTACTGCCCTATTATCATCCCCGCACGTTTTGAAACAAGGTCGATAGAATATCGGAAACTGCGGGTTCTAGATTTTTTCGGATAAGGCCCAACTTTGTGGAATCCTAGTGTATTGTCGTACGCGTTCCTGTGTTAAAATATGAGCTAAATCTGACCAGCAGTTTGCGAGAGATACACAGATCCAGAATTTTATCAGATCCAGATATGGGTTTTTTTAATTTGGATTATGGCCAACGTCAGGAACTCCTCTTGCATGACAAGTACGTTCGTTGCGTTAAAATTAGGGCAAAATTGGGTGATTAGGTTTGATTCTCCCCGAAAAATTTTGGTGGACCATATACTCGCCGCTTTGTCCGTGTGTTCGTTTATCCGTCCATCCACTCACATTCTACAAGTCTGTTCGGGCCATAGTCTCAAGACGTATATGTATGATCTTGAAACTTGGTATGTGGATGCATCATACAGAGATATACAGTGTGATCTACTTTTGACCTACGTTTAACGGTTCACTGAACGTTACACAACATTTTTGTCTGGGCTGGATGTTTTTTTGGATACAGAAACTAAACTTATTGTACTGATGAACTATATGCTGAAGGTGTGCTGCCTATGAAAAGTAGGTCAACGTGACCCTACTTTTCATGGTTTACTGTACATCACAGAAAAATGTTTGTGTGGGCTGTAGCTTCAAGAGTTTTTGGTATACCTGAACTAACCTCAGTGTCTGAGTGCATTACACTCTGAAAGTGTATTATGACTATTAGGTATGAAAAATACGCCAGTATTTTTCAAAATTCACGGAACATGCTGTTGACCTACTTTTCATAGTTTACTGAACATTATAGAAAGTTTTGTTCAAGCAGTACTTCCAAGAGATTTTGATATACAGTAGTACAGGAACTAAACTTGGTATATGGATCCATTATAGGATGAGGGTGTGTTGTGTATGAAAAGTAATTCAGCCAGACAGCCTAACCTACTTTTCAGGGTTCAGTGAACATTACAGATAATTTTGGGCCTGGCTGTAGCTTCAAGAGGCTTTGTTTTACAGTAGTTCAGGAAGTCAACTTGGTGTATGGATGCATTATATGCTCAAGATGTGTTGTGTTTGAAAAGTAGGTAAGCATGGGCTACTTTTCGTGGTTCACTGGACATTACAGAGAATTTCTGTCCAAGATGTAGTTCCAGAGTTTTTGCTTGGCCTATACATGAACTAAACGTGGTCTATGGATACATTATATGCCGACTCTGAAGGCGTGTTGCGTATGGAATTTTCTGATTGAGCAATTCGAAAAATGCCGGTAAATCGTTTAAAATGCTACTCATTAAATGATTGGCCAATTTCAACCAGACTTGTCTGGACGAATACTAGGCTGGTAGTTTTCAAAACTTGTATACAGCATTTTTATTGGCCGATTTTTCTAGCGGCCATGGTGGATTTTCATGTGCTTCTGAGCTTGTAGACAGAATTTTGATTGGTCAATTTGTTCGGCACCCATCTTGAATTTTCCGAAAAATGGCTGGAAATCGTTTAAAACGCTACTCCTCATTAACCTCTTGTTCCAGTGGCCATCTTGTTTCCCAAAATCAGGATCAGGCTTCATTGATAACTAAGGGTGATTAAAGTTTGTTCAAGAGAACTTGATCCTTGATAAAACATGGCTTTCACGGACCAATCAAAATTTTGGGGTTGATGGCCATATTTGATTTTATTTTATTGGCTGGATGGAACCTAAGGGTCAATCTAATTGTGTGGTCAGTTTTCATCTTTAATGTTCCACTAAATATCGAATATTCTGAATTACCAATTTTGTATTTTATGTCTTGTTACTGCTGAATTGAAAGTATTATGTCTATTCAAATGCTAATGGTTTAAATGCTAATGGTCCAGGTGAACGTTAAGGCCCATGGACCTCTTGTTATGTACACACTTGCTACGCCTTCTTTTGCTAACTGGAATGCTGGTGGTTAGAGCACTTAGGGTCCAGTGAATAAGAAAACAAAATTTTGAAAGTAATAAATTGTCTGTACGTCATTTTCTTTGGGTGGCGAAATAACCCCAATAAGAGGTTATTTCGCCACTCATCTAAGTCTTGGTAACTTAACCATGCGGTATTGAATCATCCCCACTTTTAGTGAATTTAGACAAACAGAGAACACAACAGAATTCAAAATTACAGAAAAGTATCCCTTCATTTTGCTATTGAAAGCAGCTGAAAATGTCCTTTAATTATAGCTTCATTTCGATGGTATATCTAACGTGCCATGAACTGCTGCATGAACAAAGTTGAATGTTTAGTTATTTAGTTCACAGATTAACCATCGCATGTCCTCAGCTCAGCCATGACACCTCTTACTTACAAAGAACGTGTCACATTTGTGACAACATCAACTGTAGTAATTGAGGTATTGGAGACAATCGTCTCCAGTGTAAATGGAATACGGCATATCACACTGTACACACATGCCATCCTCCTCCACCTCCCCACTCACATTACTAGAGCTACTCGGACCTGATGTTCCTGGTCGATCTTCAGCCTTGCTTGATGAAAGGATCTCGGTGGTCTGTCCTGCTAAGTTCTCATCTAGCGACCCCCACCCACCCCCACCCCACATACACCCACCCACACCCCTTAACCCCCCCCCCCCCACCCACCCACCCCACGCTTCGGTTTGGTTGGTGATGTAGAGGTTGGCCATCTTTTTATCTCTTTGAGTAGATCAATAAAATCTGCATTGGGGTCTGTAGTTGTATCATAAACGTCTTGACATGGGAGGCGTTTCAGGACAGCCACGCTGTCAAATGGCACCAAACACGCTCCTTTTGAAAGCTGATTTGGGGCTCGGTCAACTTGGCGAAGTTACCTCATGGTGGCGAAGTTACACACTTTACGGTAGCGTACGGTCTGGAATAACAGGGAATAACGAGCTTATGAATGGAATAACATGGAATAATGGCCATATGATATGGAATAATATCATAATAATAATAACAGACATACGGAATAACACGCACATGGCATGAAATAACATGAAATAGCGACGCTATGATATGGAATAACAAAGAATAACTGCCAATTAGTCCTCGCTATTCGCCTCCAGGGCCGGCTCAATGCATAGGCAAACTAGACACTGCCTAGGGCGCCAGATTTTAGAGGGGCGCCAAAAAGGGAGTTTGGGTGCCTCTCACCACCCAAGCTACATGTTCTTAAAGCAAATAAGAAAATCCACACTTAGGAGAAGAGCCATATTTCGCTCTAGAAATGCAGGAAATGCCCTCTCAGATTTCAAAATTTTCCGGGGGAGGACAAACCCCCCCCCACCTCGATCCCCGGTTAAAGGGTGCTCCTTTGCCTTCGCCTTTGCCACCAGAAACCCTTGGGCCGGCTCTGCCCCCACCACCACCCCAGCAGATTATTTTATGTTATCCATTTCAAATGGCGGTTAGGTCATATTCCATGCCATTCCATATCATAGGTTCATTATTCCATGTTATTCCATTTCAAATGACAGTTATTCCATGTCATAGCCACGATATTTTCCATGTTTTCCACATCACGTATTTTAATGATTTTCCAGTTCAAGTTGCTGTTATACCCTGTTATTCCATCTAATAGGCTTGCGAGTCCATGCGATTCATGTCAATTGGCCGTTCGTCTGTTATTCCATATCATATGACCATTATCCAATGCTATTCCATAACAAAGGCCGTTATTCCTTGTTATTCCACGCTACAGGCTCGTATTCCATGTTATTCTTATCAAATGGCCGTTATTTCATGTTATTCCTTATCATATTGCCGTTATTCTGTGTTATTCAGTGTCACATTGCCGTTAATCTGTGTTATTCCATGTCATAGGCTCGTTATTATGCGTTATTCTATATCATATGGCAGATGTTTTGTGTTATTTTTTTATTATTAAATGGCAGTTCTCCGTGTTATTCTTTACCACATGACAGGTGCCCAATGATATTCCATATCGTATGGCTCATGGTGTATTATTCGTTATGCGTTACTCTATATTCATTATTATTCTAGGGACACCGAGCCACGTTGAATAAGTAGTTTTTTAATACATACTCGAAGCACGTGTACACGCGCACAGATACACTGCGTGACAGAGGCAGATGTATGCATGCATATACGCGCTCACGCACGTATGCACACACGCATGGATGGACGGACGGGCGGGCTGCCTGCCGGGTTGGCGGGCGGGTGGATGGATGGATGGACATACGGATGGATGGACATACGGATAAATAGACTGACTCGACCACAATATCCCCTTCCTCTTACCGGGCGATGGCTATGGAAGGCCATCACCGCCAAAAATACAAAACGCAAATGGAACAGGCTAATTCCAAATGGACCAGAAAGAAATACCAAACAATCCAGGCAACGCCGTCAAACAGAACAGACTAATGCCAAACAGAACAGACTAATGTGTCAAACAGAACAGGCTATTGCCAAACAGAACAGACTATTGTTAAACAGAACAGGCTATTATCAAACAGAACAGACTTATGCTTCAAACAGAAGAGACTATTATCAAACAGAACAGGCTATTGGCAAACAGAATAGATTATTGTCAAACAGAACAGACAATTACGACCAACAGAACAGACAACTACGACAAACAGAACAGACAACTACGACAAACAGAACAGACATCAATGACAAACAGAACAGACATCAATGACAAACAGAACAGACAACTACGATAAACAGAAAAGACAACTACGACAAACACAACAGACAACTACGACAAACAGAACTGACAACTACGACAAACAGAACAGACATCAATGATAAACAGAACACACAACTACGACAAACAGAACGGACAATAATGAAAAACAGAACAGACATCAATGGCAAACAGAACAGACATCAATGACAAACAGAACAGACAACTACGCCAAATGAAATAGGCTAAAGTCGAATAAGCTATTTAATTAAACAAACAGAGGGCGCCACTCTCGTCTCTATCCAAGAGAAGATAACTCTTCAGTCTCACTTGGTACCCCATAGAGGTATTGACTAGAGAAAGCGCGCCCTATACTCCACTATTGCGCTCGACGTCTAGCGCTCAGCCAGGCCGGTTTTGCTGTTAGTATGGCAAAAGAGCGACCAGCGGCTCTATGTATACAAACAAACCCTTGTTGCGTAAAAACTACTTGAGATTCTTAAATAAAATTTTGAACATATGTAAAAGGGTGCATGTTTAAAATAATCCCCGATTTTCAGACATATCGGTTAGGTATTTCAACGAAATCCCTTTCAAAATAGTCAGTTAATATTCATTACTGTTGTTGCTATATAACCCTGCACTTTTCAAAACCACTGTTGCGTAAAAACTACTCGAGATTTAAAAAAAAAATTTGGACCATATATGGAAGGGTCTTTTTTTAAATAATCCCCGATTTTCAGGCATCTTAACAGTAAATTTTGTCAAGTAGCCCCCTCATTTCAACGAAATTCCTTTCAAAATAGTCAGCAATATTCATTACTGTTGTTGCTCTATACCGCGTCTAAGTAGTCAACAAACAAACCACTGTTGAGTAAAAACTAATTACGAGTTTAAAAAATAAAAATTGGAACATAATTTAAATTATTTAGATGTACGTATGTTTTAAATAATCCCCGATTGTCAGTGATATTTGTACCTGAATCAGCGAAATCATTTTCAAAATGGTTATCAATCTTCGTATTTTAAAGTAAGCTGATTTCTCTCCACCATTTAACACATGTTTACTTATGTTGATAATATGCCTGTCCTCCCATTATATAGGCATATTATCAACATAAGTAAACATGTGTTAAATGGTGGAGAGAAATCAGCTTACTTTAAAACTGAGATTGGAAACTTTAGATGTCTGAGAGAGTCAAAGTTTTCAAAAATATTCTACCAGTTCTATATTTAGCCACCTTGAAATGTTAACGAGTATTATAACGTTTGCTAAAAAGTAACTTTTAGTCAAATTGTTTTCAAAATGACTTCTGATATTTTTAAATATAATCGGCGGAACAGTCACCACCAACAATTGTGATAAATATATTAGGCCCTATTCCTATTGTGGCCACGCCTCATACCATGTCCATTCCATCCACCACCACCAACCCCCTTCAAAAAGCAACAATCATGGGCAAGTGTGAGAAATGGCTGCCCGGTCTTCTGCGTCCAGGCTAAGCTGATCAGTAAAATTCTCAAGCTTTCAGGGGGTCTTGGAAGGGAATAATGAGTATTCATGAATAAAGTTATGATTAAAGACAGCATGATTGAGGACTGGATACATCATCATACTTGCCAAACCAAAATATTATGTATTCTCTTGATATAGGTATTAACATGTGTCCAAATTTGATTGCAATAGGGTGAAGAAATCCTGAGGTAAAGACAGACGCAAAGTAGTTAATTTACGGGAAAATTAACGGAAAACCTAACTTGAAAAACTTGAATATTGCTCAAGGTCACGATGACATTGACCCTGTGACCTCACTTTCATTGCACTACCTTTGGGTAACCATGCGTCCAAATTTTGTTTCAATAAGGTAACCATGTGTTCGAATTTAGTTTCAATAGGATTAACTGACATAAGACAACACATGCAGAGCTTAAACCATTACCAAGAACTTAACCAAGGCTGGAAGCCGACAGACAAACATACAGATTAACCAAGCCAATCACTGTATTGGTGAAAATTCTAATTTTCCCCAATAACTATGGAACGTTTTGTTTTCATCATTTTAATTTCAAAATATTTAGCATAATAAAGTGGTAAAATGGTGCTTAATCTTGGTATGCATGGCTGCTATGGGTAAATATATCTTAGGAACAAACAAATAGATTAGAAAAATTTAGAGATTTATTAAAAATAATAACCTGATAAACGAGAGAAATCAGATTGCAGACCCTCGCCCTCCCATTTTTTGTCACATAAAGTTGTCAGATTTTCCAGATTTTTGATTTTTTCAGACCATGCCAAAAGTTGTAGAATCCTAAGTGTTAAACTGTGAATCAAATTGGACCAGCTGTTTACAAGATATCCATAGATTCCGATTTTGATCCGATCTGGACCCATTTTTTACTCGGCTCCACATGCATAGAAATCCTCATGCACGGCAAGTTCCTTCGCTGTGTTAATGAGCATGCCTTGAATGCAAAACTGACCCATTTCAAAAATTGTAAAAACCAATTTTATTCACTATCAATTCGTGTCATAATTAGTAACCACAAAACAGAGATTTCATTGAGCGTTCAGTCAAATCATAACAAACATACAGCACGTCATTTGATCGCAGATTAACTGCGTTAATAACATGTGCATCCAGCATTTCGCTGTAACACATTATGACACCGAGCTCTCATAGTGTTGATGAGTCGAGTGACACGATGTTGCGGGATAGCCACCCACTCCTCTTGTAACACATGATGCGTGCCACCAAGCAGTGCCATCGCTCACTCTACTGTAAACAGCTCGCTTCAACTGATCTCACAAATGCTCTATGGAATTGAGATCTGGAGAGTTAGTTCACAAAATTCTCTCAATACCATGGGTAGTCAAAAACTCATTAACGACTCTTCCCCGGTGTGGACGTGCATTGTCATCAATGAAGAGAATTGATTATGACACTGGATTGTGACGTCAAGCTATATGTGACATAGTTGATTATGACGGCATGTGATTGATCCATAAACTGGATTCCTCCATTTCGATAGGTCTGTTCCCCAGAGTAGTCCAAACAGCCTATGAAGAGTTTCAAAGCGATCCGATAACTGCCACCCGCCCGGACGGCGCCATCACAAAATACTTGGCGGGGTATAAAGATGATACTTAATCTTGGTGTGAAATGGGTAAATATATCTTAGTAACAAACAAATGAATCAGATAAATTAATCTAGATTTATTAGAAATAATAACATGATAAATTAGATGCATATTTACAAAAATACACAGTAGCTTCATTGTGAAATAGAGATACTGACATACTACAGGATAATAATACCAAATATTATTTTAACCCTTTAATCGTCATGCCAGACAAAAATCGGTCTCTACAGTGGTCTGGAGGAATGTCGATTTGAAGGACAAGAAACAAATATATTTGAAATTTTATCACTGGAATGACTGGCTCGATTACAAAGCCAGTCGTCCCCATGGTAAAAGTAAAAAAACAGCCAACGAATAGGCAATCACTACTTAAGCAAAACTTTAATAAAAACTTTTTGGACAAATCTTTGCCATCAAAGCATTAACTACCGTTGTCTATGGCGGCTTCAAGTCAAATTGATTTCAAAATATCCAACAGCCTACCTGTATGCTTGTTTTGAAATTGAATTATGAAGCATAGATCTTTATCATCATTGTCACTCTATTGTTATATCATCATATCATTATAATCATACCATTTGTACAATTACAATCAGAGGTTGCAGACCCTTTGCCCACTCGATTTTCTCACCATGCACAAAGTTTTCTGATTATCAGGATGTTATTAGATTTTCTGTATTTTTTCGGATAGTGCCGAAAGTTGTGTATGGTCACATGCTTTCTTGTGTTGAAACGTGGGCCATAATGGACCAGTAGCTTCTGAGATATTCATAGATCCATAATTAGATCCGATCCGTTCCAGATTCTTTTAACCGGATCACGGCCGAATTCTGGAAATCATCGTGTACGGCATTTTTTTAGATACAGACGTGTGCGGGCAAAAGTACCCTCTTCCCCTTACAGGGAAATGGTAACAAATTCAATTTATTTACAAATCCAGGTCAAATTTTACACAAATGTACAATATTTACAAATAACTATGTACATATATATTATTACAAATATTATTATCATCATTATTACAATCACTAGTACCGTCACCAGCACTGCCTACCTTGATTATTATTATCATTTTGATTATTATCGTCATCATCAGTATTACCATCATAACACTGTCAACATTATGGCATTATACAAATATGTTATTATGATTATTATAACTTTAACATTATACAACTTATTTCATTTTAACACCAATATTATTCTTATTACAAACATATTATCTTTATATCATTGTCATTTTGTAGAATTGAGCCATCATAGATGTAGCAATATAATATAAATAATTGCATTATCAATTATATCATTCTGTCGCTATATCATTATCATTGCGGGTGTCCTTAATTTGGCAATAATTTCAGCACTATTGTGGAATAATCTACAAGTATTATACAGACATTATACAAAGTAAATTCAATTAACGGTAAGATAGATCTATACAGAACTGAAAGATAGTTTTTTGGGCATTTATATTAGCACAAAACTAAGGCGTCCAGTCCAAAACAGTTTCAAAATATTCCGCAGCTTATCTGCATGATTTGAAATTGAATCACCCCAGCTTGAAAGTGATAATTACTCCACAATCAAGTTGATTTATTTTCACATTGGGAGATATATTACAGAGGTAACAGAAAGCTGTTGCTATCGAGAACAGCAACATATTTTAGCATAACCAATTCAAAAAGCAAAACCGTTTCACATGTGGAAGATTTATAAGATCTAAGAGCAATGAAAGCCAATAATCATTTTGACCATTAAATGGTCAAAAAAGCAAGTTTTGCTGAATCAGTGTCCATTCGCCGGACAAGACTATTTTTGAAAATTTGGAACTGGAATGACTGATTCTGTTACCGATCCAGTCCTCCGAGTGGTAAATTTTGAAAAATGGCCTCGACCTGCAAACGGTCATTGTCCAAGACCACTGCAGAGCCTGTCGGTGGCTCATTTGACCACTAAATGGCCAAAGGTGATCGTACATCATTATCATGCCATATTACTGACCTTGAAACAGAATTGATTTGTTCAATTTGCTTCTGACATTACGATCTTTGATACCTTCTGTGCATAGCCGGCCAACATGAAAGTGCTTCACTATAGTGTATTCCTTTATGATTAATTTAATTAGCGACATTACATGACTTTCAGGAAACTCAGAATCATATATATGCTCACTAAGGGAGGGAAATAACTGTCCCAATGGAAGACATGACAATACCTTGCATTGTACTTGTAGTAACAGATTTCGTGAGCTATCCGGCCTACCATTGACAATGAACCCTCTTATATGCACTTTTCAGTTATGTTGCAAATTTTAACAACGTCCGGTGACGGCACTGTTAATCCACCATTGTTTTTTAAACAAAAAATTCAGAAAATTTAACAGCATCGGCTCCAGCTGTTAAGGCTGCTGAACATGTGCTACAAGTAAGGCTCCTCAACAATTTTCGAACAATAAATCCTGCAATATACACAACAATATTTTGTGCATATACAGACAGACTGCAACACTGCAAAACTATAACAAGCTGGGAATAATCATGCTCATTTGATACAACATCTACATCAGCTGTATTGTCATTACCTGGAGGCAAAACTCCAAACCTACGACTTAAAGAACACTGTGTGTCATTGTACGTTTCTAATTCTGCTTGCTGCTGGAGAGGTTTTACTATTATTACCCCTGAGTAATGTCACATGACCAAATGCTGTTATTTAATTGGCTAAGATCAGGGATGGATGATCTTGTATTTCCCTCACGCGAGGGCAATACCACACGGTATCACCCCACCCCCCACCCCCGCGCGAAAAATGTGTTTTAGTTTTACTGCGCAGCTAACCATAAAGCTCTTTATAATAATATGCATATTGCTAAAATGGCGGATACGTGCCTGCTTCGGAATTGTTGAATTTCAAGATTTCAACTGACTCAATTTCAAGACAACTATACGTGAACGTTGTTGCATAGTTTGAAACTAATTTGACGGGAGCTGTTGTTGCAGCGAGGTTTTATATCCCGCAAAATACTTGTATTCGAATAGCGAATGCATTACTCGACAAATTAATTATAGCCATGAAAACGGCGAGTTAGTTATCGATCGCAAACTCTCTAGTGCGACCACAACCATAGACGGCGTTTTTGGCGTACAGCCAAGGCAAAACGTGTCAATTTTACTCTTGCAGAACTAGCCTAGAGATGTCTAATTCAAGAAGTGCTTATCTTATCTAATTATATTGTCACGTTATGATCAAATCTCTATCTTCGACGTCTGAGGGGTAATAAATTCGTTACACCAGTGTTTTGACGCGGGTAAAGGCTGTGTTACCTCACGCGCAAACAATTATATTTGTTTGCGCGTGTGGTAACAGCCTGTACCCCCGTCAAAACACTGGTGTAACTAATAATATACCTATATCATCATGCAGGGTCAAATTGCTACGTACACTGATAGGCTGCACGAAACTGCTGAGATGACGGGTTGTTGTTCCAACCACGTCTACCGCGTATCAAACTGAAAACCATCACGCATAACAGGAAGAGCCATACATGCTGCTACAAACCCACTTATTGGTGTACGATTTCATTCAGTAATCATTGGTACCCCCATTTAGTTGAAGACAACAGAGGTACTGAAGGGAATTGTGGAGAAAGGATACCCAAAACGGACTGTTAGATTCACGTAGGACAGCTTTATACCCTTTAGCATAAGCATTTCTTGAATTTAGCATGTCAAACAGACGATCAAAGAAAGACCAGAACTCAGCAGTGGGTCCACATTCAATGAACTCGGGCAATTCTAAGACATTCGCCACAAAATCTAAAACCTTAGATACAGATGAACTTAAAGCTTGCACTGCAAGCTTCACTTTCATCTTTTGCTGATACCATTCGATGTGATTCCTTCGCAATCGGTTTGCCAGCCGGAACCCTTCACTTGTTTGCAGATCATACAATTTCTTAATGTAAGACCGCTGAACTTGCTTACCATCCATGTTTACTAAAATACCATCATGAGCATATGAATTTCTGATAAGCTTAATCATGTGGCAGGGATCTAGAAATACAAATACCTTTGTGGTGGGATCGACCGGATTGGCAAAATAGGGCTGGATGGTAGTAATATCTGGTCCCAGCACTGCACATAGATGATTGGCCATGGATATGTTAACAGTTGATCCATCAAAAGTCAAAGATACAATAGAAGCCCCGCAATCATGAACTTTCAAGATCACCTGTTTGACAAGATTAGCCTTATTAATGGCACACATACCATCAATAAGGAAATATGCATTGGAATTTTCCAGGAGCTATTTATAGCTACAACCATAAATACAAGCGCCTCTTTGGCCACAGGAACCGAATCTACGACGGCACCAATACCAAGATCAAAATAACCAACAAAGTTTTACCCATCCCACTCCACCACTTGCTTATGTGCCATTTCATCACACTTGCAGAACTAGCCTGATGTTTAATTGCATTGAATGCCTCCTCTGTAAAACCTGGTGAACCGTCAACCGTCGAATACCATGTTCTAAGAGTGCTTGGGTGTGGAAGGCAGAATTTCAATGCATCACGTACATAGCTGTATGCTTTGGGTGAATAAAAGCTCAACGTTAAGGCAAATGATTTCAGTGTTTCGCTATAGTGACCTTTGTCAGCCAGACGCTGTTTCTTTTTACAAATCACGGCTTACACTAGAAAAATAATTTTCTAAAACTACCAATCCATTTTCATGTAGAAGATTTTTCTCTTAAAGTTCTGTGAAAACCTCCTTCATAATATTAATAGTGTTTTTTGCCTCTTAATTCGCTTTCTGGATGTCGCTAATGTATTTTGATAGTGCTTTAAGGATTTTTCCTTTTCATCGAGAATGTCGTTATATTTGCGCTTTAACTTACGGGGACTTAACTCACTAGAATAATTATGGTCAATAGAACCATCCTGGTTTCACTTGGTGGATCTTCAGCCTTTGATGTGCTGGAAACATGCACGATTTCTCTCACTGCTGGTAATTTTCTCTCATGTAACACCTGAAATATAACAGACAATCCATTCACACAATGTCAATGATGACAATAAGTCTACTTACTTGCTCATCATAGCATAATGAGACATCAGTAAAACACAACATTTAAATATGACTGCTTTCCTCACGTGAATGATGTTCATATTGTATGCCTTCTGCAGAAATTCCAGACTTTTTCCATAACTAATTTAGCATTTCATCCCTCGGTATGGCTCATTTATTTGTACAAAATGTATCAATTGAAAAATTGATGTGTACATTGTGGCGTGGCTGTCATTTTCATTTTACATTACAACTAGAGAGGAGAGATGAGAAAGAGACATGAGAGCATGTCTTGTGTAACATGCGTTGTTTTCTGACACCCAGTGGACTTGAACCACTACAGCCAATGCCCATTTGGAGAGACGAGCTGCGACTATCAAGCACCTAGTAGATGTAATGCACGCGCTACAAGATATGAGTCCAGTTCAGTCTTCAGATTTCAGTCCAGTTGCAGACCAACAGAATATTTTTGAGATTTTACAACTGTAATGGCAGGCTCGGTTATCGTCTTACCGAGCCAGTCATTCCAGTGGTAAAGTTTCGAAAATACTTAAATTGTGTACATAGATATAATGTATTAAAATAAATCTTAACACATGATTTAATTGCAGATAACTTAATATAATTTTTTTAGTTGTGAAATTTAATTACAGACAATAGTCGCTAATTCGAATTCACGACTAAAAATATTTATCTATATACGGAATGAAAACATCATGATGCCTAAGATTTATTTTGTTCCATTACATCTAGTCACATAATTTGAGCTTCTAAAAGTATCCAATTTAATTTTTTTCAACAATTTTATTTTCAATCATTCTGGTGTGAATATGCACATTACATGTAAATCAGACATTTAAGGCAACAATCCCATCCTAACACATACACGTCAAAGCGGAATATAATTTAAACAAAAACTTGGATTTTATATAAACCCTGTCATTCAATGTGTAGGAAGATTAGTACTTACCTATTAATGCGTAAGAAAAAATAAGCTACCTGTGCTTAGTGTTATGTAGAGTTTGATGCGTCCTGACATATTTTGTTGAAATCAATCAGGTCATTCCTGAGAAGACATTTAAAGTTTCCAATTGTTTTCCTATAGGAGTTTTGGCGGGAAAGAATTCAAGATGGCCACCAAACCCGTAGTCATGTTAGCCCTTAAATTACATTTCCCAGATTTTGGCCTGATCAGTTCAGCGGTTTTGTAGAAATAATTTTTGCGAAAACTCAGCCATCCAGGATGGCCACCAAGCAATCCAACTAATCAGCTTCTTTTGAATAAACTCGCTTCAACTCTTTCCCTAGATCAAGTTTTTTGTATGTTTTTTTAATGTGGAATATGATAGGAAAATGGAATGTTTTTTAAAACAGTGCTGCTACATAGCAGAAACAGTTTTCAGCAGCACTGTCCTAAAATTCACAATTTATCCAGTTATAATATAAAAGCAAACTGAATAATCTTAGAGTAGAATTGCTAAAGTTCAAGCATGGCTTGTAGTCACTAGGGCTTGTAGATTTACTGATCACTATACCTGCTCATCACCTAGTAACTTATCAAAGTTAATGTTAAGCCTCAAAGACAGCTGAAAATCATGAAAGCCTGAAAAAGATTTAACATGTGTTCCTTGGAATTAAATGTCATGTCTGTCCTTACAGTCTATAAACACCACAGCTCCCATCAAATTCATTTGTTATAATAAATAGAGGACTTATTCTGGTTGCAATATGCCATGTTGATGGCACTATAAGAAGCATATATACACCTGTGCAAAAGTTAAGCACCACGCTATTTTTACGCACATGCGAGGGTATATTCATGTGCTATGAAGAAAGCAATAGCATACACATTTATGTACCCATCCATCTTAGTGCAAGAGGTAATAATGCAACTAGAGGAATGCTGATTATGATGGTGGGGAAACACTGTATGTTTTTGTTTGAACTTGAAAACGAGGCCTGAATATGGTTACGTTGACACAACTGACAACTATTGCCCTACAGTTGACACACGTGGCTAGATTGTCATTAATGGTGTCTGAAAACGAAGTTTAACATCTGTGCACGAGTTTGAGACTGTCATTATTAATACCGGGTATATCCACCTTGTGCCTGGATGACGGCCTGGACACGACGTCTCATGCTGGTCACCAACCGACTGATACGCCATTGTGGTATTCGTTGCCATTCAAGATGGAGTGCGTCTGTTAATTCCTGTAGGTTCTGCACAGGAGGATCCCTCCTTCTCACCATGTTTCCCAGAATGTCCCAGATATGCTCAATAGGGTTCATGTCAGGGCTCCTTGCTGGCCATGGTAGGGTTTCGATGGCATTCTGGCGGAGGTATTCATGCACAGCTCTAGCACGATGTGGTCGGGCGTTGTCATCCATGAATATAGGGTGGGTTCCAGGTGCATGATTTACAAAATGAGGGACCACAACTCTATCCAGTATGGAATCTTGATATCTTTGTCCATTTAGTGTTCCAGGTACAGTCAACAGATCCAGCTTACAATCAAATGGGATGCACCCCCATATCATAACGGAAGCTCCACCAAATGGAACTTCTTCCATGATGTTACGTTGGTCGTACGCCGTGCGTCTGGACCTCCATACACGAGTTCGACCATCTGTGGCATGAAGCAGGAACCGACTTTCATCGGACCAGTGTACCCGTCTCCAGGATCTCATGTTCCAGTGTCTTCTTTCGTTGCACCACCTCAGACGCTCCTCTTTGTGGTGTGCAGTGAGGAGAGGACGTCTGACAGGTCTCCTAGCTTTCATGCCAGCAGCATACAGTCTCCTTTTGACGGTAGACATTGACACTCTATTGCGCGTTTCCCATTGCTGGCTGAGCACTCTGCTGTTGGTGAATGGAGATCTCCTAACAAGGCGTACTAGAGCTCGATCATCACGGGCAGTAGTCTTCTTCGGTCTTCCAGATCTAGGCCTGTCCTTCACCTCGTTAGTTTGCCCATGTTTTGCAATCAAACGACTGATTACAGTATGGTTAATGTTCAGCTGTCTGCCACTCTCTCTGCATGACATACCAGTGGTATGCATGCCTATGAGTTGCCATTTCACACGATCACTTAACCTTCGTCTTGCCATAGCGGTTCACAATCAAGAGCTAATTCTCTCTGTACAAATAAACCACGGTCATGAACACAAAATTCCTAATCTTGTCGCCTAAATCTGTATGTAATGTTCTACACCTCAAACTGGACTTTTACATAACTGAACACGTGTGCTGTTTCCCGCGACGCACGGACATCAAGCGGCGTGAAGTCATGCATGCATGTACATTTTGTACTTGGAATTATGTCAGCTAACGCGGGGACAAAAAGTATGGCAGCCTAGTTGTACCATCATGTTTCTACGTTCTATTGTTTTTGCTGGTGCTTAACTTTTGCACAGGTGTATATATAAAAGATGCCCGAATGCTAATATCCGTATCGAGTTCAGCAAGCACTTGACCATTAAATTAATCATCTCCTTAAAGATAACATTAAGTTTTGTAGCGAGTGCACACACAGAACTCGAGGTAAGGATCAGTGTTTCTCATGGCATCTAAATTTTTTAGGTTTCAGTGACCACATCCGTAATTTAGGGGTCTTAAACTGCAATCTGGATTTCCCGTGCTTTCTTATTCATGCTAAAATTGCCATAAATGGGATGGACTAGCATCATAGGCAACCATATATGCAAATTTAATATCATCAAATTGTCAATATTGTCATAGAAAACGTCCATATGCAGACCAAGAGATTAATCATTATTTTTTGAAAGTTTATAAATGGAATGTCTGGTTAGATGTTGTCGAGCCAACCACTACTGTGTGACAAACTTTCAATATAAAAAATAGCCTTGTTTTCGTGTGCAAATGGACAACTCTGAAGGCCAGTACATTACAGAGGTAGTTTTGGCTTGAGTGTTAAAGGGTTAATGTAAATGCAAAAAACGTAACGACTAAAGACCCAGGTTTTGTATCAAGGTCACAGTGGCCTAGACCGAACTACTTAACTCTCACAGTGATTCCTGACTGTACACACATGCACGCATTCATTGATAGTTCCGATGTAAGCTTAACCAATCCCGAAATAAAAGCCAAACCAGTCCTAAACGTGAAACTTAACGGAAATAGGAAAAGTGATACCTATGCTTCGCTTCTGCTTCAAAGGTGTGACAAAAAGTATCAACAAAACGTTGCGAAATAATACAAGTTGTATGTATTCATTGAATTATTAAGGGGTCAAACCTGTTTAAGATGAGCTGGAAAGTCAAACAGAGTCTTCTACATTCCCTAGCTCCGCCTTCAAAGCATGCAGATGTGAAATGCTGGCTGCAAATCTGTTGGTATTTCAATGGTCTCCAATTCTCTTCTCATCTGTGTCAGCCATCTTTTGAGCAGTTTTGTTGGTCGTCTCAAGAGCCATCCCTAGGTAAATGGACCCTGAAAATTGGTTGGTAGATTAGATTATTTATCAAACAAATTGAATAAAAGAATTTAACCACTGCCGTGACTATTCATGGCCATGTTGGCATCGTTCCCCTGTCCACACCTCACCCCCACACCCACACCCCACCCCACCAACTGTATCATGGAGGTTTCTGCCAAAATTGTTTTATAGCTCTTTGGTGTTATTTTGGCGGGGACGCCCCACTAGTCCAACAGCCCAGTAGTCCGACAATACAATAGTCCGACAATTTTACACACTAGTTCGACAACCGATTAGTCCGACAGTCCAATAATTCGACAAATTTACTCACTAGTCCAATAGCTCACTAGTCCGACATCCCAATAGTCCGGTAATTATACCCAGTAGTCAGACAGCCCAACAGTCCGACAAACAGACAATTTACAAATCCAGTAATCCGACAACCCAGTAGTCCGACAATAGTAATTTTATCAGACGGTGCAATTGTCTTAAAACCGTGCAGATGTTGAAGTAGGATAAGAATGGCACGTCGTCATCGGAAATACCTAAATGTTTTATATTATAGACCTATATATTACTGCAGCCTTTATCAAACAAAGCAGTCTTGGACACTATACAAATGAGTGAAGGGCATGCAAACAGCAATAACAGCATTTGATCCGATCATGATTTGTTTTTATCGGGATGGGTAAATGGATGGATAGATGGATGGAGGGTTTGGGTTGGAGCAAGGGCGGACTACAGCTTACAACAAGAGCAATCGGAGATTTCAGACCCTCGCCCCCTCCCTCCACACCCCCCCCCCTCAATTTTGTGGTTAGATTGTAAGAAGTGTTTTTGAATTATCCAGATTTTTGTTAGATTTCTCTGATTTTTACAGAACACGCCAAAAGTTGTAGAATCCTAGTGTATGGTCTCACATTTTGTTGCGTTAAGATTTGAGCAAAATCGTATCAGTAATTTTCGAGATATGTATCTATCCAGAATTTGATCTGATATGCCTCCGGGATTTTTATCCGGATCACGGCCAAAGTCTGGGAATCCTGCTGCACGGCAATGTCCTTCCTCGTGTTAAAGATGAGCCGAACCGGACCAGCAGTTTTTTTATACAGATGCGGACTGACACACACACGCGCGCGCACGCACACACGCACTCACACGCGCGCGCACACACACGCACGCACGCACACACACGTACACACACACACACACACACACACACACACACACACACGCACGCGCCAAGGAGTGGTGTGGTTATCATGCTTGGGCAGAAATAGAGACAACTAATATTTTGTGTGGATCGTTTCAAACAATTAAAGATGCAGGTGTCAGATGGTCGGTTATCGAGAAATAAATATAAAGATTATTTTAAGATTTCGAAAACGGGAAACAACATCCTAAATTGAATAATTTTCCGCCATTATCATTCCACCCTCCCAATTATAACATAAACAAGAGGCCCAAGGGGCCTGTGTTGCTCACCTGGAGCACTGTGCATTTTTGTTAAAATTGTTGGTGGGTGGTTTAGGAGTAGTCTTTTAAACGAGTTTGTGGACATTTTTGCAAGTCCAATATGGCCGCCAAACACGCTACATTTTGATTGGTCCATTCTGCCATGTTTCTGACTAAGCTCCTTCCCTTGAACAAACTTTAATGGCACTCAGTGCTTAATCATATCTCCCAAATTTCGGCCCAATCCGCTCAGTGGTTCTGGAGTTGTTTTGGCAAAAACTAGGTCATCCAAGATGGCCGCCAATCCATTTGGCTAATCAAGTTCCCTTGAACAAACTTGGTGTAGCTCTTGTCCTAGATGATATTTCATGCGTTTTGAATTGATCCCCCAAACGAGTTTGGAGAAGATCTTTAAAGACATTTCTAAAAATCGACCAAAATCTTGCCACGAAAATACATTTTAAATTTCCCATTGCTTGAGTATGGGAGATTTTGGCGGGTAAATGATCCAAGATGGTCGCTAAACCATTTATCCGACAGTCTCGAACATGGCAATTTTGAAATCACAATACGCACAAACATAGACAAAACCAATTTCGGCCTCAAAATCAATCAAATAAAAAAAACCCCAATATGGCCGCCAAACACTCTATATATTGATAGGCCCATAGTGGCCAGCTTTTTTTGATGGATCACCTTCTCTTGAACAAATTTTAATGACCCTTAGTCCCTAATCATATATCACAAATTTCCGGGAAGTTCTGGGGAAGAAATTGTTTTTGCGAAAACGAGGGCATCCAAGATGGCCGCTGAACCATTTGGTCAATCAAGTTCCGTTGAACAAACTTGAGTGAGCTCTTGCCCCAGATCATATTACATGAGGTTTGAATTGATCCCTCAAACGGTTTTGAAGAAGATTTTTAAAGACATTTTAAAAAATCGGCCGAAATCCAAGATGGCCACCGGCCAAATTGGCCGATCGGCTTCGTTTGAACAAAATGAAATCTCTATGCCATAGGGATGCTTCCTGCCAAATATAATTCAAATCAGTCCAGTAGTTCTCGAGAAGACATTTTAAATTTCCCATTGCTTTAGTATGGGAGCTTTTGGCGGGAAAATTATCTAAGATGGCTGCCAAACCGTTTATCCAACAGTTTCGAAAATTGCAAATTTGAGATCAAAATACCCAAAAACCTATATAAAACCAATTTCGGCCTCAAAATCCATCAAATAAAAAAAATCCAATATGGCCGCCAAACTTCCTATATATTTATTAGCCGACGGCGGCCATGTTTTTTGACCGATCAACTTCTCTTGAACAAACTTTACTGGCCCTTAGTCTCTAATACTATCTGCAAAATTTCGGCCTGATCCCTTTAGCGGTTCTGGAGAAGAAGTTATTTTCATTAAAACTAGGTCACCCAAAGTGGCCGTCGAACCATTTGACCAATTAAGTTCCGTTGAACAAACTTGGTTGAGCTCTCGCCCTAGATCAAATTTCATGAAGGTTCCTTTAATTCCTCAAGCGGTTTCGGAGAAGATTTTTAAAGACGTTTCTAAAAATTCGGCCAAAATCCAAGATGGTCGCCGACCTAATTGGCCGATCGGCTTCATTTGAACAAACTTGGATCTCTATGCCCTAAGGATGCTTCGTGCCAAACATAATTGAAATTGGCCCATCGTTTCTTGAGAAGTCTTAAAGAAAAAGTTGATGGACGGATGACGGACACACGACGGACGTTCGACACGACATAAGCTCACTTGGCTTTTCAGGCCAGGCGAGCTAAAAATCGTCATCATCATCATCGTCATCATTATCATTATCATCACTACCAGCGCCAGGACTGCCACCACTACCACCATCCTCCTCCTCTTCCTCACCCTCTTCTTCCACCTCTCCATCATCATCATCATCATCATCATCATCATCATCATCCACAGCACCATCATCATCATCATCATCTCGCCATCATTTCCGCCACTACCACCACCACTACCACCACAATCACAACTACCCGCACCACTACCGCGAACAATACAACCACCACCACCGCCGCCATCACCACCACCATGACCGCCGCCTCCACCACCACCACCACCACCACCACCACCACCACGACCACCACCAACAACAACAACCGCCACCACCACCAACACACACAGCCACCACCACCAAGAGAATCACCGCTAACATCGTCAGCGTCACCGCCAGCAGAAGTAGCAGCAGCGGCAACAGCAAGTAGTAGTAGTAGTAGTAGTAGTAGTAGTAGTAGTAGTAGTAGTAGTAGTAGTAGTAGTAGTAGTAGTAGTCATCGGACAAGTTTTAATTGCGATTCCTCAGCAGGTATACATCTACCTGTCAGTCAGTCTGTCTGTCTGTCGGTTGGTCGACCTGTCAAATTTGTGACATTTTACCAAGGCTGCATATGTCGCATCTATACCGCCTTTGCATTTGAAAGCCTGTAGCTTAGTAGATACTCATTATATCGGCTATTAACTAGCTTATGGGCATAACCTAAAACATTTCCCAACGTTTGTTTTAAGCTTTTCTAGGAGCATATTATTAGCTCAGCTGACCTGAAATATTATGGCATGGCGACCGCCCATCTAACGTTCTTCGTCCATCCGTCGGTAGGCTTTAACATATCAAACGAGAATTTTGATTGATCAATTTTTTGGGTGGTCATGTTTGATTTTCCGACAATTTCCCGGAGCTCTTAAAACGTACCTCCTAAATCGCGAGTTTGTATTGCTGTAGGCTCTATAACAGGAAATCCTTAAAAACATATCGCCTCCTAAAACACTCCACACATTTTAATCAGATTTTGGCTGAAGGATCTTATTGCGGTAGGATCTATATTAATAATTTTGATTGATCGATGTTTTTTTGATTTTCCCAAAAGTTTTCCTTTAAATAAAATAAAATACTACGCCTCCTTTATCTATCCCCTAATTTCAATGAGACTTGTGTGTAACGATCATAGTGTGGTATATTTCAATCAACACCCCTAAAGAGAAATTGGATTGCTCAATTTATTTCGCGACCATCTTGGATTTCCAAATATGTCCTGGAAATTGCTTAAATATTACTCCTAAAATAGGAGTATAATAGGCACAATATGTACTTTGAAAATTACCGTAGGCTAAATTTTTATTCCTGGCCATAACTGTTGAATTTCTTAGAATTCTAGAGTGTTTTGTAGAACCTGTCTTTTCTAGTTTGAAATGTCGATATAGGCCCCTTGGCCATCTTGTTAGAAGTTATTTATTATTGGCGAAGATTAGAAGTTTTGCCAATATATCGATGGGTCCCATTATGCCGTCTGTCTGTCTGTCTGTCTGTTTGTTTGTAAGAGTCTAATCTCGATTAAGTTTATATCTCCAGATCGGTTCACCCGAGTAGGACTAAACTTGGACACACGCTTCCTTATATCAGGTGTATGGAGCACAATGAGGTCAAGGTTCAAGGTCACTGTGACTTTGGTATAAAACTCAATTTTTTTTATGTTCAGGTTTTTGCTTTAGCTCAACATATTGTCTTATATTTCCGGATTGGTTCACTCTACTTGAATTTAACTTGGGAACATGGTTACCTATGTCAAGTGGAATGCTATTGAGGTCAGAGGTCACAGACATTGTAATATTTGTATAAAATTCAGACTTTAACAGCTTGGTTCTGCTTTTTTCTTTTTTCCCCATATTTTTGGCTAAGGAATCAGCAGCGCATCTGGCCTTTGTTTCAGAATTGGCAAAAAATTGGAACTAAGCATCGTCATATAGTTACCTCAACCCGCAGGAACATCACAGTCATTCAGACTTTTGAGGTCAAAGTCATTGTGATCTTGATACAAAGCTAGATTTGAATTTCGAAGAACACGATGGCAAGATTTTAGCCAATATCCCGTCGGTGTAATACTGATGTCTTGGTTTTTTAAAATCATTTTCAATACGTTGATCCGTCCATCTTCCATAACTTATTTTCTTTGAGTATATTAACGAAACTTCATCTCCGTATGTTGACTATGAGATTTGGAAGAAACCTATTATTTCTTTGGTCAGTCCGCCTATTCTTTAGTATAACATAACGTACAATAAATAACATTAGCCCTAGATATTTTGTGTGCGGGCGTTAGTGAGTGCGTGCATGCGTGCGTGCGTACGTATACATTTGTCCGTGTGTGCGCATGAACACGCACCATTATTATGCACTGCATTGCATACCCTGTCACAGTAATAGGCCTAGTCCGGATCAGTTGAACCACTTTATCGACTATTAAATTTCTATTGTCGGACTGTTGGGCTATCGGGCTACTGGGTTGTCGGACTACTAGGCTGTCGGACTGTTGGGCTATCGGACTACTGGGTTGTCGGACTACTAGGCTGTCGGACTACTGAGTTGTCGGCCTACTGACGTTAACCCTGTTTAGGCAACAATACTAATTATAACCAGTAATGTGGTTGCAATGCAACCATGAAGATGGACCTTACGATTTTGCAATGAACTATAAAGCTTGCAATGAACTACGAATCTTGACTTCAAACATAAAATAAATATAGAAGACTTATCAATACCCTTATCAACCGGAGGACAAGGGTGTGTAATGATCACATGGGCATTTGAACCATTTTCATTTAGGCTAAATGCGGGTAGACATGATGGATGATTTTCGAAAAATCAAAGATGCCCACCAAAGAAATTGAACAATCAAAATTCTCGTTTGATATGTTGATAAGATCATTCCACCCAAGTTTCGTTGAAATCGGGCCACTCAATCAATCAAGGAGTTTTCAATGGTTCTTGAAAATTAAAAAAAAATCCAAATGGTCACCCAAAAAATCAACCAACCAAGATTATGAATATTTCTTCTACAGCCTACCGCTATAGAATGCTTCCAGCCAAATTTGGATAGAATCGACTAAGCAGTTATTGAGATGCATTTTTACAATTTCCGGTACATTTATCAAAAAATTTGATTTTCATAAAAAAATCCACCTGTTACAATACAGATGTTCTGGAGCCTACCACGATAGGGTATGTCCAGCCAACTAGGGTTGAAATCTGTCAAGCTATTAATGATGAATAGCGCTTTGACAATTTCCGGTAAATTTTTCATAAAATCTAAGAATTTCAGCACAAAAATTGAACAATCTAAATTCTGCATACACATTCTGAAGCCCGGTTAATGAGGAGTAGCGTTTGTAAACAAAGGTAGACGGACGGACGACGAATGACAGATGGTCGACATGCGTATCAGTGACCATGACTTTTGACCCTTTGCCCCCAATATCATTGTGTGATGCCGTATTATAAGGAGGCAGATGTCCCAGTTTGGGTCCAGTATGAGTAACCAAATATGAGATAGGGACCTATAAATAGAAAAGTTGAGCTAAACGGAAAAATGTTAAAGTTGAAAAAACCCCAGATTTCTCCCAAGATCAGTGACATTGACCTTTAACCTTCTGACCTCAAGATCAGTGTGATGGCGTGTCATTATAAGGAAGCGTGTGCCCAAGTTTGGGTTCAGTATAATTAATCAAACATGAGATATCAAAAGAAAAGTTGAGCTCGTAAAGTTGAGCTAAAAATTCACAAAATAAAATAATTTTACAGCAAACGGAAGCTTCATATTTCACACCAGAGCTGCATTCTCCGTCTCAGTGCATTTGGATTTCATTTCAAAGATTTTCTGAGGGACGACCCCAGTCCCAGCTCCCACACCCCTACTAATTCTTTGTCCATGGCCTCCACAACTCTAAATACGGCTTCATTATCTAATATAAAACTTTATTTGTGGGCTAATGTTTTGCTAATTCCGTTTATAAACATGACCCAGATCAGGCACTTATCAACAAAACTAGTACGCACCTCGGCCCCACCCCGCCATACTGTGGATGGTCATGTGTACAAACGTTAAAATCCTGTCTTATTATTGTACACCTAAACCTGCGTATATAACGTCCACAATATACATGTAGGCCATAAAAACGGCCAAAAGGAATTTATTAAAACAAGTTCCTTGCTAAATAGCTTTAGGGATCAAAAGATGGTAGGTTTTTTTTTTAGCGTTATGCCCATCCGTCTTAAAGAGCCACACTCCTTTGACGCCAACCCACCCACCCCCTACTAAAACAGGTGGTCGCTATAGAGAGGTCTGACCGCATTTTACTTCACACCTCCCCCACCCCCTACTAACCGACGCCTATGAAGTGTCTTGTATGATTGCTGTAACGTCCCGCGGTCATCAAGTATGCTGATGCAACGAATAATAATAATAATAATACGGTACTCGCCGCGTGTATTACATTTGTTCTTACTCTTCTGAATAATCGGCGTCGGATCGGCATCGACTGTCGCCACTGTCACAGGCGTTGCTACGCTGTTGTGCCTTGTAACAGACACAGCTCCAAACCCCATCGCTGGCAACTGATCTATTTAGCAGAGACACAGTATGGTTTAACAATTGTACTGCGTCATTGAGTGTATTTGTGTTTGTATTTGTCGCCATATGTTGTTGTTGTTGTTGTTCGTATATCCCTCCTCTTGATAGGAGCACCCACATGTGTGGTTACGTAAACTACAGTTTGATTTATGAACATTATATAATTGTAATTTTAGTCCGCAATTATAGATAAGCTAAGTATGTTGTCCGCATACGTTTCGATAATAATAACACAAACACTGTTCAGCACCAGAGTGCATGGACAATTATATATAAATACAATTCTGATTCAGGATATCAATTAACAGCAGTTACTGTTGATTAATGTTGTTGTGGAAGCTGGTTAAAGAGGAAGCTTCTACCGCAATGCAGGTTGTAACATAGTTTTCTAGTTATACATTCCAATTCACATAATAATGAGAAGTTGTTAGGTAGTAATCCAGCCCTGACTAGACTTGTACAGTCGATAATAAGTTTTACGAGGTGATCGTCTATGCTGGAGATATATTTCCAGGAATTCTCGCCAAGGTGGTAGATGATGGTTTTCTTGAGCAGTGATAAATATTGATTTCTATACTGATGTGGTGCACCACATTGTAGCAAGAAGTGTTGATAATCTTCAGAACTCAACTGACAGAGACGGCATGTGGGGTTCACAATGTTTTGGTTGAATTTACTTAGTGTTGCTTGTACTAGGTATGTTCCTGTGATGAGCCTGGCTTTAATGACACTACGTTTTACATCCTTGTTGTCATTGTCTACAGTGTGCACGGATATATGGCATTTCCCAATACAAAAGTCTTTAGTGTTACAGTTTTTAAGTGTACTTTTGGTTTCACACGCAAACTGTAAGTCCTCGTTCCATTGGCTGTCCACGGCAGATTTTACTACTGATTTCCATTTTAACTTAGTGGGTAAATTCAGAATAAGCTCTTGGATGTTTGCTAAGTTGTATCTCTCTAGCAAATTCTTAATATAAATAAACCAACTGCCCGATTTTGGAGTCTCAAACGCCAACTGTCTTACTAGTATGTGGTTAAGTGGCTTGTATTGGCATGCCAGGATGTTCCTCAAAAGTGTTAGCTGACGTATGTGTAGCTCTGCAGTGATTGGTCTAGCGCCAGGTAGAAGGAGTACAGCACATTTCGCGGTCCTCGTTGGAAGGGCTTGTATCTTCCTAAGTATGTCAATAAAGAAGCTTTCTAGTTGATCAAGTTCTTGTTTTTGTAGTACAAGGATCTCTAGTCCATAGAGTAGTCGAGGGATGACATAAAGCTGGATGATACGGTATGCAATTTTTGTTGATATACCATTCGAGCCATGCAAACCTGTGCCAGTGAGACTATAGAGTGTGCGTCTAGCACAAGATATACGCTCTTGAACATTGATCTTCGTTTCTTGTTTTGTAGTTCGAGAGTTGCTGTTGTAGAGACAGATATTTCTAATTCGCCAAGACACCATTTAGGCAAGTGCGGAACAGATTTTGTGCGTACTGAATTGTGCAGTATTGTAGACTTTTCTGGATGTATTAGGCATCGCTCACGAGTTGAGTAACGATATACAATATCAAGCATACATTGCAGTCAAATTCTGAGTTGCTCATTAGGGTGAGATCGTCAGCAACTGTTGGGCATCCTGTATACTGAGTTCCCATGAATGTTCCTAGTTGTGAATATTCTAATTGCTGCAGCAGGTTGTTAATGCAAACTTTGTACAACCCAGTGGAGAGGATGCCCCCTTGTCGGACACCTTGCAGTATCGGGAATGAGTTGCTTAGAGAACCTCCCCACTTCACTTTCGCAGTAAGATCCCTGTAGAGCAGATCAGTAATTTGCAGTAAGTGTAGATTTATACCTTCGTCATACAGCTTACACTTTAAGGATGCTTGATCCACCACATCAAATGCCTTCTGAGTGTCTAGGAAGGAGGTATACAGCGGGACATGTAGATCTTTGCATTCTGTAGTAGTTTCTGAGAGTATTAAACCAGCCATAAGTGGCGAAAGGCCTCTAGTAAATCCAAACTGCAGAGATGATTGATTGCATGGTAACGACTCTTCAATTTTGTCAAGGATGACATGCTCAAAGATTTTCCCCAGTAGAGATGTTACAGTGATACCGCTGTAATTACTCAGATTTGAGGGGTCCTTTTCTTTCTTATATACTGGAGTAATAATTCCCCGTTTGAAGATGTCTGGAATTTTGTTTCAACTCAAAGATGTAGTTGAACAACTTGGCCAGTAGTGGTATAATTGACTGTCCTGCATGAATAAAGTGCTCTGCATTGAGGCCAAATTCATCTGCAGATTTGCCAGTGTGGAGCTTTGAAATCGTTTCATAGATTTCGGTAGGTGTTACTGTAGGAAGTATTTCTTGATTCTGGGCATATGTACATTGGATCAAATAAAGGTCGATCTTAACTCGTGCATGGTAATCATTATCAAAGTTTACATGTTGGGAAGGTTTTGCTAGGTCTTCATAGAAGGCTGCAAGTCCATTCCATTGCTTCACCATATCTGTAGTGGGAACTCCATTGCCAACTAAAGAGTCAGTATCACTACGCCTTGTCTTTGTTCGATTAATAAGCCTGTAGAAATTTGCAGAACCATACTCGACCATTACTCGGTTGTACAGTGATTTTCGCTCTACCGCGACTTCAGTACGCTGTTGGGAGCGGAGCTGTCGTTTCAATATTTTACACTGCATAGAAGTAGGATGATCTGGTCCGGGTTTACCTGCCTCAATCCAGTTTTTGTGTAAGTGCTTACCCTGGATGAATATGTCCCTTACCATTGGAGATGCCTTCCATTTCGGGCCACACATTACCAATTGTCTGGATGGGACTGTAGTGCTGGCTGCACACTTGAGAGCATTTTGAATATTGTCTACAAATGTGTCAATGTTACAGTCTTCCCTACCTGCAGGTATGACACTCAGCTTTCTTGCTAGAGTTGACTGGTACTCATCTTTATCCATGTTTGTCCAAATTAGTTTGTAAATTGATCGTTTGTTCTTTGCAGCAGAGAGTTTTGTGACACTTCTGACAGGGATACAACAGGAGACCGGTACATGTGTAGAGGTATCGATACAGTGCATGCTGGCAATGGACAAGTTCAGTATATTTGTAGGATTATGGTAGAAGAAGTAGTCGATTTGTGAGGAGCTTTTCCCGTGGATGTATGTTGGTGTAGTCGGCATATACGGTACTGTCACAAAGTTTAGATCCTTTAGAATGTTGTTAAGTAGTTTATCTGTTTTATTGCCTCTCGGTAGAATGGTAGCATTCATGTCTCCACACCAGATAATGCTATGGGTGGGGCGATATGATTCCACGATGGTATATATGCGATCTAAGCATTCAGAGTATTTGTCCGCAGAGTCTGAGTACCCAGATGTAGGCATGTACGTATTAATGAGTAATTATGGCATAGGCTCAGAATTAATTTCGAGAAGACATCTACGACGTTCGAATTTGCATGTTGGAGTGTTTGTATCTACAGACTTCGTGTTGTAGTAGAATTTGGGTAGATATTTCTGAATGTCGCCACTTTCAAACTCCCACAGCCAATGTTCTTGTAGGCATAGTATATCTGTATTTTTCGAAATATCTTGTACATATGGTAGATTACCCTTGATTCCTTCTACATTGAATGTAGTCAATCTTAGCAATTGATGGTCTATCTTCTGTTGAGCATTAACGGCGACATGGATCTGGTGGTTGATGTTTACTTCCTTGCTTGGTAATGTATTTTTTCGGGGGGTCGGGTGTGGAGACCAGTTGCCCATAAAAAAGGCTGTGTTGGCTGATGAGCAGTTTGTGTGGCTTGAGCTGAAGAATCATGTGCATCAGCAAGTTTATTATCTAAACTGTTAGATCTTCTTAATACATTGGTTGAATTATCCTTTTTGTTGTTAATATGCAGGTTGGTAATGTCTGCTATTTTGGTCTGTATTGAGCCAGTCATCGATAACTGTTGCAGATAGTTATCACCATGTGAAGATTTGGAATGCTTGGAGTCGCTAGGTAACAATTTGCTTTCGGATGGAGTTATTTGTGCATTTACCATACTGCTTGAGTCTTTATGTAGTGTTTTCACTGCCTTTGCCTTGGTTTGTGACTGAATCTGTCTTTTATGTGAGTTGGCCGGTGGTATCTTACTCTGATCTGTACATGCCTTCTGCTGGTAATTGCTGCAATATAATGAGAATGTACGTTGCTCGGACATCTGGTGTTGTGTGGGCTCGCGTCGCACAGGCATGGTATGATGATGATAAGATTCATGGCGCACAGGCATATCATGATTATGAGAAGATCTATGGCGCACAGGCCTTTCATTATGTTGTGAGAATTCACGATGCACAAGAATGTCATGATGTTTTAAGGATTTGCGGTGCTGAGGCATGTTATGATATTGTGAGAATTCACGTTGCGCAGGAATGTCATGATGTTGTGACTGCTTACGGTGTAGAGGCATGTCATGGTATTGTGATAACTCATGATGCCCATGCATGCTATGATGTTTTAAGGATTCACGGTGCACATGCATATCATGATGTTGTGATGACTCATGGCATACAGGCACGTTATGGCGTTGAAATGATTCAAGGCCCAGAGGCATATTATGATGTTGTAATGATTCATGCCACACAGGCATCTCATGATGTTTTAATGATTCAAAACACACAGGTATATCATGATGATGTGATGATTCATGGCACACGGGAATATTATGATGTTGTGATGATCTATGGTGCACAGGCATATATTGATGTTTTGATGATTCACGATGCACAGGCATGTCATGATGTAGATAGGATTCATGGCGCACAGGCATGTCATGATGTTGTGATGATTCACGACGCACAGGCATGTCATGATGTAGGTAGGTTTCACGGCACACGGGCATGTTATGATGTTGCATGGATTTAAATTGCACATACATGTCTGGATGTTCTGAGAATTCATGGCGCAAGGGCATTTCATGATGTTGTGATGATTCACAGTGCACAGACATGTCATAATGTTGTGACTGAACATCGTGACAGCTCGGTGGTCGAGTAGACAGATTTGGAAGAGTGTTATAAGATGGTGGCTGGGCTTGAAGATAGTTTGGCAGTAGCGATGGCACAGATTGTTGTTGCGACACATAATGATGGTCTGATTGTACAGATGATGGAAATGGCCCTTGATATGTCTGTTGACCAGCGAGTTGGTAGATTGGTTGAGGTTGCAGTATTGGCTGAGGCTGTGTCTGTACAGGCTGCTGTTGCAACATTTGGCTCATTGGCGAAGCTGTAATATTGAGTTTGTTCTCTATTTGGTTTAGTTTATTTATTATGAAATTTGTTTCATTGGTGCTTTGAATTAGTTTATGATGTTCCAAGATAAGATCTATGCGTTTTTCTAGGAGGTCAAAACGGTTGTAAATGCCAGAGAGATCAGTGGTATATGACTGTGGATTGAAATTAGGGCAGTTTCTCGTTTCAGCAGTGACCTGTAGCAGTGAGATTGGTCTGTTCTGATCCTTTATTTTTTGCTCTAAAGTTCATATAAACACCTTAAATTGTGACAGCTGGTTTTCGTAACTAGTAGAATTGTTCTTTCCACTACGCGGGTTTGAAGAGGTATGTCGTGTTCTTGGCGCATCACTGTTAACAGATCGTGGTTCTTTGTTATGAGACTGTATCACCTGGGATAAAGGTTGATGTGGCAGACTAGGATTGGTGGTCACGTGAGCTGCTTCAGTGGAGATTAATTGAGCTTCCTCAATAGAGGTCAACTTGTCTGATGCTATTTGACTTTGAGGAACCGATTGGTGCACTACAGCATCCGATGTATTATCTGTATTTACTGAATTATCTACTTTGACATGGTAATCCTCTACAGCAGCTTCTTGCGATGCAGTCATAATAGGGAACGGTGCGATAGAAACACTCGTGTCATACAGTAAGTTGTTGGTGCATAAGCTACAGGTAAATGGAACTTCATCCATGATCTGGTTAACTCTGGTTTTGTTTAGCCCTGCACATGAATAATGTAGCCACATTGAGCAATTGTCACATTGGATAGTTTCCAGTTCTGATGGCTTGGTGCACACTGGGCATGTGTACATGTCTGTTGCTGCGTAATTGGTTTCAGACGATGATGATGGATGATGTAGGCCTACCACTGCTGTGTATGAGGTGCCATGCTGTTCTTTCTTGGTAGCAGTATTTATCTGATTAACTGCTGACTGAATTGCGGTTTTGAATTCTCTGTTAAGAATGGTTATTTGATTTCCAGCAGACCTTAGTTTCCTCAGAATCGGATCAAAGATTTCCTCAACAAAATAGTCTACCTCTTTACCATTTGCTAGAATTTTCGATGTGGAATTATAAAGGCTAACTGTACATTTTGCACTTTTCTTTCCACGCGAGCTCTTCGCCCTGGTCATATATATTGTCTGATATACTTGAGAGTTGCTGGTATCAACTGTGTCTTTTGTGATAGCAGAAAGTGATGTAGTCTTATCTTTTGATAGTCTATCGATGCAACAAACAATTTCCTTCTTAATCATTTCGTATGATGCTGCACTACATTCCACTAGGAAATTTTTGCCAGGCTTCATCAAGTGTTCAGCTGAGGTCTTGTCACACGCATTTAATTTCTTCTCAAGTGCTTTTGGTCTTTTTAATGTGTAGTTTGTCATTTTTATTGTGTGCTTATTATTTGATGTAGATGTTACTGATGCAGGCTGTAAAGCAGCTGTCCGGTCTGCTAATCTAGTGGAAGTCCGTGTTGGTGCTATAGCCATGTTTGACTGCATTTATCATTGATTCTCACGGAACGTAGGGCTGATTATCCTTGCTAGCTCTTTGTTCAGGCAAAGGTTTACTCAAGATCAAGCCTTTGTGTACATAATTGTAACGGCGTTGTAACGCTCGATAGTGAAGAGTTATCTTCCCTTGGATAGAGACGAGTGGCGCCCTCTGTTTGTTTGACTAAAAAGCTTATTCGACTTTAGCCGTCATTTGGCGTAGTTGTCTGTTCTGTTTGCCATTGATGTCTGTTCTGTTTGCCATTGATGTATGTTCTGTGTGCCATTGATGTATGTTCTGTTTGTCATTGATGTATGTTCTGTTTGTCATTGATGTCTGTTCTGTTTTCCATTGATGTATGTTCTGTTTGTCATTGATGTCTGTTCTGTTTGCCATTGATGTCTGTTCTGTTTGTCATTGATGTATGTTCTGTTTGCTGTAGTTGTCTGTTTTATTTATCATTGGTGTCTGTTCTGTTTGTTGTAGTTGTCTGTTCTGTTTGTCGTAGTTGGCTGTTCTCTTTGTCGTAGTTGTCTGTTCTGTTTGTCGTAGTTGTCTGTTCTGTTTGTCGAAGTTGTCTGTTCTGTTTGTCGTAGTTGTCTGTTCTGCTTGACAATAATCTATTCTGTTTGCCAATAGCCTGTTCTGTTTGACATATTAGTCTGTTCTGTTTAATAATAGCCTGTTCTGTTTAACAATAGTCTGTTCTGTTTGACAATAGCCTGTTCTGTTTGACACATTAGTCTGTTCTGTTTGGCATTAGTCTGTTCTGTTTGACGGCGTTGCCTGGATTGTTTGGCATTTCTTTCTGGTTCATTTGGAATTAACCTGTTCCGTTTGAGTTTTGTATTTTTGGCGGTGATGGCCTTCCATAGATGGCAATAGAATTAATAACTAGAATGCACTCGACGGAGATGCTGACTCACGGCTATGCACGCTGTCTTATCAATGCACTTAGTGACCCCCGTGATCTAGATAGTGAATCGGTTGCCCTCAAGCTGAAAGTAATAATAAACTGTCAAATGTGAACATGTGTGCTAAATCTGGTGATACTGCCTTCTTGCAATCCTCCAGAATTATGGTCAAAATGTGTATTCCGGTATGCACTTCATGACCCGGTGACCTAGCTATCGAATGTCTTGTCCTGAAACCATATATATTCTGGACACGTATGATGGATGTGTCAAATTTGGTGATTCTGACTTGATGCATTTTGTGACCATGTGGCTTAGATATTAACCCGTTTGTTTGATTGTCTTATTAGGGCCCCGCACGGGAAAGTGCGAACTCCTTATAGTAATCGCTGTGTCTCTCCGTCTGTCTGTCCGTGTGCCTATTTGTTCATCCGTCCGTCTTTCCGTCCACAATATCTCGTAAACAGCATATCATATAGAACCGCTTCAGGTAATTTAATGAAACTTGGTGCACGCCTGAGTTATGATACGCAGGTGTGCCTTTCGAAGAATTCACTTTTATAGGTTCAATATTTTGGGTGAAAATGGGCTTTTTATTTTTTCTTAAATCTAAATTTTTGTCAATTTCCTCGTAAACACCATATCATACAGAATCGTTTAAAATAATTTAATGAAGCTTAGCACATGTCTTTTTTATAATGTGTAGATGTGCCTTTTGAAGGATTCACCTTTATAGGTCGAAGATTTTGGGTGAAAATGGGGGTTTTAATGCAGAAACACACGATTTTCAAAATTTTCTCGTAAGCACACTATCATACACAATCGCTTAAAATAATTTGATGAAACTTGCTATGTGCCTCAGTTATAATACGTGGATGTGCCTTATAGGGCCAAGATTTTGGGTGAAAATGGACTTTTTAATGCAAAACATACAATTTTTTTTATCAATTTTCTTGGATTTTTTTAATTTATTTTTTTATTTTTTGTTTTATATTTTTTATTTTTAATAATATGAAGGCTTTGAATAGAATTGCTACCTACTATATAGCTAAAGGTATTTTCAGTGATTGCGGGCCCTCTGCGTCAAACAACGTTTTCTAGTTTTCTGCCTAGCCATCTACAATATGAATAGATATTCCAAACTTGGTGATTCTTCCTTCTCAAATTCCGAATATATCGTGTCGATAAACAAATAAACATCCAGACTGACAGATAAACAGACGGCAGCAACCGCACTACTCATACTTGCCTTTGGCCGTGTGAGTAATAATAACAACTAGAATGTGAAGTCGATAGCATGCGATCGCAAATCCCTATGCTTCGGCCCTCTACCATTCCTGCCCCTACCCAACGCCATCCCCAACTCGTGGGCAGGGACTAATGTAAACAGCAGCTCATAGTCCGCAGACATATGGGTAACTGACATACCGAATTTGTTTGAATTTCGCCAACTTTGACTTTCTGTCCACAATTTTGCCGACCCCACCCACCCTGCGGGAGGAATCTAACGTAAATGTCGCCCTTTTAGCAGTATCCCTCCGTTTTTAGCTGTGAGTAGCAGCACAATAAACCGCCATGCGCCTAGGTTTGTCTGCTAGTAAGCCAGTTAGTCACAAAAGCTTATTTCGGGCTGTATTTCAACAAGGCATATCAGTAGACTAATGGATGCTCCACTGCAGGGAAACTCTTGAAACTATGGCCAGGACAAAAATTGTCTATAATGCTCAATGGACCATGAAATGTAGGTCAAAAGCGTGCTAAGTGAACTTGAGAAGCAGGTCCTACTGACTAACATTGCATATGTAAATACACCTTGAGAGTATAATGTATCCATACACCAAGTTTAGTTCTGGAAATTCTTGAAATTACAGCCCACACAAACATTTTCTGTGATGGTCAGTGAACCCTTTCATACGAAACACACCTTCTGCATAGTGTATCCACACAGCACGCTTATTTCCTGTATGCCAAAAACTATTGAAACTACAGCACTGACAAACGTTTTCTGTAATTTTCAGTGAACTGTGAAAGGTAGGTCACATTGACATAGTTTTCATATGAAACACACCTTCTGCATAGTGCATCCATACAACAATCTTATTTCATGCATACCAACAACTATTGAAAATACAGCAATGCCAAACATTTTCTGTAATGTTCAGTGAACTGTAAAAAATAGGTCAAATTGACATACTTTCATACAGTGCACATCATCTCCGTAAGATGCATCAACATCCCAAATTTCACGATCATACATATAAAAGTCTTGAAACTATGGCCCAGACAAGCTGTATAGGGCGAACGGGTGAACCAACAGACTAACATACCGACTAACGGGTGGGTTGATGGACGGACGGATAGACAAAGCGGTGACTATATCCTCCCATGAAATTTATCGTGGAGCATAAAAACTACTGATCGATTTTGGCTCGAATTTTTATACGACGAAGGACTATGCCGTACAATGGGATTTCAAGACGTTGGCCGTGACCCGCATAAAAGAACCCAGATATAGATCGGATCAAATTCTGGATCTGTGGATATCTCAGAAACGGCTGGTACGATTTGGATCAAATTTTAACTTTGTCTCTGGTCCCAATAACTCTAGAAAATCCAGGTAAATCCAGAAGAATCCGGAACCTGAAGTTTCTGCAATTCCATCTACCTTGTTTTAAAACACTTGTGAATTATAACTGGGTCGTAGCATGCAGGTGGGCAAGGGTGGGGGCATGCAGTTGCCACACCTGAGATTTGCGAATTGTACACAGGCAGGCTCATTTAACACAGGCAGTCAGTCACCTGTAAATAAAAATAAGCCTTATAGCCAGCTGAAGGTACACATTTACTTCCAGAAATGCTATCTGTGAATATCCAGACGTTCAAAATGTACGGCATCTGCGATCCCCGACCGACAGGTTCCCCCCGCCCCCCACCCCCTCCCACTGCCCACCCCACCCACGCAACCACCCCCCCCCCCCCCCCTCCGTCTGGCCTCTCGCTCCTCAAATACCAGGTCCACGCTGCTGCTGCTGCTGCTGCTGCAAATCCACGCTGCTGTTGCTGCTGGTCACGCTGCTGCTGCTGCTGCAGCTCCAAGCTGCTGCTGCTGCTGCTGCTGGTCCACGCTGCTGCTGGTCCACGCTGCTGCTGCTATTGCTGCGTGTGTCAAAATGGTGTTGAATATATCTAGACTAATTTGACTGAAAGTTGGATTAGGCAGCACCAGCTAACACGCCTATCAGTCAAAGATTGGTCACAAATTATTCAACAGCTAGGTTTCCTATGGGCGTGTTAAGTATGACGTCACTGCGCGTGATTCGCACCCCGGAAGTGTGTATTTTGATTTATTACATCATAAGTGCGTGTTTATGACGTTATCACTTGTTGTTAAACAAAAACATTGATTTGTGTATAAAACAATCGAACCGAACCCGGAAATAAGTCATTACTTAACAAGCCCATATCATTACTGTATGGGTAAAATGTAATAATTGTTTTTTCGGGGCCCGGGGCTGTAGCTGTCCTGTATTAGGGTTGTTTCAACAGTTGCTATTTTTATCTTGTTTCGATCAATACGATCATTTCGTTGACGTTATTCCAAGAGTATGTCCTGACCCCTGCCTAATTTTTCCTAGTGTCACTGTTATTCATGTGCTGCGTGGGCTACGGATTTTCCTGTGACCAGATCTGCAGTACGTGCTAGGTCAGGGAGCACTGGATGATGGGGTTCTGTGGTGCTGTAACCGTCATGTTACCAAAGCCTAAATAGACAAACCAGGTATGAGAGAATCCTAGAGATTTAGATAGAAGCCCGTGGCTGAGCTGTGAAGCTGAACCAAAACATGAAACTATGCCTGGAATCACAACATTGTGACGTCAGTGTTGAGCAATATCAACAAGATGTTGTGATATATCCTTCAAATCGGGTCCAGTGAGAACTGGTTAGAACTAGTCGAACACACACATCTTCAAGAAAGTGTGTGGGGATTCTATTGGGCGAGCAAGATGGCTCGAACAATCAGAATACGAACCAACTCTTTTGCCCTTGTTGTGTAACGTTGTTTAGGAATGTCCTTTTATACTATATAAGACAATGTTAACATTGTACTTGATCACTCAGTCATCCGATGATCCTGAATCTCAGAAATTCTTTGATATAGAAGCTGTTCAGTTACAAGTAGTCTTTTAGTATTGCAACGTAATTATCTGTTATAGGAGATAGATAGATTTATCTTTGTGCGACATTATAAGGTATCAATTACTACCTTATTTCCAAATTCATTGTTATAAGTTTTATTAAAGTTACATCAGTCTTTTTATACGAACGTGTTTCTGGTCTTTACAATTCTAAGCTGCAACGGAGAGAGGAAGTTCACGTCTTTCTTCCGAACCTAAAGAATCTTCAAGTCAGATTGGCCCGTTTTAACCATAAGTCAAGTTCCCGTTGAAGGTGAAAAATCTTCAATCCATCCCTCCACCCATCCATCCGTTTGTCTGTGAATTTTTGTCTGTCCGTCCATGCAAATTTTATGCTTTTGTTAAATAACTATCTTCGCTTGGAGTATTATGACGAAATTTCATGGGAATGTTGGCTAAGGTACTAGGGAAATGTACGTTATTTTATGGGTGAGTCAGCCCGCCCATCCTTGTGTCCATCTATCCCGTTGTCTCTGAATTTTTGTCTGTCCATCCGTGCAAATTTTTGGTTTTCGTTCAATAACTAGATATGCTTGGAATATTGTGACGAAACTTCATGGGAACATTGGCTATTATTTTGTGGGTCAGTCGCCCCGTATCTCCATCCATCCATCCATCCGTTTGTCTGTGAATTTTTGTCCCTCCGTCTGTCCGTGCAAATTTTGGGATTTCGTTCAATAACTTTATCTTTGGCTGCCTTTGTGGGGTATCATTTGATTTATATCATCTAGTTATTATTATTATTATTATTATTATTATTATTATTATTATTATTATTATTATTATTATTATTATTATTATTATTCGGTCTGCTGCATCCGACATTACATCATATCCGGAAGTATCGCCATCTGAAAAACGTATCAAGGTAGATGTGAACCGTGTGTCAAACAATGCAGACATCATTTCCTTGTCTTCATCAAGTTCAGATGTCTCATCACGAGGAAAGCGGATCAAAAGTAGACAGGAACCTCGTGTCGCCACCAGAACTCACCCCTGAATATACACCTATAAGCAATAACATCAACATCGACGACGATGCCAGCTATGATCGCGCTATGATTCCATTCCATTTACAGGACCACGTAAGCCATTAACAGTGGAGCAACTGTTGCAGATCATTATAAGAACGGATTCGTGTGAACGTCTGGTACCGAGAGGCGACAAGGAGGACATCTACGTCGTTGTTGATAACAGCAATAATGTCAACAAAAGAGATTGTGGTTATCGTCACGACTTCCGGATGATTGTGGAGTATGAGATTGCTCGAAAGGAAAGGCTGTAAATTCCAATTTAGATAATGGGAAAATGATGTCGGTGGCAATGAAAAATGGTTCGTATTGTACAGAAAGACGAATAAGCGGTAAAGCAACCTGGGTGCCATTAGACCCACAACCAGATCTTTTAGCTTTTGTCGCATTATATAGATATTATGCCAAGTTGAATTGTGATGACAATTATAAAAAGCGTATTACGGTTTTTGAGAAGATGCCCGTACAGTATGGTGACAAATCTGTGTATGCTATTATTGAATATTGTGGACGTAAATCATTGATTGAATCATACCAAATTATACACGGGATGTACAATACAGACGCAGATCAATTCTTCACTAATAATCATACGGCACACATGACAACGCGTGGTCACAAACTCAAGATTCAAACCAATTTTTGTCACAACAATACTAGAAAACATTTCTTCTCGCTACCTGAAAGCATTGCGCTAGCCCAAAACATAGATATTTTCAAAACCGGACTAGACAAACATTTCAACGAGATAACTTATTACTATGACTGATTAAACTTAATAAACTGAATAACTAAAACTTGGGACTCACAAGCTGCTTCATGCTTAAGTCCGTCACTATGATGATTGATTGATTGAATTCTTGGATCCAGGTGAGGATGTTGTCCCTGAACCGTAGTGATTGAGTTTTTTCAACAATCTTTGGTGGGGTACAGCATCAAATGCCTTGCTGAAGTCTAGGATAGCGATATCAAACTGCACACTCTTATCAAGGAGTTGTATCAAGTCATGTGCAGTCGTCAGGGGCTGTGTTTCACAGGAATGTCCTCTGCGGAAGAAAAGAACAGATCCCTCCTCTGCACCCACATTAAAGACGACTCAGATAGTAAAAAATTACAAAACGACCTAAACTATCGTAATGGATAGACCAGTGGCTTTTAAAATTCAATGCCAGTAAATGCAAGAAAATGCACCTAGGTCATAATAATCAATTGCATAACTATACCATGAAAGACAAAAGCGAACCACATACACTGCAGATTACAACGCATGAAAAAGATTTAGGAATCTGGATAAAAAATGACCTTAAACCAACTATGCAGACTTTAAAAGCAAATAAAGCCATGTATATCATGAGACAAATCAAACGAGCTTTCAACGACCTCAACCGAGAAACATTTCTTATTTTATATAAAACCTATGTCCGCCCACATCTAGAAAATTGTGTACAAGCCTGGTCACCATAGCTTGTCAAAGACACCAAGTGACCAACCACTTAGAACAAGTACAGCACCGATGCACCAAATTAGTAGTAGGATTACGAAACAAAACTTGTGGAGAACGATTCAAAATACTTGCTCTACCAACTCTAAAACAACGTCGAGTCAGGGGCGACCTAATAGAAACATACACAATTATTACACAAAAAGAAAACATTGATCCAGAACAATTTTTTTCATTGGTATAACGATCTGGATAGCGAGGTCATAGCCTAAGGTTCCTCAAACCTCGATATCGAACACAAATCAGGCAAAAAAATGTCAGTCACAGAATTGTGAACGAATGGAATAACCTACCAGAAAATGTGATCAAATTAAAAACCGTAAACGCCTTTAAAACCGCTCTAGACACCTTTTGGAAGCAAACCCAGCGGTATGATAGGGTATCATATTTCAAAATGGACATAAAACAGGCAAAATGATTAACTTCGTCCATCTCTGTAACTCTAACGCTAACTCTAACCCTCCTCGGAGAATAATTCGCCTTTTATTGTTACCCGCTGTCACTGTTTCCCGAACCAAAATTAGTGATTAAAGTGTTTTAAATAAGGCATTCTCACTATACTTGAGATCTCAGCACATCTACATCAATATACTAATCATTGCCAGGTAATATAATTGGTGAGCCATATGAATATTTGCCTCAACTGCACAGCACACAACATTTATGTTTTCGTGGTACTCTCATTTGATCTTGTAGCACAGGCATTTGAAGTTTACCCACCTATTTCATATTATTACTTACTAACTTAGCAAATTTTAAATACTACTATATGTGTATTATATATATATATATATATATATATATATATATATATATATATATATATATATATATATATATATATATATATATATATTGTGTGCAAAATATTCAATCTGAATAAAGTTTTAAATAAATTTCGTCAACAATCATTGATTTTGTTGATCTGCGCCATTTACATTAAATCCTGATGCATTCAGCAGTAGTAGTGTCGGAATTAAAATGATACCACCTCCCTCAACTGGATTTCCATTTAGACAAATGGCCAAGAATATAAAACTCCCGTGCGGACCCCTCTGTCCGGGAGAACCTCCTCAGGATACAGGCCAGTGGTCAGCCTTTCTTATTCTGACCGGTATCCTGAGGAGGTTTTTCTATCTGTGGGCCACTTCTACCTATCCTATCCTACCCCACCTATCTCCTACCCCACCCAGATTCGGATTCATTTATTTTATATAAAATGTACAATTTGTAAATACACAACAGGTGGTCCACCAAAGGCAGAGCCTATATAGATGGTGGACCGCTACATAGAACAATATATATATATTTATATATATATATATATATATGTATATGTATATATAATATATATATGGTCGAGTTGCTTAAATTCTTGAGTACTGAAATTCGTGAATTTGTTTTTATCGCTCTCATTCTATGATGTAACGTTGCATGGAACGCATCTACACAGTAGCCACGTTTTGATTGATAGTTCTGAAGCTTTTGACAAAGTTTTGAGCAAAATATGGTCAAAACAAGAAACTTTTCATACAATTACTGATGGTAGTGATAAAAATTGCAAGCTTCCTTAATGCACTTTCTTAGATTACTTATTTGCGCTTATTTAGCACCTAAAATGAGCAATTTTTACAATCCAAAGTTACCACCTACTTTGGTTACATTTTTTCGGCGCGTCGGATTAGACTGATTGACGGTAGCGCGTCAAAATTTTATTGGAGAGGCTCTAGAGGAAGGGGGTGGGTGCTTATTAATCATTTACCAAAGTGTCAAAATTAACATAAAGTGCACACGTTTTTTTTAACGATAGAAATTTATTTATTCTTTCCTTTATGCCTGCTGAACATGTTTTAAAGACCCTAGCTTTAGCTCATTTCTTCAGCTCATTAATATTTGTGAATTTCATGTGACGTCACTACCTAACGAAAGCGGCATCCATTTGGGTTTTTTTCTTCTCTTCAAATGTATCAACTGCTTTTATAGTTTAAACATTCATTTGTAGGACAAATATTTTGGTTAAAACTGGCAAAATTAGCAGTTGAAACATTCAACAAACTAATACAGTGATATTTAAGGATTTACAAGCATGTACCAGACAGCTGAAGATGCATAATCACCAATTCACGAAATTCGGTACCGCTGTTTCACACATAACCTGGCGAGGTGGGACAGTTCAAATGCTTGGGATTTGTTTAAAAGTTGAAATTTTGTACTGAAATTTTTTTGTTTATATTCGGAAGTGTTATTTCACATTGTGTTAAATTCTTGCGCAGATCTGTTTAAGAGTTTTCTTTCACGAGTGCATTACTTGCTTAGATTCACGAACTTCGGTACCCATAGTGTATATATATATATATATATATATTGGTCGGCCAATCCTTGACTTTTAGTCTTGGTGCGGTGGTCCAGTGGAAAGATGCCTGGTTGCTGATGCTATGCGGAGTTGCAGGATGACGGTTCGATCCCCCGACCGGGAGATGGTGATCAACAAATTAAACTAACGGGTGCAGCACTGTCGGCTAAGTTAGCACATGGAAATTGAAGCCGCACGTTGCCAGTGCGTCAATAAAATAAAAATACATATACTGCCAGAGCCGTGCTGGAGTCAGAGTACAATAGGCGTAAAAGCCTAGGATTGATTGTGACAGATGCATCCACAGATAGTCCCATATGAATCGTCAGTGTGTCAGTATATCAGACATGTGAAAGCTGGTCGGCCAATCCTTGACTTTTAGTCTTGGTGCGGTGGTCCAGTGGAAAGATGCCTGGTTGCTGATGCTATGCGGAGTTGCAGGATGACGGTTCGATCCCCCGACCGGGAGATGGTGATCAACAAATTAAACTAACGGGTGCAGCACTGTCGGCTAAGTTAGCACATGGAAATTGAAGCCGCACGTTGCCAGTGCGTCAATAAAATAAAAATACATATACTGCCAGAGCCGTGCTGGAGTCAGAGTACAATAGGCGTAAAAGCCTAGGATTGATTGTGACAGATGCATCCACAGATAGTCCCATATGAATCGTCAGTGTGTCAGTATATCAGACATGTGAAAGCTGGTCGGCCAATCCTTGACTTTTAGTCTTGGTGCGGTGGTCCAGTGGAAAGATGCCTGGTTGCTGATGCTATGCGGAGTTGCAGGATGACGGTTCGATCCCCCGACCGGGAGATGGTGATCAACAAATTAAACTAACGGGTGCAGCACTGTCGGCTAAGTTAGCACATGGAAATTGAAACCGCACGTTGCCAGTGCGTCAATAAAATAAAAATACATATACTGCCAGAGCCGTGCTGGAGTCAGAGTACAATAGGCGTAAAAGCCTAGGATTGATTGTGACAGATGCATCCACAGATAGTCCCATATGAATCGTCAGTGTGTCAGTATATCAGACATGTGAAAGCTGGTCGGCCAATCCTTGACTTTTAGTCTTGGTGCGGTGGTCCAGTGGAAAGATGCCTGGTTGCTGATGCTATGCGGAGTTGCAGGATGACGGTTCGATCCCCCGACCGGGAGATGGTGATCAACAAATTAAACTAACGGGTGCAGCACTGTCGGCTAAGTTAGCACATGGAAATTGAAGCCGCACGTTGCCAGTGCGTCAATAAAATAAAAATACATATACTGCCAGAGCCGTGCTGGAGTCAGAGTACAATAGGCGTAAAAGCCTAGGATTGATTGTGACAGATGCATCCACAGATAGTCCCATATGAATCGTCAGTGTGTCAGTATATCAGACATGTGAAAGCTGGTCGGCCAATCCTTGACTTTTAGTCTTGGTGCGGTGGTCCAGTGGAAAGATGCCTGGTTGCTGATGCTATGCGGAGTTGCAGGATGACGGTTCGATCCCCCGACCGGGAGATGGTGATCAACAAATTAAACTAACGGGTGCAGCACTGTCGGCTAAGTTAGCACATGGAAATTGAAGCCGCACGTTGCCAGTGCGTCATTAAAATAAAAATACATATACTGCCAGAGCCGTGCTGGAGTCAGAGTACAATAGGCGTAAAAGCCTAGGATTGATTGTGACAGATGCATCCACAGATAGTCCCATATGAATCGTCAGTGTGTCAGTATATCAGACATGTGAAAGCTGGTCGGCCAATCCTTGACTTTTAGTCTTGGTGCGGTGGTCCAGTGGAAAGATGCCTGGTTGCTGATGCTATGCGGAGTTGCAGGATGACGGTTCGATCCCCCGACCGGGAGATGGTGATCAACAAATTAAACTAACGGGTGCAGCACTGTCGGCTAAATTAGCACATGGAAATTGAAGCCGCACGTTGCCAGTGCGTCAATAAAATAAAAATACATATACTGCCAGAGCCGTGCTGGAGTCAGAGTACAATAGGCGTAAAAGCCAAGGATTGAATCGTGGCAGGTGCATCCACAGATAGTCCCATATGAATCGTCAGTGTGTCAGTATATCAGACATGTGAAAACTGGTCGGCCAAACCTAGACTTTTATTCTTGGCGCGGTGGTCCAGTGGAAAGATGTCTGGTTGCTCATGCTATGCGGAGTTGCAGTATGGCGGTTCGATCCCCCGACCGGGAGATGGTGATCAACAAATTAAACTAATGGGTGCATGACTGTCGGCTGGATAGCATGTGGAAATTGAAGCCGCACTTTGCCAGTGCGTCAATAATATAAAAAATACATACATACATACATATATATTATGCGTGAAGGACTGACAGTATAAAATATATGACACAATTAGTTCAGGTTTAACCTAGTCCTAAAAGATGAACATGGGACAGGGGACAGAAAGACAACATATTTACAGGTACATAGGTGTGCTTATCTTGCTAATTAAAATGATTATTATTATTATTTGTTTTGGTGACTGGGTGCAGGTATGATAATGCCATCATATGGTGGTGTGGGTTTTTTGTAGGTTTTTCGGGAGTTTTTTTTCTTTTTTATAGGTTTTTTTTTTTAAGGGCCTAGTATGTGTTTATAATCATATTTTTAATCTTCTGTTTAAATGACTGTAGAGTAATAATGTCTGTGCGTGTCTTTGTATCTGTTATTCCATAATTGTATTGCTTTATATGAGGGTTTTTGTTGAGGTGCTTTTGTTTGGTGGTGTCTTGTGTGCAGGTTATTTCGTGTTCTTGTGTTGTGAGAGTGTATTTGTGTATTGACCGTAAAGATACTGGTTAAAGAAGAGGGTAAGTTGCCATGGTGGAAGTCTCTTAAAATTGTGTATAATTGGAGCCATCCAATGTCCTCCAGTTTTAGAATTTTTTCCACTTTAAAGATATCCTGGCCACCTGCTGTTTGTGCAAATAATTTAATAGATTGCTTTTGTAGTGATTTTAGTTTTTTTAGTTTAGCTTCAGATGTGTTAGTCCAGATAGCATTACAGTAAGTGATGTCAGGAAGTGTCATTGTGCAGTACAGATTTTTAATAATATTCGGTGTTGGATAGGGTTTTAGTCGGCGTATGATGCCGATGCTCTTTGCTACCTTGGATGATACAACTTCAATATGCTTCTCCCATGTCAAATTCTTATCCAAATAGACTCCTAAAAACTTGGCATATTGGGCTTCATGTATTACCTGGTTGTCGATGTAAAGTTTTGGGAGAGATGCTTCCTTTAATTTATTAAATTTTGTAAATAATATATAGTTGGTTTTACTTACATTTAAGGACAGTTTATTAACTTTAAACCAATCTATTAACTTTGCCATTTCATTATTAACATGTTTGTAAATAATTTCTATGTCCTTATGGCTGCAGAAAGCATTAGTATCATCGGCAAAGAGGATTAAAGAGAGATGGTTACAGACTTTGGGTATGTCATTCATATACAAGAGAAACACCCTGTTGCTATTTCAGCCGGCTGGTGTGTGTGTGTGTTTTACCCCGCACTGGGGAGTGTCGCAGTGGGTCTTTATCTAACCTGGTCATATTACCCCGTCCTAGCATCTTACCTAGTTTCAAAATTTCGGGTTAAGTTCTAGCGAGGTCTTTTGAGCAGATTTCAACCCCAGTCTGCAGCCTGGGAATCCTATGCAATACTCTATTGATTGACCCACCGCAACACTACTAAAATCTTGCCTCTTAGTAATCTTATCTCTGAGCGCGAGTTACTGCGCTTATCAGTCTGACGTCACTTCGAGATAACGCAGTAACAGCAATGCATAACCTATCAGCTATAATTACTAATGCATACATGGCCGAGGTAGTTAAGGCGTGAGATCCTTTTTTGTGTTTATTAGCAAACTTAAAATCACAGGTTCAAATCTCGCTATTACCATTTGTGGATAACTCAGCCATTTCTGGTCCGCTTTTAAAATGGTAAAAAGTTTTGAAATTCTCGCTTCATTCTGGTCCTAATTGGTGCCAAGAACGCCGAGAATGAAGTGATTTCTCGGTACAATATAAGCATACACTCTCACAATACTCCAGATGATCGGATAGGTCTGTGCCGAGGAGTGGCAGAAGCAACTCTCCCGAGCAATGAAGACGGGAAGGTTTCCAGCGCTTACCAAAGATGATCCTTGGAATCCCCACAAGAAAGCGCAGCGGATACGTGAGCTTCGTCAGTGGGACAAGGAGGTGACTGCTAGCTTGCGAGCCAAGACTGTAGAGAGGTGGATGGCGGCCCATCCACAGGAGCGCTTCACTCTCCAACGCAGGATCGCTAAGCGATGCCGAGGTCTGAACCCTTAGCCCGGAGCATAAGGCGAGAAGGCGAACACATTCTCGACCAGAGTCTCGGCGAAAGGGAGAGTGAGGATAGAGGATACCGGTTAGTACGCTGGACATTCTTCAGAGGTATAGAAGGAGACCTCACAGGCCAGATCATGTAAAAGATCCAGAAGACTGTCCAGAACGCCTTCTACCGACACTACAGCCATGCCTATCGCATCCGTAAAATCGAAGACGGTATGGTGATGTTCTTCCACAAGAATGCTCCAGGGAGGCCGTGGCTGAACACGACAGGAGTAGCTCAGGACTGGGTGGCAGCAAGAGAGCAAGCCCGCCTCGACACAGACAATATCGATCGACCCAACACCAAGTGGGCTTTCAATCGATCAATCAACGATGAGGTCAGGGCTGTCATCGACCGCCAACCTCTGCTTGGGACAGGCCCCCTGCCAGACTGGCTATGACAGAAGTGTATGACTGCCCTCGACACGTACAGGGACAACATGTCTCTCTGGAGATGTCTAGCAGTCCACCGAGGAGCGAGAGCTGATAGAAGTACAGCTCCTGCATGAGAGCTTGCCACACAGTTCTACGGCAAGACAGTACCTGATGTCTGCAAGACCTCGCTGGATCAGCTGGACAAGGTGAACCAACCGAAGAGGGCACCTGGCACATGATCAGGAAAGCGGCTCACTACCGTGACATCATGACCATCGGAGTGTGGGACCACCACGCCTTATACATCAAGAACATCTCCAAGCTGGCACATACACTAGTCTGCAGTCACTGTCAGCAGAGGTTTACACAGGCATGCAATCTTCAATGCCACGCTGATCACTGTACAGGCGGCAAAGCAAAAATCGTGTGTCCTGGCGAGAAGGTTGAGGTGCCACAGTCTGCGTATGAGAAAGCCTTCTATCCACCCCAACCATCCAGTTCAGCGGCTACTTGTTGGATCGAGTATGAGTCGAGAAACAGAGGCGTACACATACACCATCACCGTTTACCAGTTCCATGGCTGTCACTGGCACGGGTGTCCACAACACCAGCGAGGTGAGGATGCCGAACAAAGATACCGCAAGACAGTCCCGTGAGAGGAGAAGCTGAGAGCCTCTGGATGCACGCTTGTGGTACAGTGGGAGTGCTGTATAAAACGCTGCCCAAACATCCCTAAACGAGTTCGGACTGTCCCATACCCACACTTCATAGTTTACGACTTCGAAGCACTCCTAGATGGTATCAAAACTCATCCTACGGAGACTGTCACGATCGAGAGTACTCACATACCTATCTCTGTATCAGTTGGCTGCTCCTTAGAGGGCGCCATGAGTGAGCCCACTCACCTCTCCAATCCTGACCCCAAAGAACTGATCAGAGAGTTAATGCTGGAGATCCAACGGCGAGCACCTCTAATCCGGACAAGGGTTATGGCACAGTACATACCGACATACCTGGACAAGCTCCCAAAGCAACAGCAGCGACTGATCAACGAGTGGTGTGACCAAGTGCCTGTACTGGGGTTCAACTCTGGCCGGTATGACCTGAACCTCATCAAGAAGTACTTTGTCGATGAGCTGACTGACAGTACAGGTACAGTGAAAGTCGCCAAGAAGGCTAGTCAGACCATGTTCCTCATCACACCTGAGCTACGGTTTCTCGATGTGCTAAACTACCTCGGCCCAGGAGTCTCGTACGAGGTATGGGTCAAAGCTTATGGGTGTACACAGCAGAAGAGCTGGCTCCCGTATGAATGGTTTGACACACATGAGAAGCTCAACTATCCAGGGCTTCCTGACTACTCAGCATGGACATCTAAGCTCAAGGGGGGGGGGGGGCTACCTCTTGGTGGGAACAGTATAACCAGACATTCAGCAATCATGGAATGCGGACATTCGCTGACTGGCTGCGATACTACAACAACCTGGACGTCAGTCCATTCATCGAAGCCCTAGAGCGGATGCGGGAGTTCTACACAGAACGAGAAATAGACATCCTCAAAGATGCGGTTTCTCTCCCAGGTGTGTCACTGCAGTACCTCCTATGTGGAACCGCTCAGCACATGCCGGATGTTAGCCTCTATTCACCGGACAAGGGAGCCTACAAGATGCTGAAGGTTGCTGTTGTTGGCGGTCCCAGCATTGTGTTCACCAGATACCACGAGGCCGGTGTGACTCGAATCCGCCAGAGTCAGCGTGTCTGCCAACGTCTACGACACAAATGCTCTGTACCTGTCAACGATGGCCAAAGAGATGCCATGTGGTAAGGAGAAAGTGTGCCATTGGTCCAGGGCCAGTGGGGTAGCTAGCTTTAAGGAGGCTCTCCTAGCAGACAGCTGGTTTGGGTTTGCTGAGGTGGATATAGAGGTCCCCAGGGCACTGTGGGCAAAGTTCGAGGAAATGCCTCCTCTCGTCTATAACCACGAGATCCCAGTAGAGGCAATCTCGTCTGAGATGCTGGCATATCTAGGGCGAACAGGGAGGAAGCGGCCCACCACCCAGAAGCTGGTCGGTGCCCTCTCTGGCAAGAAGTGGCTGTTGTCCGCCCCGACCCTCAAGTGGTATATAACCCATGGCCTGGAGATCACTGCTGTATACCGCACCATAGACTATGAGGCCAAGCGCCCATTCGAGTGCTTTGTGAAGAATGTTACGGAGGCCCGCCGCTCGGGAGATGTAGATAAGAGCAAAGTGCTCTTGGCAGATCTCTTCAAACTCCTCGGCAACAGTGCCTACGGGAAGCTCATCGAGGCCCTAGAACGTCATAGCAACACCAGCTTCACGAAGGATGAATGTGTGGTAGACAAGGCCATGAGTAGTGCATGGTTCGAAGATCTCGAGGAGATCGGTGAGTCATACGAGCTCCAGAGTCGCAAGCCGAGAATCAATTTGAAGGCTCTTCCAGGTGGGGATGGCCATCTATGAGGTCGCGAAGCTGCGAATGCTGGAGTTCTACTACAACTTCCTCGATCGCTACGTAGCTCGTGACAGCTTTGAGTAGCTGCAGATGGACACTGACTCCGCGTATATCGCTATAGCAGGCTCTAACCTCGACGACGTCATTCGCCCTGAGATGCGAGCAGAGTAGCAGGCTCTTAAGTGGGACTGGCTACCTTGGGACAAATGGTCTGGACGAACTCCGGGACTGTTCAAGCTCGAGTTCGAAGGCTCTTGTGGCATCGCTCTCTGCTCCAAATGCTACGACATGGAGAGCACAGCTGCAAGTAAGTGCTCGGCTAAGGGAATGTCAAAGCAGCAGAATGAGGTCTCTTGGCAGAGGTTCTACAGCGCCCTACATGCTGGGGTGGACAGAGCTAAAAACTGAGGCCTACGCATGCGCAACCAGGGTATGGTGACGTATGAGCAGGAAAAACTCGGACTCCGCTTACTATGATAAGCGCCATGTGCTGCCAGATGGGGTCCATACCGAGCCCATCGAGTATCATGTTAGCACCCTAGGGGGTGGTAGCTGTGTGTCTGAAGCTCTTCTACGACAAATGGTCGCCTAGGCACTCCGTGCTAGTGTGCCAGGTAGTACAGTGTAGGCCGCCCCTCCGCCTCCACATACCTGTCAAGCCTGTGAACATCTATCGACCAGTTAGGATCTGTTGCACGCCGTCGACCACCTTCCAGCTCACCAGGCTCATACAGGTACCGAACCAGAGCATCAGGGGTAGGCACTCCTCTCCCTTGTTCGCTCCTCTAGGGCTGTTTCCAGCAGAGTGTTTGATAGCCTCTACTGGCTTCTTCCCGATTAGCCTAGTAACCTTGGCATTGGATCTCTCCACCACAGCAGGCAGCCCTCTCACCCATACTCTAGAATGTTCACTCGGCGTGGCCATTTCCTGGGCGTATTGGTGTGGGAACAGTCTCTCTGCCAGTGTCCGATTCCACCGCTTAATGATAGCCTGGGCATGGTGATGCCCTACCTCGCCTCGCCTAACTGCCACACCGTGATTCCGCATGAGGACTGCAGTCTCCCCTCTGAACTCCTTACCCTCATCCACCTGCAACAATTCCGGCCACTGGAGGAGATTTTCCGAAGCCTTGTAAACACCCTGGAATGCCTGGGCCACCTGGGCAGCTAACTTGTCTGTGAGCAGTACTGCCGCCTTGTACCTGCTGGCGACATCAACGATGGTGAGGGCATACTTGTAGGTCTTACGACCATCCGAGTCATGTGGAAGGAATAGAGCATCTTCCTGGCGAACTCTGTTCGGGACAGTTTCCTCAAAATGGGCATGCCTGATGTGCCGTGGATGAGGTCTGTATATCTGCCACATCGCCTGGTGGCTGAGTCACTGGCTAACTGTCTCCAATGTGAAGTTGTGGCCCTTGCGGCGTGCATCCTCGAGTAGTTGAGGGGGCTCACGGTAATATCCACCAGGCTGATGGTAGAGTTCCTCAAGAAAGACAGTTGATAAACTCCCGGATTTCATCACTGACGTCCACGCATGGCCTGGGTGAACTCTAAACAGACGAACAGACGGCCATTATTCATTCGACCATCACTGAAGACCTCCTCAAACACCTCCGTACAGTGGCGTCTAATCTCTGCTGGATCCTCACTGAACAGTAGTTTATCGACCAACCCTCGGAAGTTAAGGGCCTTGACCATATCGTACAGAGACGCCATCCTTATATAGTACGGCTTAAATGTTCGGCGGCCCAGATGGCCGCGAGTGCTATGGCAACGCACGGTAGCCAAGGGCCTGCGACTCCGAAGAGCGTACCTACTCCTGAGTCGATGGCTGGTATGGCTTCAGAAATCTTCTCCACCCCATGGAGAGCATTGTTGCCGATCTTGCGGACCGTCTCCCCAGCCTGTGTTGTGAACAGAGTGATCAGCCTCTGGTTCATACATCACGTCGCTGGGGCAGTTATATATAGTAGCTTTAAACTGTAGTCTATCGCATGGCCTCCGCAATCTTGAATGCGGGCGTGTTTGCCTTAGCGAACTGGAGACTCAGCTTCGCCGACAAGAAAGCGGCAGAGGTACAGCGTGAGCGTCATAACCAGGCGATGGAGAAGCTGTCTAAGGAGAAGTTTGAGTACAGCAAAGCCCTCGCGCATATGCGCCAGAGGGAGGCACGCCGGCGACAGCTCCGAGCTCAGGCCAACCAGAGCCTCAAGGAGGCAGATGGCAGTCTCGATGAGTACTACGAGGCTGTATCTGAGCCAACGCTCGACTGAAGCATCGACAGGTCAGAAGACAGCAGAGCTTATAGTAGTGGTTGCAGCGGTGACGGAAGGAGTCGTGCTCTACGCACGCTCAAGCTGAATACCTGATGTGTTCGACTCGCATACCGTAGCATAGCCAAAGTAAAGTACCGTCACACCTAATGAGCGAGTCCCAGCTATGAGGGTTCCGATGTTGAAGCTGAGCCGGTTGCCCTGATTAGGTGGGATGTCCCTGCCCCCGAGGTGGTGACGGCCCTCGAGTGCCGACTCGAGGTCGTCACTTCCACTGGTTGGGTGCAGAAATGCATATGACTTAGTTCTCTGTCTGTAGAGTTGGCAATCAGCCAGCTCGCGTACCTCACCAAGAACATTGGTCCCAGCAACCACAGGCTTGAAGTCGTCTAGCTTATCCACCTGCTGGATGTTCCACCGGCTCTAGAAGCCGGTCGTTGTACTTTCTGGAGAGACGCGATACAGGATCCGCAACCCCGAGAACTGCAGCTAACCAGCCCTCCCGCACATCGTCCATTTGCGGTGCAACGGAGTGAAGCGACATGGCTGACAAGTGCGTACCCCCGCGAGCTACAATCTTGAAGTCATCATCATCATCATTTTTATGAGTGGTGTGTATTGCTAGGGCCCTCGTGATACACCCATCCCGATACAATACGTATCACCAAATGGCTAAAATTCATATAGAAACCATGTACATAGTCAATATAGAGACTTCCACAACACATGAACAGGTACCGCTCATATTATGGAAGAAACGCATCTCACACATCCAACGTTGAACAACTACATTATCCCTTGAGGCAGCCAATATACATGTATCCTTCTAGAATTCCCATGGATACAGGAAACAACCCTCGCCAATCATTCAGAGATCAAACAGGTACTGGTCATCATGTGGCAAACTGAATAATGTCGTAGATATAGCTTGTGAGCTGACATACCTGACAAACACTTTATTAGGGATCTCTAATGACCTAGCTATGCAGAAAGGACCTAAGAAATCGAAAAGCAGATTAGCAAACATCACTGCAGAAACGAAAGAAGCAATAAGATTAAGCAGAAAAGCAAACTTTCATTGGAATGAGGCCCATGCCAAACTGAACACCCAAGAATCATAGAGAGTGATGCAATCGCACGATCGACTTCAACTGATGTAAATAGTTGTATGGACTTATCAGATATACAACTATTTACATCAGTTGAAGTCAATCATGCGATTGCATCACTAAATAAGAAGAAAGCAGCTGATATTGAAGGCTTGACAGCCGAACATCATACATGGAGGGGAACCAGCCAGTACGGTTGTTAAGAGTTTGCTGAATGCCATTGTGGCAAATTGCCATGTCCCAGATATCATGAAAATGGGCTTAGTAACACTGATTCTGAAGAAATGGAAAGACGGTATTGACCCTAATAATTATCGGGGGCATTACAGTTCTGCCAATGGTGAGTAAAGTTCTTTAAAAGCTTGTCCTATCATGAATAAAGAGTATTGTAACGCCACATCAACATTGGCAGCAGAGAGGATTTACAGAAAAAAGCTCCTCAACGCTTGCAGCACTATTAGTTACAGACGGCATATCAGAGACAGAGGACTCGAAAACAGATATATATATATCACATTTCTAGATGCACAGAAAGCTTTCGATGTCATCTGGCGTGACAAACTGTTTGTGGTATTGTATGAATATGGAGTAGAAGGAGAGTTATGGTGCTTGTTCGCAGAACAATACATGAATCAAACCTCAATTACAGAGTGGAATGGGATGCTGATGGATCCAATACTTAGTAAGCAAGGGACCAGACAGGGAAGTTCACTTTCAGCTGAACTGTTCAAGACATATACAAACAAAACCTTACATATGTTAGAAGAGTCAGGATTGGGATACAAAGCAGGACATGTAAATGTTGGCAGCCCAACATGTGCAGATGATATAGCACTGGTGATCGAAAATGCACACCATATGGAGGGAATGGTAGAAATAGCAGAGCACTGTGTTAACCACAACAGACAGAAAATTAAGGCGTCAAAAATGCATGTATCACAATAAATGTAAAAACTACAACCTTGGAGGGACACCAGCATATTATCAATGGAGTTGAAATACCAAGCTGCCAATCAGCAATCCACCTCGGAATTAATAGAGACTCAACAGAAAACGTAGCAATCAACGACTATATAAATATGGCCAGGAGAGCACTATATCAGTTGATGGGAGCAGGCCTACATGAAAGGAATGGGGTGAACCCAACAGTTAGTGTCAACATATAGAAAATGTACATAATCCCAAGAATGCTGCATGGACTGCAGTGTTCGTACGCAGGTATGGAGGTCTGGAAAAAGTATGGAAAGTTAAGAAAACCTTTTCCAGGGCTTGAAAAAGTATGGAAAATCAATATTTTGCATTACCGTTATGGAAAAGGTATGGAAAATTAAAATATCGGCAATTGCAATTCCCCCGGCAGACATTTTCTCATAAATCGTCATCAAACACGAATTCTCGCTAGTCTCGCAAAATCTCGCCATTTAGTTTCCTGTGTAAGCTAAACTGCATGTTTAACGGTACCAGGAACACACTTCGGCTTGTATAAAACGTCACCGAAATCTCACCGTTATTGCATGAGAGTTTATGGTCGGCAACATCAGATTGGTTTCCCGGTGTATGCTAAACTGCGCTGTTAATGGTAACCGTACCGGGAACACACTTCGGCTTGAGTAATATGTGTCTGAACTTGTCAATTGTAAGAAGCCATTGGTTTTATGAATTTGTAAACATTGAATCAGTTGTGTTTAGATAGCCATCAAGAAAGTAACATCCACGCAATTATAATTATATAATGTATGTATGGTAGATTGAGTTAAACAAATGTCGCGCTCATGGGAAAGTGCAAGTATTCTTCTATATGGCAATGTAATAATAAGTATAAACAGTGGATAGCACTGGATTTTGTAGCCTATTGGGTGGGTGACTGGTGTGGGTGAAAATAAAAATAATTATTGAACAATTAATAAATTTATTTTATATGTCTAAAAAACAAACTTTATTTTGTATAATCATAAATGCTAATATTTAATTTAAAATTTTTTTTTTGGGTTTGACAAGATTTAAAACTGAGGCAGCAACTACTTCCAGTCAAATTAATTTCAAAGTATTAAAGTTTTGTACAGTTGCCTTAAAAATGTGGGAATCAATCACTGAAAGGGTTAATTAAAATTATCTTAAAGTTTGACACAATATAAAACTTATTCTATTGAATATTTTGAAATTAATTTGACTGGAAGTCATCGCCCTCTCGGGCAGCAACTGCTTCCAGTCAAATTAATTTCAAAATATTTAAGTTTTGTACGGTTGCTGTGAAAAATTTTCTATTTTCCATTTAGTATTAACTATTGGTATGACCGGACAATGTTACACAATGGGTATGGAAATTATAAAATTTAGTATGGAAAAAGTATAGAAAAAGTATGGAAATTTATTCTGCTCAAGGTGTATGAACCCTGGGACTAGAAGTACTGAAACCATCTAAAGCAGATATTTGTGCCCTGGAAAATTTCCAAAAGAAAACCTTGAAACCGCTACATCTTCCGGATCGCTGCGCAGACCTGATTTCCCTATTCCTCGTAGGAGCTGAAAAGATAGAATCAATCATTGATAAGTGTTTCATAGGCCTGTACCTGAATATATGTAGAAATACAGAATCCATAGAACCAGGGTTCAATCTCTAGTTATGTCCGCTAGTCCGAGACTACCTGATTCTCATATGGGCTACTTATAGTCTGTTGGTCACAAGTCCGGTGGACTAGCACAAAATTTCTATCAAAAGCTAGACTCGCAAAAACGAAGTATTCCATGACGTTGAGAAAACTAATGCATAAGTTTCTTGCAAACATGCAAGCTTACACGCTTAAAATTACCGCAGACGCTATATATGTTAAAATCTATGATAGCAGTGCCTGTTCATAGTCGGCAACCATTCCGGAGCATTTGCATTTAATTCACGCTCAGCTTTTTTCGGTTTCTAAATGATAGGACATAAAAGATCTGAAAACAACCGAATTGCGAAATCGCTTAATGTGTGCAAAAGTGCTGACATCGTAAAACGAATTACTTGGTCAATTCAGCCTAGAGGGATACAAGAATTGCTCATTGCCTCGTAGCTGAGTTGCATGGCTTATGAATTGATCAGTAATTATGTAGAATTCATAAAATTGATTTTGACCGATACTGACATCTGGCATATGTATATGGCTTGGAAACTACATATAATATAGTATAACGATTAAACCAACGCGAATATCTGTACACTCTACATTTAATAATTAAACTGATGACAGATTTTGCAGAGGAACATATACACTCCCAACGTTCACGACGAATTGAAACTTCCGGTTCATTTTGCCCTAGAGGTGGATATTAGAATTGCTATTATCCAGGAACATTGTCGTGTCAAATCTAGTAATGTCTATATCAACCGATTTTGGGACAAATGTTATGATAAAATGTATTAAATTATCACTAAGCTACTATTAGAACATCGTGAGCATGCTTTCTAGACAATACAATTCGATATTTAATCATTTCACGGCTTGAATTGACGACTTTTTAAAGACAAAATGGCGTTAGGATAGCGATAGTCAGAACTGAGAAAATTATGCCATTACACATACTCCAATTCAGTGACTGACAATGGCATCCGGAACTAATAGACAAAAGGCTATATAAAAGTATTATACTTCGAACAAGCAAATACTGACAAATGAGAATTTGTCCACACTAAATGATAACAGATTTAAAGTTTTATTTACCAATGTAGCTGCATTAAATCCAGGTAAGCATAATGAACTTAGATACCTGTAGACATCATGGGTGTTAAGCCTGCTATAATAGCACTTTCAGAAATTAAACCTAAGAATTTTCGACATGATAGAAACATAGCAGAATATAAGATAAATGGTTGTGATTTAGTACCCCTGGACATTACTCGAGACAGCATTGGAAGAGGGGTGATTGTTTATATTAAATCAACATTGGTACATGTATATACACCTAGAAACACTAATCTTGAGTATTCAGAATTTATCTGTATAAAAATTAATCTTAATAGTGATAATAATTTATTTATCTCACTGATTTACCGGTGTCCTCAGTCAACAAGAGAAATTATGAAAATCTAAGATTACTTTTAGGAAATTTAACCCTTTAACCGTCACAGATCTGAAATGACAGATTCCTTAATGGTGTAAAAAATGCTACAAATTTGTTGAATACATGTAATTTGGAACTAATTTGACCTTCAGCTGTTACTGCATGCATATAGGAGGAATATATTCCGGTCACAAGAGTTTCAACAGTTGTATAGCCCTGATATTTGCCTTAAAATTGCGACACTTAAATTTCAAGGGATAGCTGAAAAATTTAACTTCTGTATTTCAGATACATGTATGTGTACCATGAATAGTGATGATAATGATTCTGTATAGAGATTGTTAATGATTGATACAGACTCAGCTGAAATACAGCATGGGTGGATGCTGCTCTGCACAGGTGAGTAAGCCAGGGTAAGCACTGCATTCAATCTTACTCAACTAAAGCACTATTTCTATTTTTGTATCACTAATTAAATATGAAATTGCTGAACATTTTGAGAACTATTTCACTGACAGTTTAGGCAATAACAACCTATTAGCCGGTAAAGAAATCAAAATATTTGCTTTTTGAATGTCCCTTTGCAGATCAAGAGATCGATGTCTCTTTGCAATCTATCAAGAGCCAGTCACTCATTACAGTGGTAAAATAGTTTTCTCTTGGCCTGCAAGTGAACGTTCCTCAAGCCCACTGCTTGACCATTATGGGGTTACAATAATAAGCAGTACCAGTAGTTAAAATTTTTCCAGGTAGTTAAACTTTTTGCTTAGTGAATGTTCATTTACAGGCCAAGATAAAACAATTTTTGAAAATTTACCACTAAAATGACTGGCTCGACATATAGGTACATATAAGAGAGTGGTGAGCGTACTGATGGGCTATTGTTTTTCTTTCTAATTCTTGTTAGTGCCGTGTCTGCTTTGCGTCTAATACATTTAAATGCCTTATAATCCTTCGTGCTTCTTTCTACCTAACTCATATGAAATCCATTACAAATACCTGTAGCTTATCTGTACATTAGGTACTGTAGAAATAAAAGACGATCCTACATAGAGTTAATTTAAGAGAAGAAATAAAAATTTTGTTGAAACATTTTGACCATTGAATGGTTAATTGATAGAAGTAGCATTTTGAAGCACTGTTCACACGAGAGGATTTAAGTATATGAACTGCATTTTGAGCAAACAGATATTCTATTCTTGTTTTTTCAACACATAGTAATAATATTCATGTTTGCTGAGTGACTGCTCTAGACATGCTAGATTTGCATTGACCTTAAATTCTCTTAAGTTGAATATTAACCAATTTTAGTGGGAGCTTCCCTAGGAATGTTCCATGGTGTGATTTGCTATTTTTGATCAATGGTCAGTGTCTCGATTATTAAATGTAGTAATGACATACTTGTATGTGCAAAGTATTTCTTATTCTGTTGATATATTTATTCTGTTTTAATTGCTTCAGTGTGCATGCGCGTTTGGGCCGTATCCTATTGGACTATGTTGCCGTGGATGTCGAGCCGTAAATGAGTCGACGAGTACGCGTGTTATGTACACAATTTTTCTCATTCTCGGCTTCATTGTATGCTGCCTGATGCTCTCTCCACAGACCAATGAATTCATGCTCAATCAGGTAATGCTTTACCACAGGGTTTCCTCACTCTAGTGTAAGGTGTAAATAACAGAGGGATCCATTTCTCACTTTTCCTCACCCATCTCTAGCTATACCATGCCCATCTCTAGCTATACATGTACCTCACCCATCTCTAGCTATACCACACCCATCTCTAGCTATACATGTACCTCACCCATCTCTAGCTATACCACACCCATCTCTAGCTATACATGTACCTCACCCATCTCTAGCTATACACATACCTCACCCATCTCTAGCTATACATGTACCTCACCCATCTCTAGCTATACCACACCCATCTCTAGCTATACATGTACCTCACCCATCTCTAGCTATACACATACCACACCCATCTCTAGCTATACATGTACCTCACCCATCTCTAGCTATACCACACCCATCTCTAGCTATACATGTACCTCACCCATCTCTAGCTATACCACGCCCATCTCTAGCTATACATGTACCTCACCCATCTCTAGCTATACCACGCCCATCTCTAGCTATACATGTACCTCACCCATCTCTAGCTATACACGCACCTCACCCATCTCTAGCTATACCACGCCCATCTCTAGCTATACATGTACCTCACCCATCTCTAGCTATACCACACCCATCTCTAGCTATACATGTACCTCACCCATCTCTAGCTATACCACGCCCATCTCTAGCTATACATGTACCTCACCCATCTCTAGCTATACCACGCCCATCTCTAGCTATACATGTACCTCACCCATCTCTAGGTATATATGTACCTCACCCATCTCTAGCTATACCACACCCATCTCTAGCTATACATGTACCTCACCCATCTCTAGCTATACCACACCCATCTCTAGCTATACATGTACCTCACCCATCTCTAGCTATACCACGCCCATCTCTAGCTATACATGTACCTCACCCATCTCTAGCTATACCACGCCCATCTCTAGCTATACATGTACCTCACCCATCTCTAGCTATACCACACCCATCTCTAGCTATACATGTACCTCACCCATCTCTAGCTATACCACACCCATCTCTAGCTATACATGTACCTCACCCATCTCTAGCTATACCACACCCATCTCTAGCTATACATGTACCTCACCCATCTCTAGCTAAACCACACCCATCTCTAGCTATACCACGCCCATCTCTAGCTATACATGTACCTTGCCCTTCTATAGCTATACATGTACCTCACCAATTTCTAACTGAACTCCACCCATTTTTTTACATGTATTGGAATTAATTTGAAACTTTGAAGCCTGAATGATCAGAATCTAAATTTCAATGTTTTCATTTAGATGTAAGGTGTTCAATATTTTGAATTAAAAAAAAAAATTGTAAATTCATCAAAAACATGCAATTCGAACACGTTGGTGACAGATTTCGATTTTCAAGATGAAGGTATTTTGATTATGACGTAAACTCACATGTGACGTAATTTATTATGGCATCGGATACTTGAGAGGGAACTTTAGATGGATCCCTATTAGATTTCTAATTCCAATTGTTGTCTCGTCTGCGAAGCAGGATCGAGACAGGTATCACTTTTCCGGCGGCGGCGTAAACGTTTAAGTTAAGTTTATATCTCAGCAATACCTGATCCAATTGGAACCAAACTTTGGTGCATGGTAATATACATCAAAAGGAAGCAGCCCACTGATAAAAAGGCCATGAGGTCAAGGTTACAGGGGTCAAAGGTCATGGTATAATCTTTGTTAATATTTTATGTTAAGTTTTTACATTAAACAAAAGTTATTGCCTTAAATCCCAGCAATGCCTGACCCAATTAGAACCAAACAGGGGTACATAGTGATATCCATTGACTGGAAGCAGCCCATCGATAAAGCGGTCATGACGTCAAGGTTATGGTGTCAAAGGTCACAGTATAATCTTTGTTAATATTTTACGTTACGTTTTTGCGTTAATCGAAAGTTATTGCCTTATATCTCAACAATGCCTGATCCAATTGGAACCAAACTTGGGTACATGGTGATATACATCCAAAGAAAGCAGCATGCTGATACAGACATCATGCAGTCAAGGTTATGGGGAGTCAAAGGTCACGGTATAATCTTTGTTAATATTCTACGTTATGTTTTTGCGTTAAACAAAAGTTATTGTCTTACATGTATATCTCAGCAATGCCTGTTCTCCTTCGATCAATACTCACCATTCTGTTACTTCTGATATACAGCTGGCCTTGACAGCGGCTCTAGGATTATAGACTTAGAAAGCTTTACCGACTCCTGGGAACCGGGTACTCGGCTCCCAACTGCCGAGTACCCGTTTACCATAGAGCTCATTCTTGTTTGCATAGCAACAAGAGCAATACATGCTTTCTGCATTAGGGATTTTAGTGGTTTTAAATAAAATCCAAGTCTTTAATCGGTGATAGTTTGTGTGTTCGTGAAAGGATTAACTAAGGACTATGGAGAATACCGCCCAAGATAACCAGGTTGTATTGTTCTTTATTATCCATAGTTAAAAGACTTAGGTCTCTAAATTTCGTTGTGTCGCATGTTCCAATTTCTGACCCCATAGAATCTGGGACGTGTGCTAACAACGATATATACCAGACGATCGCCTTCTTTAACCCCCAACAGGCGATCGGCAGATATGAAAATAGGTGTTTGCTACGGTATTTCTAACACGAATATCGGCTGACGTCGTTCTCCGTAGAATCCGAGCGGGTGACGTCACACCCGGTCGCTCGGATGTTCATGTGAAGAAAAATTTTTCATTAATTCGCGCATCTTATTCTGGGTGCTGCGTACTAAAAATGGTACCGGAAACTTTAGAATGATCAAGTTTACGTGCGATCACGATCGGTTTGCAATGATCGGTGGTTTCAAAATTCTTGAGTAGATGCGTGGTCTGCGGTTTTACCGTGTGATACAGCAGTTTGTTATACATTTTGTTGTTTTCTTCACATATCGTGCTGCTTTCGTTAGGAGTATAATTTATATTGATTAGTAAATATACCCAGAATGCTATGCGATATGATTCCTGGAGCCGTTACACATCCTGGAGGATCTATTATGGGTGTGTTTGTGCCCGCCGCGTGCTTGTCGTCATAATCAATGCGATCGTTGTTGTAACGTGGCGGGGTGGGGTGCGGGGAGGTTACGGTTAATTTATGAGTCAAAATTATTTGAAAATTAATTGTCTGCCTTCCATCCGGGTCTCGTTCCGCTTGTTTATTGTAGGTTTGTGCTTATTTTATAGGCCAAGCCAGCCCCGCCATCATGTGATGATTGCCATAAGTTTGTCCGTGTAATGTTCAAGGACCATGTCTGTTTTAGGTGTTCCCTGTGTAATATAGATCATAGGTGTAATGTTTGTGCAGTGTGGTCCGTCGAAATGATGGTTAAGTTCATTGCCCAGAAGGACTTGGCTGGGTCTGACGCGGGGTCAGGCGGTCCGAGAGGAAATCGTGGAGCGCCCGGTTCGGCCGGTGGGGGTGCTCCACGTCCCCAGCTGGAGGTGGCGGAGATGGCACCGCCGGCGTGGTTTGGTCCGGCTATGCAGGGTTTTCTGCATAGCGTTCTGCCCACGCTGGTGTCGTCCCTGCTACCAAAGGTTGGGGGGGCAGTTTCTCCCCATGCCTGGTACGGATCCTGTCCTCGGACAGGATTCTGGACTGGTTACCGAGGGGGCCGTCTCGTACGGCCCCCTGGCAGGCACGTCTGGCTTCGGCCAGACGGGTTCTGTCTCTCTGCGGCCACCTCCGGGTGGTCCAGTAGCGGTGGCCGGTCCGTCAGGTGTGGGAGCCGTCCGCCAGGACGGCTCCACGGTTGACTCGTCTAGTGACGGCTCTTCGGAGTCTGAAGACGAGGAGGCCGAGGAGGAGAGGTTGCTGCGGCCCGTGAAGCCGCAGGTGGAGAATATGGAGGTTGATTCCGTCCTGGACGGAACCGGCCTCCATTTGTCTGGTTTGGCGCAAGCCAGGTCAGCGGCTCCGCCTGCGGCTGAGGCCAATCCGTTACCTTGCACCGGTTCCGGGCGGCTTGGTTTGTCACCAGCCGTCACGGGAACGGGTGTGCCGGGCCAGGCGTGGTACTCACCTATCTCGCCTGGTCCGGCAGCCAGACGTGGGGTGCCGTTGGCGCCCGTGTCCGGCTATGGTTCCGCGACTGTTACGGGTCCGTACGGTTTTCCGTGCGGACCTACCCCATGGACCGGAGTGTTTCATGGGGTGGCGGCGGAACCGTGTGGTAGCGGAGTGCCTGGCGTGTCAGCCGTGGCTCCTTGCCGGGAGGCCGTGGCTGGCAGACCCGTGAGCACGTCAACGGGTGACGTGTTTGCGGGGGTGTCTTCGTCGGAGGTAGATTGGTCAGATGCTCTGGCGTGGCTAGCCAGGGTTGACCCATCTGTGGTTTCGGCCACGGCCGATGAAGATGCGCCCCGTCCATCGGTTGCGTCGATTAGGATGGGGATTTTGCCCGCGGCCCGGATCCAGTCAGTGGGACTGGATCCACGGTTCATAGATTTGTTGGATGCTATTTATAGCAAACAACTAATGACCAAGGGTCAGCTCCCTGCGGCCTCCAGGGAGGTGCGGGCAAGATGTCGTATTCCGCGGGAGGAATACAACAGGTATGGTGTAGTCCCGTCGGTCACGGAGGATGACCGATGGGTACTGGGAGTCCAGAGTGCCGGGTCGGGTGGCCCCGGTCCGGCACTAGTGGATAAGTCCCAGGTACACCAGGAAGAAGTCCTGTCCCTATGCGATGAGGGTGTGAGGGCAGCGATGAGCGCTGTCAATCACTCTTATCGTCTCCTTCAGTCGGTGTGGGCTGAAGCGGGGGCAGGCCACCCTGTGCCACCTGTGGCGCTTTCATGTGTTAATGACGGCTTGGTGCTGTCAATGGACGCATTGGCAAGGGTGCAAGCGCGAGTGACGAAGTCCAGGAGGCAAATGGTCATTGACCATATGCGTCCGGCTACGGCAGTCAGGGAGCGTCTTCTTGGGACGCCCCTGACAGGGCCTAGCATCTTCGGTGGCCAAGCGCGGGCCATCTTAGAGGATACCGCCAGTATCGCGCATAATCGGTTAGCGGTAAACCTACAGCTAGAGCTAGTGCGGCAAGCGCACGCACTAGGGGCTGTGGGGAAACCGCTAACGGGACAGCCTTCAAAGAAGCAGAAGAAGCATAAGAGCAAGGCGAAAGCCAGGCCTGTTGCGACTTCTGCTTCAGCTGGGTTCTCGGAGCCGCCGCCGGCGAAGAAGCCCAGGAAGGTTGTAGAGGCGCCTACCCTCCCCAATGTTGCTCCTGACCGCCCTAGGGGCGGGAAGGGTAAGGGTAAGGCCTCAAAGGGTGGACAGAAGGGGCCGAAGCGTACCTGAGGGTACGCAAGCTCCCTTCATATCCGCCTGGACTGCGCCTGTGCGACAGGAACAGTGGTGCCAGTTATACCCGTCGTGCCTAGAACGAAATGGTTCTCACTCTCTCTCGTTAAGAGCCGGACAACCCCGTTAGACGTCGAGGCGTCTATGGTGGGTGGAAGGCTCATGCGTTTCGTCGAGGCCTGGCGAGGTGTGACGTCAGACAGTCTGGTCCTGGGATGGTTATCCCAGGGTTACATGCCGGAGTGGTGGGACTTTCCACCACAAAATCTGTCTTTGGCACCTGTCTGGACACCCGTACCAAGGGAGCCAGACAAGTTAGAAGCCGTTCAAAAGGAAGTGTCTGGTTTGCTTCTGAAGGGAGCAATAAAACCAGCAAACCGGAACACTCCAGGCTTCTATTCAAACATGTTCCTTGTCCCAAAGAGCACAGGGGGATGGAGACCCATACTCAATCTCAGGCCATTAAATTGGTTTATCCATACGCCTCGGTTCCAGATGGAAACGCCGAGGTCGGTAATGGCGGGATTGAGGAAAGGAATGTGGTGTGTATCGATCGATCTGAAAGATGCATATTTCCACATTCCGATGAATCGGAGTTGGCACAGGTTTCTGAGATTTGCGTTTCAGAATCAAGTATGGGAGTTTACAGTTCTCCCGTTTGGCCTGTCGACAGCTCCGAGGGTTTTCACAAGAGTGGTCCTTGCGGTGACAGCGTTTCTCAGAAAAGAGAACGTGGCGCTACACACCTACATAGACGACTGGCTGCTCAAGGCAGACTCGGCAGCCAGGTTGAACGTGGATACTGCTCTGACTCTGAAGTTACTTTCAGATCTAGGCTGGATAGTCAACGAGGAGAAATCCGAGTTGACGCCCACTCAACATTTCGTTTATTTGGGGATGCGATTCGACCTCGAGGAGGGCAGGGTTTACCCGTCAGAGCCCAGAGTGGTGTCTCTGTTAGCCATCCTCAGGAGTTTTCGAGTGGGAAACCACATTCAGGCGAGGCGGTTCCTTCAGATGCTGGGCATGATGGTCTCCATGGAGCAGGTTATCCCGTACGCTGCTCTAATGCGAAGGCCTATCCAGTTGTATCTGATGTCTCTGTGGAAACAGAGAACAGAACTCCTGTCAAAACTGGTACCAGTTTTGGAGCCGATAATATCGCATCTTCTATGGTGGAAACAGCGTCAGAATCTCCTATTAGGGGTTTCGCTGCACCTACCCCACCCCCAGCTGTCCGTCTACACGGATGCATCGCTGGAGGGGTGGGGTGCCTGCCTGGGAGAACACCAGGTCTCGGGCACATGGACTCTCCCGGAGAGTCAGCTGCATATCAATCTGTTGGAAATGATGGCAGTGGAACTGGCGTTGGAAGAGTTCCTTCCGATGATCAGGGGCAAGGTGATATTGATACGGTCGGACAATTCGACAATAGTATCATATATAAATCGCCAAGGGGGGACCAGGTCGCCCACTCTGTGCATCAGGGTGTGGCACTTGATTCAATGGTGCAGGAATTACTCGGTTGTTTTGAAAGCAGCTCATATTCCTGGCCGATTGAACATTCTGGCGGATGCTTTGTCTCGCAGACAGAGAATCTTGCCAACAGAATGGTCCCTCAACCCTCCGGTTCTGCGACGGATCTTCGAGCATTGGGGCAAACCCAACGTGGACTTGTTCGCCACAAAGGAAAATGCTCAAATCATGACATATGTCTCGCCGATTCCAGATCCAAATGCCGTCGATACAGACGCTCTGGCGATAAGCTGGAGAGGGATGCACGCTTACGCGTACCCACCCACCATTCTTCTACCGAAGGTATTGGTGAAGGTCAGGGAGGAGCCGTGTCTGGTCCTGCTAATAGCGCCGTATTGGCCGAGCAGGGCGTGGTTCACGGATCTTCTAGATCTGCTGGTGGAAAATCCTGTGCAGTTGCCCGAGATTCCGAACATAATCTCCCAGGCCAAGGGACGCTTCCTACACGAGCGTCCCGAAATGTTCAAATTGACTGCGTGGATGTTGTCAAACAACGTTCCACGTCGGAAGGCTTTTCTCGACAGGCTGCTGATTTCATCGCGGCTGCGAGAAGGAGGTCAACCTTCAAGTCATATAACAACAAGGTTAACAGATTTGCAGACTGGTGTGAAGAAAAGGGTATTGATACCTTTCAATCCACTATTCAGCAAATAGCAGACTTTCTCTGTGAGCTGTTCTTTGCAGGACTAGCTCCCGTCACAGTTGCTGGATACAAGTCAGCTTTGACATCAGTTATCCCTTGTCTAGCCAACAGGGATAGTCCAGAGGTGGCCCAGTTAAATGTGATGTTGAAGGGAATGAGCAATCTCCGCCCGAGACAACCGGTAGTCATTCCAGCCTGGAGTCTATCTTTAGTGCTTAATGTACTGGCCAAGCACCCTTTCGAACCGTTGCGTTCGGCTAGTCTAAAGCATTTGACTCTAAAGGCGGTCTTTCTATTGGCAGCTTCCTCAGCTAGAAGGCGCAGTGAGATCCATGCGCTTTCGGCAGAGAGGAACCGATTTATTGTTTCTGGAGAAGGTCTGCGTCTTCTGCCAAGAGCAGAGTTTATGTCAAAGAACCAATCTTTGAGATATCCCGGCAAACCGATCATTATACCGAAGTTAACTAGGTTTGATCGTGATGCCAGTGTCTGGTGCCCGGTCCGTGCTTTGACTAAGTACAAGAAACGGACTGACTCGTTACGGTCGAACGATAGACATCTGTGGATCTGCCATAAAAAGCCTTATGGCGCCGCATCCATGGATACTATCTCTCGGGTGGTCGAATGCATTCAGACTACTCACGAGATGGCGACTGGGCACCAGGTGCAGGGCGTAAGGGCACATGATGTTAGAGGAATAGCCGCCTCGACCGCCCTTTACAATGGTGTTCCGTTAGAGGACATCATGGCCGTTGCACAATGGCACTGTGAGTCCTCATTTACGGATTACTATATGAGGGATGTGTCAGACTCAGCCAATCCACTCGCTTTAGCTGTTTTGAAACGATAGTTAGTGACCACACTGCTTTTCCCCTTTTTTCACTTCGGTAAGAAAAGAACCTAAAGCAGGCATGGTCAAGCGAGAGGATGTCAACCAGATTGTGTCACTGATGGCCGAACCGGTGAATGGTTGGAGGTGGTACGTCTAAAGTCCTGTTATCATAAGGTAATTCAATAAGTGAGAGTTTTTTGTATTATGTATATGTATCATGTTCATTCATCTTATATATTCATGCTCATTCCCAGGCTAATACAGGCAATATGCAGGGAGTAGTTAACCCTCTTGGCATATTGGTGTTTTCAGGCGAGATACATGTTCGTTAGTTCTCTCCCTTTTCTTAGGAGGAAAAAGGGGGGGGGGGCTGTGACGCGAATGTGATTCGGTTCCGTGAACTTGACGGTCCTTTTAGGTCTCCGTTAGTCAAGTTTGAAGTCTAAAATCTTTCTCCAAGGGGCAAAATTAGCATGTATGGCTTGCCCCTTCCCACCAGGTTACTGATCAAATCTGGTGTATATCAGAAGTAACAGAATGGTGAGTATTGATCGAAGGAGAATGCAGGAAATGTCAATTTCCCTTTCTCCGAGATCTAACAATACTCACCATTCTGTTACGGACCCAGCCTCCCAGCCCCACGGAGGCAAGCCATAGTTTTCTCTTGTTTGGTGGCTATGCAAACAATATGAGCTCTATGGTAAACGGGTACTCGGCAGTTGGGAGCCGAGTACCCGGTTCCCAGGAGTCGGTAAAGCTTTCTAAGTCTATAATCCTAGAGCCGCTGTCAAGGCCAGCTGTATATCAGAAGTAACAGAATGGTGAGTATTGTTAGATCTCGGAGAAAGGGAAATTGACATTTCCTTCAATCCATTTGGAACCAAACTTGGGTACATGGAGATATACATCGAAGGGAAGCAGCATGCTGATGCAGGCATCACATGACCTTGATATGAACTCTGTTATTTCAACATTAAGTTTTTGCGTTTAACAAAACTTCTCAGCTTATATTTCATGATTGATTAAGCCTATTGCAACTAAACTTGGCTATGAGGTTGCTTATGCTGTTAGAAAGCATCATGACGATACTGAGGTCACATGGTCAAGGTCACTGTGATCGTGATACAAACTCTGCTTTTTTATTGTTAAAGGATAACTAATCCCATCTCTTGATAGCTATTCAGGCGATCTAACATGCTGGTCATAAACTATCCAGGTAATTTTAAGCCTTTTATCACGCCGCTAAGGAAAGATATTCATGATTTAGTAGTTAAATGTTGGTACGTTTCTGCACCCTTTGATGGCTGTCATGATTTACTTTTCAACCAATCAGAAAAACCCTAGTACGTCTGCCTCGGTATATACGCTCAGTCATAGAGGCTCCAGTTATAGTTTGGCAAAGTGGTATAAAAGCAATCCTACAGGTAAGCTGTTGAATATTTTGAAACCATAGGCAGCAACAACTTCCAGCCAAATTAGTTTCAAAATATTCAGTGGGATGAGCATTACATAATAAAGAATGTGATGCATTGGAGCTTACATGACATCACACACAATAGCTTGAGGAGACAAAATGTTGTCGATCACTGTTCAACATTTACTCGATATTACAAAACAGCTAATTGCGATACAGATCGGGGAATTTGACAGGATATGAATGATATGGAATCTATAAACCATATTCTATCAGTGCAATACAACATTTGAAATGAGATTAGCATCGCTTTAGGTTTTTGCGTTTAGCAAAACCTCTTAGCTTATCTTTCTGGATTGGTTAACCTTATTGGAACTAAACATGGATAACTTGTTACCTATAATGTTAGGAAGCAGCATGCTGACACTGAAGTCACACCATCGAAGGTCACGGTCATTCTGACTTCTACAAAACTTTGTTACTTTTCAATGTTAAGTATTTAGGCTTAGCAAATCTTATCATATTATATTTCGGGATTGCTTAACCCAAATGGAACACAACTTGGGTACATGGTTGCTTATGCCAAGAGGATACAGGATGGTGACATGGAGGTCGCCAGGACACAGGTCAAGGCCATTCTAATATTGCTATTTGAACTCTGCTTTTTCAACCGTAAGTTTTTCCATTCAGCAAATCATTTATATTTCAGGATTGGTTAATCTTAATGGAACCAAACTTGAATATATGGCAGCCTATAATGTTAGGAAGCGGCATGATAACGCAGAGGTCAAAAGGTCAAAGGTCAATGCCACTGTGACAAACAGGAGATAGGCGAGATTTAATTCCGCGGAATTCTTGTTATAGTAAAACCTCGTCAAACTCATATCCAAAGTACCGATGACTGTTTTGATGTGTTTTTCTCGTTTACCAAGTGATTTATTTGTTTTACAAACCCTCATAACTTAATTTTTCCAATATCTAGGAAAAAAACAAAACAGGAATTTTAAGGCATTATTTTCAACATTCTTTCCATCTAGCAATTTTGCGCAGCCAAGTCACTCAGAATTCCTGCGTTTTCTGTAACTGCTTTTGTTCTCTGTAGCTTTGTTAACCCATTAATGGTCAAGGCACTCAAATCGGCGTTACAATAGTCATGAGAAAAGTCCATTTGCAGGCTAAGAGAAAACATTAAAAAAAATGTACTACTGGAATGGCTGGCTCATTAACGAGCCAGTGGTAAATTTGATAAAATAGTCTCTTTGCCTGCAAATGGACACTCACTGAGAAAATGTTTTGGATTTTCTTGATCAATCCTGACAATTAACATGATGAAAGGATTAACACTGCAACAGCTTAACACTTCTGAGCTTGAAATAGTGCATTATTTTTATTATTTTCCCATCTCCAATCGTGTGTTTTGGGTGGGAATTTTCGTAAAACAAAAGATTAAATTGGTCTGGTGTTACAGATGTTAAATTCCTATATGAGATACTCACAGTAGTATCCATTGTGTGAGATAAGTTCAGTTTAGAGTGGATTTTGGTTTGTGAAGTTTCTGTGATATTAAAACTCTGCACTATCCCATTTGCTACTGTAGACAGCATTGCTTCCTGCTTTTGTAGATGCAATCAGGAGGAGCCAGTTTGTCTAGCGGGTCTTTTTTAAGCAATGTATTGAACATGTTGAGTGATATTAGCCATCTTTGTCCTAGTAGATGTAGCAGCCTGGAGACGGTGAGCAGGATTTATTGTAGGGAGTGTCCTAGAATATAAGATAAGATGCATCTGATTGAGGAATGATTGTGAAATCATGAATCCAAGAAAATCGTAAAGATTACGGTCTACAACATTTCATAATCATGGAGTTAAGCGAAAACTGATGTTAATTTTAACCCTGGCAGAATTCTAAATTAGCAGGCTTAAAGGAATGGATGATGAGTTTGGTACAATCCTAATGGCTGTTTCTCTCCCATGACAAATCAGTGTAGTTTTTGTGTGGAGGCAAATTCATGATTTTATGCACAATCATTATTAACCCTTTCACCGAAAACATTCCTGATCTCGACCATACTGGAAAACTGTTGAATATTTTGAAATTAATTTGACTAGGCAGCTATGGCTTCCAGTCAAATTAATTTCAAAATATTCAATAAGATGTTTTATGTCGTAAAGAATTCACTTTGTCAGAGATTTGTCGGTGAAAGGGTTAATGCTAAAATTGTGTTATTTTCAGATTCCGGGATTTAATGAGACGTGTGTAAAGCTAAATGCTGGTCCTACATGTGCTCGACTGACTGGATATAAGGCTGTGTATCGTCTATGTGCAGGATTTGTGCTCTTTCATGCCGTTCTGTTCATAATGACACCATTTGTATCGACGAGTAATTCATGGAGAGCAGAAATTCATAATGGGTAATAATAACTCATACTCAGAACTGGGATTCTGTGTCACATATTGCTTAGCATATCCAGGGCAGTCCTCCGCTGGACAATAGAGTGGACCAATTCTAGCTATGCCCCGCCCATCTAAAGCTAATCACCGCCCACATATTGGGCGTGTTGAGATTGATTTATATGCTTTGAACCCTGACTTCCCAGAATCCCATTTTCAAGGTAACTATGCATGTAAGCTGTTGAATATTTTGATTCTAATTTGACTTGGTGCTGTTACCGCGCCACATCAAATTAGTTTCAAAATATGCAACAGAATGTTTATTAAATACAATTCGTACACTGGATGGGTGATTCCAGCTTCATGATGGTGTATTGTCTGTCAATTGTGATTGTGATGTCAACCTATATGTGACGTAATTGATTATAATGTCCTATACTTGAGTGACAGATCAGATTCATCAATTGTAAAATTTGACTATGCAAAGCTATTTTAATTCATTAATGGTCAAGCCAGCCAAGAACTGCTGCTGCAGTGACCTTTACTGAATGTCCATTTGCAGGCCAAGGGAAGGCTATTTTGAAAACTGAGCCGGTCATTCCATTGATACAAGCTTCAAAGATATCCGTCTCTTTGCCTCCAAATGCACATTCGCTAGGCAAAGATCTTTAAATCAAAATCTGAAATTAAATGCCGAAAGTGTTGCCTTTCATTTCATGGTAATGCTGCTCTCTGACATTCAGTAAATCATTTAAAAGACTCGTAACTTGCTTAGATTTATTTTCTCAAACATTGCTAGAAGAACCATATGTTGTAAGCTTTGGATCTTTCTAAACTTTAATAATCCAGTCTGTTCAAACACTAGAATTCCAGGTGAGCTCCAGATACCATTGTTATGAAGATGCTGGTGGGAATGATTAATGTATCCATTTAAACCTCAATTTGTTCAAGAAAATTTCAATTTTAACGAAGAAGATGTAAATTTGCTGACAGACTATTTTTGAAAATTTACCATTGGAGCCAGATTATCGAGCCAGTCATTCCAGCGATAAATTGTCAAAAATAGTCTCCTGATCTGCAAATGGACATTTCTCAAGACCACTGCAGAAGCTATTTTTGACTGGTATGAGTGTTAAAGTGGTAACGTATTATATTAGTGAGGGGATAATGGTGATCACTACAACGATGATGGTGGTCATGATGATGACAATGACAATGATGTCAATGGTGATGACAATGATGATGTTGTTGATAATGATGACAGAGGTGATTAGAATGGTTATGGTAATGTCGAATGTGGAAGATAATGACTACTAGATAGTGATTATAATAATAATAATTCTGTGCTTACTGCAGCTACTGGTTTATCAAGTTTTTCATTCTGTGTTCACTATGTGCTGGGGCATTCTTCCTTCCTAAAGGCATCCATCTAGGCACTGGTAAGTCATTGATGCCATCATGGCATCTTTAACCCTTTCAACCAGCAAGACCATATATGAATAAGTTGTCACTGTTTAACTGACGAATCCCTGAAAAATTAAATTCTTTATGATTGAAAACTTGTTCTGTTGATTATTTTGAAATTATTTTGACTGGAAGTCAAGCAATGGCTTCCAGTAAAATTAATTTCAAAATATTTAAGTTTTCGTGTCTTATGAGAGATGAGGAATTCGTCAGTGAAATGCTTAGCCATCACAGACCAGATTTACAACAATTCTTTTATATAACGAAGATTCTGTTCAATAGTTTGAAACTAACTTGACTGGGAGCTGTTGCTGGCAGCAACAGGTTCCAGTCAAATTGGGTTCAAAATATTCAACAGCTTACATGTACGTGTATTGACGTCTTGTAATTAAGAGACTAGACTTTCATGGGTTAAAGGATTAAAAAATACTTAGCTGAATATTTTGAAACTAATAAATTGTACAACTTTCATTCAAATTGATTAATAATCTATGAGTAAATCTTTAGCTTCTGTCATTTATTAAGAGCTATGTGGAACTACTTTGTATTAAGAAATCCAGAAATAGAATATTTTCGCCTTCCTTATAACCTTCATCATAAACTCCTCCTCCCTTCCCTCCTCCTGCTCACTTACTCCTCCCTTCCTCTTCCTCCTACACTCCATTCCTCCCCCCTCCCTACACTCCTTCTCTGCTTCCTCCTCGTCCTCCCCTGCCATCTCATCAATCCTCCCCTTCTTCCTCGTCCTCTGCCGCTCCCCCTCTTTGTCCCCACCTTTCTCCCTCCTTATCCTCCTCCTCCTCATGCCAGTGCCTGGCTCTAACCTACAGGTAGTATCCCATGCAGAGCTAACATATCTAAGTGTATATCCTGATCTGAAATACCTATAAGTGAGTTTGTCTTTTTCAGTATGGATGTACGTGGGAATGGTTGGCGGCTTCTTCTTTCTTATTCTACAGCTTATTCTGTTGGTAGATTTTGCTCACTCGTGGAATGCCAGCTGGTATGTACAGATATAGCATTGATCTTTTGCGATTGTTTAAATAGTTGCAAATGCATTATGTTTTTGTACTGTCTGTGACTTCATCATTAAGATTATCATATCAACTGTTTTATTATTAACTCGCCCAACTAAAAAAATCGGAGTTGAGGTCATACCATGGCAATGGTCCATCTGTCATCAACTTTTCCTTTAGACTGTATGTTGTCAAGAGCCACTGGGCTTATTTCAACCAAATTTCTCAGGAAGCTTCCTTGTGTCATAGCGATCCAGCATTTCTCAAATGAACCTTATTTGTCGAATTGGGCAGTGGACATCTTGAATTTTGTTCTATTTTTAAAAACTTGCTTTGAAAATCTATGAAAACACTTGACAGATTGATTCAAACTCAAGAAACATCACCTTGGGTAATAGCTCAACCATGTTTGGTCGAGATTACCTGATTGGGCCATTGCTTAGGCAGCCATCTTGGATGACCTAGTTTTATGTGGCATGTACATTACGTCTTAAAATTATGCTCTTGGTTATTATTTTGAATGCAATTTGACCGTTAACTAGACACAAATAATTGAAACATAATTTGCATTCATTTCAATTACTGTAATGTGTTTTAGGACTGGACGTAAGGATGGACGGAGTGATCCCTGTTCAGTTGGTTATTGTGGTAAGCTATTGTATTATACACAAACACTGAATGGTGTTGGGGCCACCTGAGGGTTTGGTGTAGTGTATATGGTTGTGGCATTCCTGTGGCAGCAACAGGTTTCAGTCAAATTAGTTTCAAAATATTTAAAAGTTTCATGTATATTCATCCTGAAATTGAGACACTGGAATTAGGGTTGACTAGCACATAGCAAAATGTTACGTAGTATGAAATATAACTAAAAGGGTCATGTTTGACTAGCTAACCATAGTCAGTTTGCTGGTTTACTGAGCATGCATAGTTCCTATGCCCAGCTGAACGTTGGTGAGTTAACTATAGTTTGTTGGTACCTGACGCCCCGTTGAATTACTATTGCAGAAAATCTTTCGTCTGTCATCTGCTGTGTCTTTTTTTTTAAAAGCTTACTCTGTAAAAAAGTGTCCATATGACAAGTGGGGAGAAATGGGAGCTTGGGAACATTGACATACAACAGGAAAGTATAATTTCATCAAAAATATGTTATTTAATGAAATATTTACACTTTTATATGCATTTATATGCATTTATTCATGGCAAGCGAGGGGTTTCTGCCATTTTGTTTTAACAGCAATTTCGTACTAACCATTTGTGACGGAGCTCGGGTACTCAGTCGACTATAGTTGACGAGCTAGTTAACTATTTCAAGTTCGAAATGGGATCTAGTTAGCTAACTGGTTACCCAGTCGAACTCGACCAAGGTTATTAAAATATATCTCCATTGGTGGCTGTTGGGCCACAAGATAGTGGTTCTTTATGACAGATTATTTGACATTTGTTCCTGTATATGCACTTGCATTTTCAATCCGTTAATTGTATTTTAATTAACCATTTCATGCTGAAACTGGCCAACGCCAGCCTCTGTATTGCTCTTGAGGGATGTCCACTTGCAGGCCAAAAGAAAACTTTAAAAACTTTGCACTTGAATGACTAACTCGATAATTGAGCCAGTCATCCCGGTGGTAGATTCTCAAAGATAGTCTTCTCTTGGCTTGCAAATGGACCTTAAATAAGCTAATATTTAAATCTTCTTGACCATATTTAGTCATTAAAGGATAATGGCTATTGGACCACAAGGTGGTGTAAAGATGTGTGACTTTTCAATCCCTGTCTGCAAATCCCTGTCATGTGCCATGAAAAACATATGGTCATTTCTATTAAGCATTAACTGTATGTTGCAGGCGTGTTGTTGTTCACCACTCTGTTCTTCCTGCTGACCATTATCGGTATCATCATGCTCTTCATATTCTACACAACACTCGCTGGATGCAGCACAAACAAGATCGTCATTGGCGTCAATGCCGGACTATGTGTACTAATCACGTTCATCACCCTGCTGCCTTGTACCATTAAATATGGTCAGTGTCTGTGAGCGTGCGCGCATGCATGTGTGTGTGTATGCGTGCGTGTGCATGTGTGTGTCCGTGTGTGTGTGTCTGTCTGTCTGTCATTCTGTCTGTGTGTGCGTGCGTGCCTGTGTGTGTGTGCCCGTTATAATTAAATGCAAAACGTAACCATTTCTATTTTTATGTGTATAGAGTGTGAAATTTAATGCATGGTAGACAGTTTTCACCTCAAGAGTACTTACCATCATAAATACTCTTGATATATGATAATATATCTAGCTGGCTCAATTTATACACAAAATTTATATTAATAACCTGCCCCTACTAGGCAGATTAGTTGTTTGACGCATGCGCATGCCTGCCTGCGCATGCAATGACTGGCAAAGCACAATTGATAATAATTGCTTCCAATTCACACCTCATGTTTTAGGTCTTGTGTTTTTAGCTCACCTGGCCTGAAAGACCAAGTAAGCTTATGCCACGACGATCGTCTGTCTCGTCTGTCATCTTTTCTTGTGACTGATTTTAATCAAACTTGTCTGCTAGGACCCTAGGGTGCTTGACCTCACTACTTGTATACATAATTTTAATTGGCTGGCGGTCATCTTGAATTTACTTACTTAGTTACTTAGAGTTGATTTCCAACACAGGATCCTCACGGCTTCTTTTCGTTGGACTCGAGGTTTTCATTGTCCCAAACATTCACTGGGTTGGTGCTTCCAGTGATTTGGGCTTTGAAGTCTACATATACTATATCTTGGTTTTCCCAATGTTTGTTGAGTTTGTTCTTGAAACTATTTACACTCGGTGCGGATGCAACGCTATCGGGCAGATTATTCCAGAGATTTACCACTCTTAACGTAAACACTTTCGTAGTCCAGTTTTTGCTCTTTATGGGAAAAGTTTGTTCTGATTACCTCGAGTCCCTGAGCGCAGTGCCATGTCCTTCTACAGATTTTCCAAACATTTATAGGAAATCAGTTAAAAGACTACTACTCATTAACTGCTTCAGCGATTTCAGCCTGACTACTGAAAAGATACTAGGCTGGTAGTTTTCAGATCTTGCATACAAAAATTGGATTGGTCAGTTTTTCTGAGGGGCATCTTGGATTTTCCGAAAATTATGGGAATCAGTTAAAATCCTACTCCTCATTAAGTACTTGGCTGATTTCAAGCAAGCTCAACTGGGAGGACCTTAGAGTGGTATGCTTCAGAACATGTACCATAAAATTTTGTGTATGTTGCGCTATCGTGCATAATGCGCACCCCTAAATTTGACCAAAATCAGCCTGAAAAACCCTTGTTTTCATATATAGTGGGCAGTAAGATTGGGAGACATGTGAACGAGAATTGGTAACAAAAAATCAATGACTTACTGCGTGTCGAATATGCTCTCCTTATAAAATCCCATTTGTGGCGTGCGTTACTCTGTTGTTTAACCACGGGAATATCATTTGCCTACACTTTTAGCAAATATTTTGTATTAAACTTTATTGAACGATATAAAAATACAAATATAATTTCCATCAGGACAGGTTAGAATCCGAATTTGATTTGAGCAGAGCTCATTAACAATAAATAGCGGTGGTCGTTAGAACATAAAAAAATCGGATATTTATTTTGTTTCAATTCATAAAATATGAGTTTTGTGTGCTGATACTTGAGAGAATAAAATCAATTTTAATTTTTAAAAACCTCAAATCCATTTTGGCTCACTCTAACAGTGCCGGTAATTACTTTGATAACTATATCAAAGTCGATCCCATGAGATTTTGTTCAATCACATACGTAGATGAGTGGTTTCAAGACTTGGTTCACAGGCAGTGTAGTCAGGTGGTGGGGCAGGGGTGGGTGGATTAATGCGGTCAGAAGTACAATAAACAAAGGTGATAGAGCTAACCGCCTGACGTTTACAAAATCAACAGTGATCAATTGTGGGTAGGGTTTGAGTGGGGGTGGGGTGGTGGATGGTGATTGAATGTCAATTAAATAAAGTAATTGATCAATGCGTGGCCTTTACTCAATACAATACAATAACATGACTCAATTTACTGAAAATATTGGCTTATAAATACAGTTAGTTATAGTTACTTCGTCATACTTTGACAGCTGTGACCTTTAACCTTAACCTGTCAATCATAATCATCATCCTGCCCGCCGATTGCTCAAAACATTGTGCCGTTTAGCACATAGAAACCATTCCTTTCTATATCTATGTAAATGCTAGATCACCTTGGAAAACATCGGCTCTATCATTCTTTTTTTAAAACATTTATGTCCATATCTGGGTAACAATCTATGGACTTTAAACATCTCTATGTTCAACTTTGGGAAGACAAGAGTAACCTCCCGTTATAGATATAAATTAGAAGAAATTACACGAAACAATAACGTTGTAAAAAAGTGAATGATGTTTTATTTGATCATTTTACAACACTATGTGGTATTTAATAAAGGTATAACACAATATTTAGACAGTAGTAAGACATTTCAATGATCCAGTTGAGGTAGTACTGTTATAGACGTGTTAGAATGCGATCGTTATTCCTGACTGATTCCCGATCCATAAAATCATATTTTCAGCTCTGAATTTTTGGATTCTGACGAAAAATTTTGAGGAAAAAATGTGATAAATGTTTATTCTTGTATATAGTGCGCAGTACCTTTTTATAGCATGTAATTTGAGCAAAAAAGTGCGCAATATACACAGAATTTAACTATATACAGAATTTCTTCAGCAGCCATCTTGAGTTTTCTGAAGAATGGCGGGAAATCGTTTAAAACGCTACTCATTAACTGCTTGGGCGATTTTAGCCAGACTTGGCTGGAAGGACCCTAAGGCGTTAGGCTTTAGAACCTATACACAGAATTTTGATATTTTTATTGCGGCGACCATCTTGGATTTTCAGAAAATTTTAAGAAATCAGTTAAAGGGCTCCTCATTAAGCGCTTGTCCGATTTTAACCAAGTTCAGCTGGAAGGTCCCTAGGCTGTTACTCTTCCTTAATCAAGGTCCCACTTTCAATGAAACTTGAGTGGAATGATCCTATGGTGATCGGCTTCAAGAGTTCTAATGAGAATTTTGATTGGTAGAATTTGGCCTCTATAATATGACAACCTTTTCTATTGGCTAATGAATTTTGTTTCTACCAATCCACATTTCTTTTGCTAACGCACCTAAAGCAAACCTTCACTTTTCCGTTTAGCCAGCAATATCATTTGGGGCTAAGCAGTTTTTTTGTAACAAGAAGTGTCACTGGCTAATGTGTTAATCTACTACAGACATCAGCAACACTGTTCCAAAAATAGATATGTAATCATTGTGTGGCTGAATCCTGGAAACAAAACAGTAGAACAATTCACAAATTATTCTGTGTATAACATCTTCCAATCAAATTAGTTTCAAAGTTTTCAGTAGTTCCCTGTATAGTTACTCTGAAAAGGAGATACTGTGATTTCATGGATAAACGGTTAGCTGTTCTCCAATGGCTGATGTCACAGTCTAACTGACGTATAGCTCTGTCAGGAAAACTGCAGTCTAACTGACGTATAGCTCTGTCAGGAAAGCTGAAAAGTCTGTCACGAAGTGTATGAATTCTAGCTCTTTGATGAATTTACAGTTTCATAAGCATTCTGATATATTTTGAAACTAATTTAACTGGGAGATTGCTGCTATAGGCAGCAACAACCCCAGTCAAATTAGTTTCAAAGTTTTAAACAGCTTACCTGAATCTTTGCTTGAATAGTTAGTGTAACCCTTTAACACTCATATCAGCCAAAAGTGGCTTCTACAGTGTTTTTGAGAAATGTCCATTTGCATACCAAGAGAAGACTATTTTTGAAAATTTACCACTGAAATGACTGGCTCGATAATCGAGCCAGTCATTCCAGTGGTAAACTTTCAAATATAGTTTTCTTGGTCTGCAAATGGACATTTTCTATGAGAAAATTTAAATGTTTTAAAACATTTAGATTTCAAAGTTTCAAATCCTTTCCTACATGCATAGAAAGTGGGCAAAGCATAGGTAGAAATGGATCCCGTTATTATCTATTTGTTTGTATGAACAGGTAACCCTAACACAGGTGTCCTACAAGCCGGCATTATCTCATTGTATGTTGTTTATCTTACGTGGTCGGCTCTATCTAGTGAACCAGTAGAAGAAATTGGTAAGTTATGCAACATTAATGGTATTACATCCTTTATGCCTAAACGTATTGAAGGTTTATCATTCACTATAGAAAATGCAGACATCACACGAACATCACGTATACAGAATTAGGTGTGTTCTTATATTCCACAATGTCGCTTGAAAAACAGGTGAACTCTATATGCAGGTCAGCCTATGCACAGTTAAGGAAAAAGGTAAAATATGTCAGGAACAATGCTACAAAAGTGCTAGTAACTGGTCACGTTACTACTGCAACAGATTACTCTATGGCATTCCCAAAAGATTGATGAACAAACTTCCACGAGTCCATAATATAACAGTGGATATCATCAAAAGAACATCTCGACACAGCCACATTACGCCAATCTAACCTTTTACCCCCTAAATTTGTTCAAGAAAATTTAATTTTTCTCATAGAAAAAGGTCGATTTGCCATCCAAGAGAAATGTTTTTGAAAATTTATCACTGAAATGACTGGCTTAGTTATCGAGCCAGTCACTCGGTAATAAGTTTTCAAAACTATTCTTCTCTTAGCTACAAATAGGCATTTCCCAAGCCCACTGCAGAAGTTGTTTTTGGCTGACTTAGTGTTAAAGGGTTAAGGAGCTGCATTGACTGCCTACAGAGTCATGTCTGAAGTATAAATTGACATTTCCATTTTTAGCTATGCCCCGCTCATCACTAGCTAAGCTCCACCCACACCTCGCCGCATTGGGATTGATCGATCCCCGAATGCCCTAGCTATCAGTTTCCTGAAAACTATACAGGGAAGCTGTTGAATATTTTGTAACTAATTAGACTGGGTGCTGTTGCTGCCATAGGCAGCAACAGCGCCCAGTCAAATTAGTTTCAAAATATTCAACAGAATATTTATTAAATAGTAAAAGCAAACAATTTGTACAACAGCCCATAGACCGTCATCAAATATGTGTTCGTGACGTACTTATCGACGTCATTCATTATGATGTCATTGTACACACCACGCAGTTCATTATGACATCATATGATGGGTGGGTACTCTGGAAAGGTGAATTGCTCAGTTAAACTTTCAAAGCACTGTGGGATCAAGGACTATCTTATATCACTGAGCTGCTGCAAGTATACAGGCCAAATAAGTTAACAAAATAAGTTCATAAGATGGGAAAATTCCTTGATACTAACTGTACCTCGTTCGCATACAACAACTTATGGTGACAGACTTTTTTCCAAAGCTGCACCAAGATGGCTACACCAAATTATTTGAGAAATATCAACAAACTGACGACCTTTGAAAAATCTCTAAAGACGCACCTTTTTATAATGCACTTTCAAGCTTGATAACACCATTATTAGGTCCACTTTAATCCATTTGAAATCTGAGTCATTTTGTCTCATGCTTTTAAACTACTAAATGTAGTTACATTCGTAAATTTAATATATTTTAACTACCGTAATTAGATCTAAAATGGGTCCTATCAGTGACTGATGATGACTAATAATTTTTATCTCGCGTTCACAAAGTGATGCAAGATTTTGGGAGAGGGGGAAAAATGTCGGCATTGGTATCTGCTCCAGTTAAGCCTTTTTCCAACAACATGTACATCAACAAGGGGTTATCATTGGGATAATTATTATACTGTTATTGTGGAGGTGGTGGTAGTGTTGGTAGTGGCTATAGGTGTGTTGATCATGGTAGTGGCTGTAGGTGTGCTGATCCTGGTGGTGTTCGTAGCGGCTGTAGGTGTGCTGATCGTGGTGGTGGTGGTAGTGTTGGTAGTGGCTGTAGGTGTGCTGATCGTGGTGGTGGTGGTAGTGTGGTAGTGGCTGTAGGTGTGCTGATCGTGGTGGTGGTGGTAGTGTGGTAGTGGCTGTAGGTGTGCTGATCGTGGCGGTGGTGGTAATGTTGTTAGTGGCTATAGGTGTGCTGATCGTGACGGTGGTGGTAGTGTTTGTAGTGGCTGTAGGTGTGCTGATCGTGCTGGTGGTGTAGTAGTGTTGGTAGTGGCTGTAGGTATGTTGATCGTGGTGGTGGTGGATGTGGTGGTATGGATAGAGATAGTTATAATGACAATGATGATATCTATTGAACAGATAATATTGTTGTTATTGCAGATTCATTATTTGAAACAGTGAAGATAAAGATCCTGGAGCTGAAAACACCTGGTTATGCTGCAGCTCATGCGTTAGGCATGCAGGCGCCCGATGATAGGTTTATTAATGGAACATATATTTGTCGTCCGCGGCCTCAGTTTCCACACAGTGACCTCATATCCGCATATGTTGGCTTAATTATTGTTCTCGTTATGGTAATCTATGCAAGGTATTACCATTATTTATAGCTTCTACTTAGTCTGATATATAGCATTATCTTGTTCAAACCTGCAGGCTCCTGTGAATTAAGTCTGCAAGTGTGTATATTATCAGTGATGCTTCATTTGTGCATAAGATTAGGTGTGTGGAGGAAACTGAACAAAATAACCTATCATTCAGGGATGCATGGTGTACATGTGTAGGTAGTGCCACTGCGTTCTCATCAACAATGTTTTATTCTATGCCTATTGTTTTGAATTGATTCTCTTTCATCAGTAGGTGTTAACCCTTTAACACCCATATCAGCCAAAAACGGCTTCTACAGTGTTCTTGAGAAGTATCCATTGGCAGATCAGGAGGACAATTTTTGGAAATTTATCAGTGGAATGACTGGCTCGATAACCGAGCCAGTCATTCCAGTGATACATTTTCAAAAATAGTCGTCTCTTGGTCTGCCAATGGACATTTTCTTTGAGGAAAATGAAATTTTCTTGAACAAATTTAATTGTTTAAGGGCTAAAACTTATTCCAGTGCCTCAATTTCAAAACAGCCGTTCAAGAAAGCTGTCAGCAGCAACAGGTTGCAGTCAAATTATATTCAAAATATTGAACAGATTTCTCCCTACCTTATAAAGAGTGTATCATTTCTGGTCTGTGAGGGTTAGAGAGTTAAGGATGGGATGTCTCACATGCTGTCATGCAGGAAATAAAATATTGTAAAAGAATTCATTTAGAATACTACTAACTTGGGATAATAACCCATTAATAATCAAATGTTCTCAAGTAAGTTAAAATATTTGCTTATTGAATGTGTATTTGCATTGCAAGAGAAGACTACTCTTGAAAATTTACCACTGGAATAACAGGCTTGCTTACCGAGCCAGGCATCCAGTGGTAAATGTTCAAAAATTGTCTTCTCTTAGCCTGCAGATAGACATTCATCAAGACCACTACAGAGGCCAGCTTGGCCATTAAATGGTTAATAATGAATACACTGATAATGGTTTTGATATGGTGTGAATTGGACCCAATAAATGCCATTCAAACTAAGTAAATACAGACAGCATTCAAAATTCAATATGGCTGTCGGTAATAGATGGCCATCCAGAAAATCATTTTCTGTGCCACAACATACTCTGCTGAGGGGTATTAAGTCAGTCTAAAAGTTTATAGGTCAGTCAGTGCATTTAGCATGTTTAAGCAAAATTATGTTTTTTGGAGGGTACAAGTTGAAATCAGCCATTGTCCAAAGTCCATTATGACAGTTAGTAGCATGCAGTCATCCTGGAAATCAGTGGCAATGTTCTAATCCTGCAAATATTTTCTTTGTTTTCAATTAATATTTGACTCCTGGAGTTAGGTTTTTGTGTTCTTTCATCCCAACTTGGTAGTAGTTGGTATTGTCAGAAAATTTGTATTGTCAAAACATTTTTGTTGTGACTTGCCATGAGTATACGTCTGAACGTCTGTCAGTCAGTTTGTCTAGTTGTCTGTCAAATTTGTTGCTGTGACTAGCAACTAATCTAAGTGTCTGTCTTTTCATTTCTGACAAAGCTGCCTGTATCACAACTTTAGCACATCACATCTATAGAGCATACATGCTTGGTTATATATTCATTTGAAAATCATTCTAAATGTCAGATTTAATAAGTAATCTAGTTAGAACCCTGCTGATTATCTCAATAAGAATTTGACTGAAAATCATTGTTGACTAAGGCATCAATAAATCATTGTTGACTAAAGATTTATATACGTTTTCTGTCATCTTACTTTCAGCTTAAAAAGCTCAGGTGAATCACATAAACTGGGTGTCCGAAGAAATACACCGAAGGTATGTGCATGGCATGGTTTATGTAGTGTCTATATCATGCTTCTGTGATACCTACACAACCACCTATCATTTTATTAGCTCACATGGCCTGAAAGGCCAAGTGAGCTTATGCCATGGCGGCCGTCCATCTGTCCACCTCTGTCCATCCGTCAAATTGTGTCTTCTTAATGGTTTGACCAATTTCAACCAAATTTGGCTGGAATGGTCCTAAGCTGGTACCCTCCAGACTTTTTTTTCAGAATTTTGATTGATCAATTTTTTTGTTGAAAATCTGAGATTTTATGAAAAATCTACCGGAAATGGTCAAAATGCTACTCCTCCTTAGCGGGTTGACATATTTCAACCAAATTTGGCTAGGTGCATTCTAGGCTCTAGAACTTCTTTTCAGAATTTTGATTGATCAATTTTTTTGTGTGAAAATTTGAGATTTCACATCATGAGAACATACTTACCTCCCTAACACTCTTGATATACTAGTATATCGGCTCTAAATTCAATAATATTCAGAATTATAAAAAGTTAGGTGCTCCTACTGGGCAGGTGGAATGTACACAGTCATGCACATGTCAGACCACACTCTGGGCATGCGCATACTGGTACTTCCATTTTCTAATATATTGGCTTCCATGCAACTGTGGGAAACTTATTCAAGCTCTTTTTAGAGAATTTTCAAGCTTAAAATATCATCCATATCTATAATGGCTGATTCTAAGATGCCAGAAGAGTCCTCTTCATCATCCATTACGGTGATATTGTTCCATATTGTAATTAAGACTTGTAACTTTTATACGTTACCGGCTTTCATTCACGGCCGATTTGGCGTTAATGCATTTTCAAGTGCTGGGAATCCTTGTTAAATTATCCCAGCACCTAGGTGTACTAATCCGTTGTGTCTTTGTGTCCACAGGCTCATCTTATGATGGTAGTGTTCCTGTTCTTCTCTCAGAGGTTGATCATGTCTCTTTTTTCTGACTTATCATCATGATACATGTATGTCTAAGGGTCGGAGATATATGATGAAAAATATCTCCCTCCTTTTGTCCCATCCCCCCATCAAGACTCTACAGATTCAGCTGATGGATGGATGTGTTCTTCTACACAAGAGGATGGTTTGCCTGTGCTCAGGATAAGGGAGTTTATTAGTTATGGCACCTAATTATTTGAAAATGTTATCAATTCTTGCTGCCATCTTTATTGCACTGTATTCTTTCTTGTGGTTGTGCATGGGTTCTCAGATATATAATTTAATATTATATTATTCTTGAGTGATGCATGTAGGTAGTCCTAGGTATTTCTTGCATTCATAATCTGATGTCTCCTCCCTTCAGGCTTTTGCATTGAGGTTTGATGTCATAATCAGCCAGAGGTTTTTTCCCTTTTCCTTGATGTCATAATCTTAGTTTAGAGAATTAATTGATGTCATTATCATCCTATGTTATGAATGGAGAGATATCTGGATAGTCACAATCAGTCTCTCTCTCTTCTTTTTCTAACATTCTTTGTTATCCCTGACTGTGTCTTATTCTGTAAAACAATCAAGAGAAGACATCTGTCCCTTCAGGGTTGTCAGTAATAAAAGTGGTGGGGGGGGGGGTCTTCTCTCTCGCGAGTTGTTCTTGTATTTACTAAAAGAAATAACAAATTAACAAACTAAAATACTCATTCTCTTCGTATGCCCACCTTTCAGAAATCATCATGTCCATCATGCCAGAAACATCTGAAGGCTAGATTCTTCTCCCACCTCTGCCCATCTTGTACAGGTTGTAGATTCTAACAAATGTGCTATTTGTAAAGAGGGATCTAACCTCTGAATTCTTCTGTTCCCAGGCGAAGATGATGGTAGAGGACGGCAAGAGGGTGAGGAAGGAGGGTAAGAAGAAGGCCTCTGAGAAGGGTGAGCTAGAGGCCTTCAAGGTAGAGTTAGTGAGTGAGATGCGTAGGACCTTGAAAGACGTGATGCCTGACATGCTTCGCGGCATGCTTCCGGGCACAGGTGTTTCAACTTCCTGCGCATCGACGTCAGTGCAGGTAGCCCCTGTCCCTGGATCATGCCCTACTAGTTCGGACAAAGCTTTCAGTGATCCAGGGGTGGCCGTTTTGGACCCAGGCTTGATGTTCACATCGCCTGGTGATCCAGTGGCGCGAGCAGCATCAGGCGGGACCTGACCAGCGGGCCTGACCACGATCACTCGTGCAGTACCCTCGTCATCTGCCCGCGGGCATTCTCCTGGTCAGTCTGGGTTAGCTTTCCTTGCTAACCCAGAGTCTAACTTTCCTGACCAGGAAGATGACGAAGACTACTTGCTCGGCCCACAGGGCGATCATGAAGACATGGATGCGAGCGTTTACACTCCTGTCATGGGAAGCACGGCCGCTCAAACCTATGGTACTGTTTCCTCTGGAGCAGGTTTCATGATTCAACCTGTGGGCGGATTTGGAGCGGATGGCTGCCCATATAAGATACCACCCGGGCCGCACTAGTGTGCATTATGCCCCTCACACGAGCGCGGCCTCGTTGCAAGGCCTGCCCGTGGAGAATGTCATGCCAGCCCTCGCGGGCCCGTATGCATTCCCCGGGCAGTCTGGTACATCTGCAGGCTCCTCCACGGCCCCACCTGCGAATGCCATTGTAGATGATTAGGGTCTGCTGCTCGTCGGCAATTCGCAGGTGGGCACGGACGAAGACTGGTCTGATGCGTGCGTGTGGCTCCTCACGGTCAGACCAGAGCTCTCCGTGGACATAACGGCTACCAGTAACCACGGGTGTGGTTACAGACTAAGCCATTGGTCACCTCGGCTCAGTCTCTGCTGTATGCTGAGCATATCTTAGATATTTTCACTGCAGCAGAGGAGTCGAGTAGACCGAAAGGTCGCTTTGCGCACCCCCCCCCCCCCCCCCCCGCGAGGTTGCTAGATGCTGTCGAGTTACTGCTAGTCAGTACACTCGGTATGGTCTAGCCGCTCTGTGGGGGGAGACACACGGCCAGGCTCTCATGCTGACACAGGAGCGCTATGCTCAGGCGCTATGCGCTCAGCTAACGCTGCTGTGCATGATACCAAAGAGAGTTCGCGAGCAGTGATCAGTGCACTGTCTCACATCTCTCAGCTGCTATCAGGGGTAGTGGTAGGCTCAGTTCACCAGCAGCTTAGTCCGGTGACAGTGCAACGAGCCATCCAGGATGGGTTCAACCTGGCATTGGATTGTTTAACTAGGTCGGTGATTAAGTCACTGAGGACGAGGTGCACATTTTCTTTGGACAATCTGTGTCCATCCCAGGAGCTCAAGTCGCGCTTATTGCAAGCGCCGATGGCGGGCCCTGGTCTGTTTGGAGGTAAGGCTTGTCGGCACCTCCATGTGACAGTGAACTTGGTTAACAACCAGAGGGCGCTGCACACAATTTGAAGTGCTGTGCAGAGAACACGTTCATGTTTATCCCTCGGCTGCTCGTGGCGGTGCTGACATTGTCAGAGGCCAGTAGGCCGGCCGGGTTCAGAGACTGCGCTGGGTGTGCCAGCAGCAGCATGCTGCTGTACGTCAGCCAGCGCTCGAAGCGCAGCCAGCCAGGCAGCAGCCTGCGCACCTGCTGGGCGCGGCGCGGGAGGAGCGACGCGTCGTAACCGGGCCTGATTACCACAGGTACCACTCTGGTGTTATCACACATACCAAAGACACACCCACTTCTAAAATTTATGTGCACCCCGCAACCCTAGGTGCACCAGTGGGAGGTCGTTTGACTTTCCACATTCAGGAGTGGGAGCGGTTAATTCATGACCGCTTAGTCTTGCAATGGCTTTCGCGCGGATACAGTCCATTGCTTCAGTCTGGACTCAAATTCCAAGAGATCCAGACAAGCGGTTGTGCATAGAAGATTCCAAAAGAAGCAATTCAACTGGCGCAAGATTGCCTGGGCTTCTATTCAACCATTTTTCTTGTGACAAAGAACACCGGGGGGTGGAGACCAATACTCAACCTCAAACCAAGTTTCAAAATGGAAACAATAAAATCAGTGTTGGGGTTGGAGAAGGGGGTTTGCGTCGGTTCCTGAGATTTACTTTTCAGGTACGCCAATGGGAATACTCAACCTCAAACCAAGTTTCAAAACGGAAACAATAAAATCAGTGTTGGGGTTGGAGAAGGGGGTTTGCGTCGGTTCCTGAGATTTGCTTTTCAGGGACGCCAATGGGAATTCAAAGTTCTTCCATTCGGTATCTCGACGGCTCACAGGGTCTTCACTCGAGTGGTCCTTGCTATCACGGCATACCTCCGCAGGAGAAATATAGCAGTTCACACTTACATAGATGACTGGTTGCTAAAAGCACACGACCCAGAAAGTTTGACAGCAAATCTGGAGATAATTTTGAAAACTCACAGATTTAGGCTGGATAATCAACTTTAAAAAATCAGAGCTGACTCCATCCCAGAAGTTTGTTTACCTGGGGATGTTCTTCGATCTGGAGATAGGATATGTTTATCCATCCCAGGAGAGAGTGGAGAATCTCCTCTCGTGCATTCAATTGGTTTGCAGCAGTCGTTATATTCTAGCACGAGTGTATCTGAGAATGCTACGTCTGATGGTTTCAATGGAACCTGTCATTCCTCAGGCAGCCTTGCGCAGGCGGCTGATTCAGCTGTTTCTCATGACTCAGTGGATGCAGAGTTCAGGATCACTGGACTCACGCATTCCAGTGTTGGATCCTCTCATTCATCACCTTCATTGGTGGATGGAGAGAGAGAATCTCCTGGCGGGGGTCATGCTCACCCCTCCCACCCTCAAGTAACGATGTTCCGGATGCATCGATGGAGGGATGGGGAGCTTGCCTGGAAGAAGCCACAATATCAGGGCTTTGGAATCTGGATCAGTCAAAGGAACATATCAACATGCTAGAATTACCGGCTGTAATTCTAGGTCTGGAACACTTCTTAAAAGAAGTGGAGGGAAAGTTTGTGTTGATACGTTCAGACAACTCAATAGTAGTGAGTTACATAAACTGCCAGGGCGGAACAAAGTCGCCAAGTCTCTGTATGATGACATGGAAACTGCTTTGCTGGTGCATGGATCATATGCTCAGCTTGAAAGCAGTTCATATTCTGGGAGGGCGGAATCTGTTAGCAGACTCATTGAGCCGAAGAATGAGCATTGTGTCTATGGAATGGCAACTAAATTAATGTGTGGTGGATCATCTGTTCAATCATTGGGAAAGACCCAACATAGATTTATTCGCAATGAAGAAGAATGCGAAGATGACGACGTACGTTTCTCTGATTCCAGATCCAAGCGCTATCGCAATAGATGCACTAGCTATCAGTTGGAAGGGAATGTATGCATATGCATACCCTCCAAACAATCCTGTTTCCAAGGATTCTTCAGAAAATCAAACGGGAGGAATGCCAAGTGCTTCTGATTGCCGCGAATTGGCCAAGCCGATCATGGTATACGGATCTGCTGGACCTTCTGGTCTGCAATCCGGTTCCTCTGCCTATGATGGACAATATTATCTTCCAGGGCAAGACCCTTCACAACAATCCGTCAATGTTTCAATTGACTGCATGGATATTGTCAAAAAATCCGCAATTAAGGAGGGCTTTTCTGAGCAAGCAACCAATTTAATGGCCAGAGCCAGAAGGGGGTCAACCTCCAGAGCATATAATTATAAAATCAACAGATTTGCAGAATGATGCTCAAAGAGATGTATCAATCCAATGGATGCATCTATTCAGGTAGTAACTGATTTTCTCTGTCACCTGTATGATGCCTATAGTCTTAAGCCTAATTCTATTGCTGGATATAAATCAGCATTCATGACTGTTATCCCTTGCTTGGCAAAGAGGGGAAGTGATGAAGTATGTGTTCTAAATACTCTTACCAAAGGTATGGGCAATCTTAATACCGAGAAATCCTCCACAGACACCGTCATGGAGTCTTTCTCTGGTTCTTCAAGCTTTGAGTGATAAACCTTTTGAACCACTTAGTGCTCTTTCTATTAAATTATTGACACTTAAAACTGTATTTTTAACTGCGGCAGCCTCAGCCAGACGCAGAAGTGAAATTCATGCCTTGTCTGCTGAGCCTGACCGTAGTCAGGCTACAGTTACAGGTGAAGGCCTTAAGCTTCTACCGAGATTGAAATTTTTGGCTAAGAATCAATCTTTAAAATATCGCAGTCAACTTATTATTTTACCTGCCTTAACCAGATATGATCCTGGTGCTATAGCATGGTGTCCTGTCCGTGCCTTAAATAAGTACAAGAAAAGAACTCAGGTTTGGCGGACTGACCCATGCTCCCTATGGTTGTCTTATATTGATCCCCATGGTAGAGCGTCAAGAGACACTATTTCCAGATGGATAGTAGAATGCATTCAATTCTTTCATAAGACAGCCACTGGAAAACAAGTAGATAGAGCCAAGGCTCATAGTGTCCGTGATGTGGTAGTTTCCACGGCATTATTTAATGGTGTTTCTGTTGAAGGCATTATGTCAGTAGCCCAGTGGCACTGTGAATCGAGTTTTACCGACCATTACCTCCGTGACACCTCGAATCCTCTCGCCTTATCGATCTTGAAAAAATAATATAGGTGTACATATTTGATGAGGCTTCCTCAATTTTTCGCCGTCTCAGTCCTCAGAAAATAATTCACATGTATTTATTTGTAATTAAGTTTTTCCTCCTCTGCTATTTACAAATATCACATTTGTTAGTAGGGAATCACTACTATTTCCGGTTACATTCTCTTCATCCGTATGGGGGAAGAGGTGATTTCCGTGCTCAAGACTTCGGAGGTCAGTTTATGTGACCATTTTGTTTTTTGTCTTGTTGGTTGTGTCATGTTATTAACAGGGTGATGGTTAATGTCTCTTAATTGTGGTTCTTTCAGAGTTTTTTGAAAATGAAGCAATTCTTCTTTTTCCAATGTGTAGTACTGTAATACTTGTTTCAAGTATTAGAGAACGTGCTAGTCATTTAGAGCAGCGCTTTTTTCCTAGCCTTTCTCAGAAAGAGGGGGGTTGGGGTGAGCGCATTTGCTTTTGCATTTGCATTTGCATTCTCTCTTCATCGGTCGATTATCCGATGCAAAATTCTATTCCTGGTTGTGTTTCAGACACAATTTCAGATGTTTTAAATCTCTTGAAAATTCAAAGATCTAGGCTCTTCGAGGGTGAACTGGTTTTAGGATGTTGCCTCCCTCCCGCCAAATTTACTTTCAAATTCTGGTTTTTATCAAGAGTTAGGGAGGTAAGTATGGTTGCACGATTTTTTGATTATTCGATTAATCACTATTATATAATTCAAAATGATCGTGGACGATTATAAAATGAAATAATCGTATAATCTCCATGTTGAAAATTTTATCAAGACACTTTTACGCTTGTGAAATTCTTCTTGCGTTACCAATCATGGAAACAAACATCCGGCTATCAGCCGAACGTGTGAATGATTAAATAAACTAAATAAATAACTGATTTGTTTGTATTGACTCATGATTAGTTTTAGATGAATAAAGATCGCTATTTGTCATTGTTGTTGTAATCACACACGCTTATCCCGCGTTCCCCATTCTCTGAATAGTTATGCGCTAATGGTTTTCCCAAAAAACTTAAAACTGATAGCACGGAAATTCAATGCATTTTCTCCCGTAAAAATTCTCACCGCCTATGTTTAATGTATACCTCAAAACATCACCGGGGAAGTAAAATTATTTGATTTTAGCGGTTAAATATTGCGTATCCTTTAATAAAGGTCGTTTATTACATCAAAATTAATCCACAATTTGATATAAAATGGTGTCGCGAAAAAAATACGAATAGCGTGATTCACCTCCAATTGAAGAGTTTATTTTAGAGCGAGTACTCAGATATAAATATTCTGGAATCGGGGACTCGGAACTCGGGAATTTCTATATATTATCATTGCGCGATAGGAATTGAGTATTATACTGATCTGAATAATGGGTACCTGTTTGATAAACTCCCGTTAGTGTATAATATCTCGCGAGAACACGCCGCCTCCCATCGCAAAAGAGCCGCTGGCTCGCCAACTTAAAAAGCCGGCTATATTGTCGTTCGTAATAATTCAATATGGATCATTTAATGTTGATCGGCGTTACAAAATTAATGCACATTTTCTTCTGTACTTGTTTGGTATATAAATTTGGTCTTAAAATATATTTATAAGGAAGCGATTTGATCACGCCAAGACTGTTTTAAGTGCATTTTGACTACAAAAGTGTGGAATAAACTTTATTATATCTTAAACATACGTGGCCTACTATTAGTATTAATCTAATAGGTGGTCGAGATTTACAAATCCAAGGCCTGTATTGACTTCTGGGTATCAGGACAGCTATCGGTCTGAAGTAGACACACCCTGTGAAACGATTGTTATTATTATACACGCTATTCTTACAAATTTTCCTATATAATCTGCTGAGTTAGTGGGTGGGCTTCTAATACAGAGTTTTGGCGTTTTAAAACTGCTAAGAAATCATTGGAGCTCATATGTCAAAGTTAGGGGGTGGTGGGGGTGGGCTTCTATTAGAGCATAGGCTACAATTAAGCGAAATATGGTACCTTCCATTTTCCGTCTAGAAAAATCTTGATACATTGCTTTGTTTGCAATCAGCAACTGGCGTATTCTGTCCATGTATGTATACCCATGTGCCTAACCCATAATCTTACAATCTGCAGTAGCATAATAATGTCCTCTAAGCAGCATTGACGTAGTAAGTTCATGATTAAGCGTATGATCGCGATTATTTTTTTTAAATGATCGCGATTATGAAAAGTGAATAATCGTGCAACCCTAGAGGTAAGTAATGTTCTCATGATGTGAAATATGAAAATTTATAAAATTTCTTTTTCACGAGTGAGATGACATACTTACCGCCCTAACAGGATCCTGGCCTCTCCACCCCACGTAGGCCTCGTCCTTTGGTTATTTGAATAGTTGCTTCTATGTCAGCCAATATTTCGTAACGGAAGTACCAGTATGCGCATGCGCAGAGGTGGGGTCTGACATGTGCATGACTGTGTACATTCCACCTGCCCAGTAGGGGCACCTAACTTTTTATAATTCTGAATATTATTGAATTTAGAACCGATATACTAAGTATATCAAGCGTGTTAAGGAGGTAAGTATGTCATCTCATTCGTGAAAATGAAATTTGATAAATTTTCTTATTTTATGAAAAATGTACAGGAAATGGTCAAAATGCTACTCCTTAGCTGCATGACATATTTCAACCAAATTTGGATATATGCATTCTATGGTGGTAGGCTTTAAAACTTCTTTTCAGAATTTTGATTGATCAATTTTTTTTGGTGAAAAATCTTACATTTTATGAAAAATTCACCAGAAATTGTCAAAACTCTGCTTCTTAATTGTTTAACATATTTCAAACAAATTTGGCTAGAGTGACCCTATCAAGGTAGACCAGAATTTCTATTCAGAATTTTGATTGGTCAATTTTTTGGGTGACGATCTTTGATTTTCCGAAAATTATCTATCAATTCTATGCAAATGGTTCAAATGCTAATGGACCAGGTGAGCGTGAGATTTTATGAAAAATCAACCGGAAATGGTCAAAATGCTGCTCCTCAGCTGCTTGACATATTTCAAACAAATTTGGCTAGATACATTCTATGGTGGTATGCTCTGGAACATCTTTTCAGAATTTTGATTGATCAATTTTCTGGGTGAAAATCTGAGATTTTATGAAAAATCTACCGCAAATGGTCAAAATGCTACTCCTCCTCAGCTGCTTGACATATTTCAACCAATTTTGGCTAGATGCATTCTATGGTGGTAGGCTCTAGAACTTTTTGGTGTTAAAATCTTAGATTTTATGAATAATTTACTGGAAATTGTTAAAATGCTTCTTTCTCCTTAACATTTTAACTGATTTTAATCAAATTTGGGTGAAAGGATCCTATGACCATAGGCTCTAGAACTTCCATTCAGAATTTTGATTCATCAAATTCTTGGGGGGTAAAAACATTACATTTTATTAACAATTTACCGCAAATTGTCAAATTGCTTCATCTTGGATAAAATGATTCTATGATCACAGGCGCAAGAATTTACATTCAGAATTTTGCTTGAAATTTGTTTTCCATCTTGTTTAATGCAAAGAATCATGTGTATTTAAATTCAAATGCTTCAAATGCTGATGGTCCAGGTGATTGTCACACGCCCTTGGGCCGTTTGTTAGCTCCTATTATTCTCAACACTGGTGCTTGATTATACCCCTATAAAAGCGGGGTTATATAGTAAATGCTTTGTCCACGTGTGTCCATGCATCCGTCAGGTGTGATAGCTGTATTTCTACTATTCACCACGCTTAGTTTG